>PVIJ01000848.1:31858-241750 GCA_004024925.1 Scalopus aquaticus
TTTAAAGATTTATTTATTTATGCATACAAGCTGGGGTACAGTCCAGAGGCATGGGGCGGCGAGAGGGTTCACCAGAGACAGAGTGGGGAGCAGAACAGGCAGATAGATGGAAATACACTGCTGAGGAGAGCAGCGGGCAAGGCAGCAGAGGTCTGCCGCGCCATGTGGGATTCTCCCTGGCCGGGCGTCGAACTCGCGTCGCCGCTGCTGACAGCTCCACAGCGCAGCGCCCAACCGCTGCGCCACCAGGGAGGCCCTGCTACATTCTTAATGTAAGAACTGGTTATACTGAAGTGCTCACACCATGAAAAATCTTTGAGATACACACTTATGACTGCTATGCTTTTCTCTATGTATGTTACAGTTCAGAAAGTAGTTTACTTAATGAAAATAAACCAGGCACAAAGAGAAAACTAACTACGATGTGATTCCATTCTAGAAGGTACTGCCAGAGGCTGGGGAGAGGGGGAAATGGAGAGTTATTGTTTAAAGGATATGGCGTTTTGGTTTTACAAGATGAAAAGAATATGGAGACGGAGGGTGGTGGGTGGCTACCCCACATAATGGATGCATTTAATACCTCCCGACTGCACACTTAGGAAGGTATATTTTATACTTGCCACAATTTTTTAAATGTTGGGGGGAAAGTTTATTTAATAATAATAACAGAAATGGGCCTCCTTGGTGGCCTAGCGGTTAAGTGCTGCACTGTGGAGCTGTCGGTAGCGACGACACGAGTTCGACGCCAGGCCGGGGAGATTCCCACATGGCACGGCAGACCTCTCCTGCCTCACCCGCTGCTCCCCTCAGCAGTGTATTTCCATCGCTCTGCCTGTTCTGCTCCAGTGAACCCTCTGTCTCTGGTGAACCCTCTTGCCGCCCCACACCTCTGGCCTATACCCCAGCTTGTATGCATAAATATATCACTCTTTTAAAAAAATAATAACAACAGAAGTGATCCCATAAGACTGATATGAGGACTAAATGCGGTAAGATTTGTATTTAGAACAGAGCCAGCAGTAGCAAAGGCTACAGAAGAGAACTTAATGAAAGCCAAAGTCTATGGTGAGCGCTCTCTCTGGCCCTGGGTCTCCTTCCCACATCCCTCCTGAGCCCCCTCACGCCCCAGCCTGTGCCACACGCCAAGGTGGTCTTGAATGGTGCCTCCAGGGCACTAAGGTGGGAAGGCAGAGACTCACATCATGTGCCCACACTGCAGATGGAGCTGGGATTGAAACCAGGGCACTGAAGCAGGAGATGGACTCGCTCAGCCACAATCCCAATACATAAGCTTGAACTTTCATTCATTATGAAATAGAATGCTATGCCCTCTCGAATTTAGAACTCAATTATTTCCCATGGAGCGAGAAAAATCAGAACCTGCTTTTCACCTAAACATGGATTATATTCTTCAGCCATGGCTTTAAGAAAACTGGCAGCTCTTCTCACCAGGATTCCAACAATAAACTGGTGTGAGAGGCACCCGGGAATGCCCAGTTCCGTTCCTCCCTAGCATTTCTGGGTACCATGAAGGCAAACCCGCCCCTTGATGTGGTTTAGGCAGGATGGGTTTCTGCGGGTTGGATTGAGAGGCAATTTCCTTCCTTGCGGCAGCTGGGAAGGCCAGCACTTTCTCACCGTGCGTTCTCTCCAGGTCTGAGCCGTGAAGTGAGACAGGGCTGAGTCTGGGAAGAAGGAGCTGGCTGAGGCCAACTGCCCACCTCTGAGGTCTGGCTTCAGGGAGCGGAAACAGGTTGGCCGCAGGACTCAGAGCAGGGGGGCTGGTGTCCAACAGCCCTGCCCTGGGGCGCCCGACCCAAAGGTACTTTCATGTTTCGGATGCCAAATTCTGTATCTGTAAACACAATGTGTTTCCTTTCTCATGCTGGGGTTGGAGCTGTTATTGTCTGGCACCTTCTGCACCAGTCCAAACGTAAGCAGAGGGAAGCGGCCGAGGCCGAGGCCTCGCCTCTCAGTGCTACACAGACATGGTTTGCGGCCCCAACTGCTGGACGTGGGAAAAGCCCCAAGAAGCTTCATGCACCAGGGCTCTGACATAGGTTGGGGCATAATTTTCTTCGCATTTCAAGGCAGTGATGATTTTCTGCCTCAAAAAACAAGGCAGTTCCAGGGCCTCTCTAGTGGCCTATGAGTCAAGTCAAGTCACTATCACTGTTAAGGCCTGAGTTCCATCCCCGGCCAGGGAGCTGACCCACATGGCGCAGCAGATCTCTCCTGTCTCACCCACTGCTCCCCTCAGCACTTTATTTCAGTATATCCACCTGTTCTGCTCCCCACTCTTGTCCCTGGTGAATCCTGCCCCCCACCCCTGCCCCCGCATCTGGCCAATCCCCAGTTCTTCTACAAAATAATTTTTTTAAAGATTTGTTTATTTATGCATACAAGAGATGGGGTATAGGTCAGAGGTATGGAGTGGTGAGAGGATTCACCAGAGACAGAACGGGGAGCAGAACAGGCAGACCCACTGAAGTACATTGCTGAGGGGAGTAGCTGGTGAGACAGGAAAGATCTGCTGTGCCAGCTCCCTGGTGGGGGATCGAACTCATGCTGCAGTAGCTGCTGATAGCTTCACAGGCTGAAACTTAATCCGTTGTCCACCAGGGAGCCCTAAATAAATATTTTTTTAAAAAACAAGGCAATTCTGGATTTCTCCCAAGGCAGAGGACCTGCATGGGAACTTGAGAGCTGATATCCCAGAGAGGACTCCTCCCTTTTCAGAGAACTGTCTCTCACATGCTAGGTGTGGAAGAAAAAGCAATAAATGAAAGCAGCATATGTGAAGTGGACTACAATCCAAGCCTTTTAGAGTACAGTAGCAAAACCCCAAAACTCATAGCACCTCTGCAGTGTCCTGGGTATTCAACAGAGTTCCTCACTTTGGGTCCTTAGTACAACTGTATGAATATTCACCTTCTGTGTGCACAGCTTCCCTGAAGAGAGTGCACTCCACCTGCAGGGAGCATCTGCCCCATACTTGTTTATATTCCCAGACCCAACAGAGTCACCTGAGCACTGAATGCTCCAGAAACATCCACTTACAGGGTAGTTCTTTACCTGCTGTCTGCAGTATGGGCAAAGTCCTTCTGCAACTAAAAAGACAATACAGTTTTTATCCCCTAGGTTAAATCTGACTAAGGAGTAAGGATTGCCTAGGCTATTATACTGCATAGGATTCTAATACCCTAATACTACATCTGGACTTAGGAGAAAGGTGTAGTATGACTGATTAGCAATGTCTGCCCTCGTTTCAGGATAGAGGACTGGTGGTAACTTTACTAAGCACCTGCCATAACCACTCCACACAGGAATACATGAAAACATTAGTCCCTACAATGGTACCTGAGCAGGCGGAAGTGTTCAGCACATTGGGACTTCAAACACAGAAGAGAGTACAACAGACAGGCCCTCAGGAAAGCAGAAGAGATCAATCTTGTTTCCTTGTTACCTGGGATTCACTTGTTCAAATTTAACCCTTTAAAAGTCCCTGTGGTCCTACAGATTATCTGACTTAGGTGAGGAACCTCTGAAATGTGTGAAAAATGGACACAACAAAGGATCTCTCTTACCTATACGTAGCAATGGGCCTAGGGAAAACTTAGAAAATCTAGCAATAGCAGCAGCTGGCAGGGACTGTGAATGAACCACACAAAATCTTGCCAACCTGCAGAGGGCTGAGCCCTCACATGGGTTAGTCCTGAATCCTCCACAGAAACAGACTTCCAGAGCCTTCTTCCAATCTGAACCAGGTAAGAAGATCATCAGTTGATGTAGGGAACTGAGGGTGTTATTTCTGCCTTTCAAGGTTCTCACCCAACAAACTGACTTTGACTTCCAAAAAGCCATCCTTTTCGATAACTTGGTGGTCTTCCATACCTACAGTGACATCTTTCCACCGGTTCCTTTCACACGCATAAATGCACTGCACCATGAATTCATTTCACTTTAATCACAGTTAATACGTTAACTCAGCTGGCAAAAAGCTCAGAATCTCTGGAGATGGTGCTGACATAGGCAGAGGGAGAGCACACTTACTTCTCCATGGCCCTGGCACTCGTCTTGCACCACTGGACACCTGTCCCTTGCCTTTGATACAAATGTCCATCATGAAGGAGAATTGGGCAGCTATTTAAGTTTTGGAAGAAAAAAGGTTCTAGCAAAAAAAGCATTCCACACCTCACCAATCAGGACCACAAACCCTTCTTTCTGCCAGAGGGGAGACTGCTCAAACAACGTATCCTGGACTGAGCACAAGCTTCATCCAAGCCTCCCAGAAGCTGAGCATGGGAAGGGAGGCTCATCTGTGCAGGGAAAGGACTGACCATTGAAATGGGCCTCTGCCTTCCAGCTTTGGGGGAGAGGGGTGGAGAGTCACATACATTACACATTTCCAAGGCAGAAATTCTGAGTTTACAACAGAGACACATTTTTGGAAGTATAATGCAGGAATGCAATACTGAATGCACTATTTTGTGCTACAACTGTCAAACCTCAGGGTAGCAGACAGCACTGAGGCAAACAGCCCTATGTCCAGGGGGACCATCTGGGCGCTAATTTTTTTCAAGCACCGTTCAGAACAACAGTCTTCTGGAGCTGGTTATATAGGACATAGCTTTTACATGATCAAACTTCAAAACAAACTACTGATAAAACCCCTTGCTCTCTGAGTATGGGACAGCATCTCTGGCTAAGCTAAGATGTGCCCTGCAGACTGTCCACACTTAGTTCTGTTTAGGTAAAAACTGCCCTTTGGTGGCAGGGACATCTGCTTTGTAAAGCTTCCTTTCCTTGTAGCCACGTGACTAACTGAAACAAAGTACTTGCAAAGCACCTAGTTCAACGCCTGGCACTTAGTAAGGGCTCTGTGTTCTGTCTTCGGGATACACCCACCACCACTCTACAGGTCCCTGGCTACCCAAGCCAGTGCCACTCTTTATGAGGCTATGGAGACCACAAGGGCTGATGTATGTCTTTCCAAAAGACAAGCAAGATGCTGTGGGCCACTCTGCAAGCATCAGGCTAATCCTGAGTATTTTCAAAAGACATCCAACCTCCCTCTAAAGAAAGGTACTGCAGAATCCCTAGGTATGATTATCACTTCTGAAAGGAAGAAAAAAAAAAATACTGGCTCACTATCCATATGTGTGCATCAACAGATAAAGCTGTTTTACAATCCAGTTCCCGAGAGAGCCATTTATTTTGGTGAGGCCAGCGTGCATAGCAGACACTGTAGAAGCCATCAAGATAACACGAATAACAACCCAGTGGACTTTTGAAGTGTAAACATAAAAGTCTATTAAGAATACAATGTTGGTTTAATCCCAAGACAAAAAATTTACTTAATGAAAAGCACAACTCATCTCAAGAAGGAAATATCGATACCAGCTGTGTGCAGAAAAAGGAGGGGATTCCTTCCAGGGAACATCTGAATTTCAACCCACTGCCTTTCCAATATTTACTCTGGACCTAAAGTCTCAAATACTTTTCCGAGGATCTCATTTTTCTGCAGGAGGCGGAGGTCGGAGAGAAGTCTGGGCAGAGCTAAAGGAGAGCCTGGCAGAGCATGGAAATAAATGCAAAGACACGCCCAGAAGGTTCACCCTCACATCACTCTGTCTCTCTGGGTAGAGCACAGAGCAGCTTCCCTGCTTCCATCTTCCTGTCCACCAGGTGCTAATGAGAACCCAACAGACAGCCTCCCTCCAGCTGCCATGAGGCCAGAAATAAATGACAGCCCTGGGGGCTGCCCCACAGCACCCCTTTCTCTCTACCCCCTATCAGCACCATGCTAGCACCAGGGCACACCATTCAACTCCTTTCAAGTGACAACACTTCTTAGCCACTTCCTAGAGTTTTTCAACATGTTTCAGAGTAGCAACAGAATACTGAGCACTAGGGCAAAAGAAGAAAGTCTCATTAAAAAGAAATTCCTGCATGAGCTCTGAGCTCTGTTCTATCACCTTTAAGAGAGATCACAGGTCCTGAAATCAAGAAGGACTTGCTGTCAGCAACACTTATGGACCGCAGAACCCATACGAAAGGATTTATACTCTCTGCATTTATATTCCTAATGCCCCAATTTTCACTAGGCCTTATGGCTAAAATAAAGGACAACTTCTTACACACAATTTCAGATTTATGGATGAACGCAATAAACATAACATCATCTGATAACACAACGTAAAATATAACATACTACCACATAATACAATCAGGGAACCATCTCCAGTTCTAGCAAGAAGTAACAGGTTGATGCAACTTTTCTCCTATAAGTGGATATGTAACTCCATCTATTCACTCCTCTGTTCCTTCTACTGGAAAACAACACAGAAGAAGCAATACAACAAAGCATAAACCTCAGACTGACATGCCAGCTCTACCACCTACTAGCTATGGCTTTGGGTAAACCATTTAATGATTCCAGGTTGTGGTTTCCTCATCTGTAAAATAAATACATTAACAGTGTCTGTTATTAGCACCGTCACAATGATTAAATGACTCAATTAATGTGAATGCTTGGCAAAAAATAAGCCCTCAAGAGTTAATCATCATAATGACAATAATTATAATAATTACTAGGACTATTAAACACATTCACTGACCTCCAGCTATGTGCCAGAGTCTGGAGTAAGCAGCAAATAATTTTAGCTTTCTGATTTTGCAAGTCTTTAGCAGGGCATTGGGTTTCTCATGGCAACACCATGAATATAACCTCCTACTCCTGCCTTGGGATGATGGCGGCCCAAGCACCAGAGCACCAGAGCCCCACCCCCAAAGCCATGTTTAAACAATTATGAGCATTATGTTGCAGGTACCCATGATCACAGAAGACAAGTCCAGCACAGTGCTCATCTTGCAGAGATGTCTTTTGTGTGGGTTTTGGGTTTCAGCTGGGCAATGCAAAGCCATAGAGTGAGTCGCAAAACAAGTTTTCATAAGCTCACCCTGTCACAAACCAGGCAGGGGTTCATGCTGACATCCCCACAGTAAGATTAAACAGCATGCTTCGTCAGGCACTAAATACTAACACAGTTCCAACGTCAGGAGGACACTGATTAAAACTGATGTCAATAATTTATGAAACACAATATGGTCTTCAGATGCTCTTTTGAAAAAAAGGAAGGGGGGAAAGGGGCCTAGCAACCCAGGTGGTTTAAAACTGTTCATGCATTTTCCCTTGAATGTACAACCCCCCCCCCCAACCATGCATGGATGCTTCTTTACACGATGAATGTAAATGCACATGTGTATAAAAGCATGTGAACACTGCTGATACATATGGGCGGAAGAAAGTATTTAGTTATTCCACTGAGAGCTGTTGAAGCTGTAACATTATCCATAGTCTTGTCTTTCATATTGTTTTGAGGGTTTTTTTTTTCTCCTGGAGAAATCCAAAATTGCATTTGAAATAAAATTGGACTTCACAAAAGTCCACGTTAATTCTGTAGAGAACTCAACCTTGAAACAACACCTGAAAGAAGCTTGTCCCAAGAAAACAAGCGGGATATATATGTGTGTGTGAATACACAGGCATTTGTAGGTCTCTGAGTTGTCTGAAAGCACCTAGGCCTATGTAGAGAAACCATTTAGCCAAATAATAGTATCAATGTTGGAAAGTTTTAAGGTGGCTTTTAGAGATTGGGAGGAGGCTAACTGAGGGAAGGATGGCATTTTGTTTTTTGACATATCATGTCTCATTATTTTAAGAGACGAAAAAAGAGCACAGTGAAAATGCTTCTTTTTGTATCAAGACCGATTTCTGGGATAAAAACAATATCCTTCTTTATTTTGCCTCAGTTGTAAATAATCTGGGTAGTTTGACTTTATAGGTCAACAGTGTGAAATTCACAAGATGGGATTATGTTGGGGGGGAAAATCTGAGCCGATGATGGTACAAAAGTTAGTGTTTGAAGGATTTATTAATGCTTTTCCCTAGCACAGTGCCCTTTAGTGTCTCAGAACACCTGTCAAATACTAATTCATTCACATATCTCCACTACAGGGCCTTTTCATAAAAAGCTCGACCTTTCATTGTAAATCACTCCTAAATTGTCTTTGCTGGCTTTCTCTTTTACGGAATGATGGAAAAATCACTAAGACTTCAATTAAGACTTTATGGGAACTTCAACCTGACATTCCCAGCTATATCTACAAGGTATCAGAACATCTATTCAAAAAGGAAACTATAAATAACTTTAACATAGTTGAGTTGGCTTTGCTTTTATGAGATGATTGAATAATTGGCAAGATTTAAAGATACTTTAACTACTGAGAATTAAAATAACTTCAGTAAAAACCAGAAAATATCGTTAACCAATTATTTGTCATGTAGATTATGTACTTATTAGGCCTAATTAAACTTTTCGAACAAAAACCACTTACTAATTACATTAGTTAATATGTTGATTGCTCAATTTGGCTAAAAAAAAAAAAAAAAAAAACCCAGTCAATCTAATTTGTGCACAGAGTTAGTGCTTTGGTCAAAAGACAAAATTCTAAATTACAGAGATTATTTCAAGTGCACGACCATTGTTATAACAAATTCAGGTTACTGTCTCCACATCCAAAGTGACAGGAAGAGATGGGGGTGGGTGGTGAATCTGAACAATACCAAGGCTAAGACAAATCCTCAAGCCAGCAGAATGTTACCACAACACCCAGCTCGTTGGCCTCAATGTATTTACTTGCATTTGCCCAATTAGACCCTGCTGGTAAAGTTATCTTTCATATGCACATACAAACTAAAACTGATAGCAAAACCCTGGGAGGCCCTTTAAATGTCAATAAAGGGCTTTTACGCACAAAAGAAAGAAAAGAAAAGAGGAAAGGGGAAAAGAGAAGAGATGAGAAAAACCAACATTTCTGAAGGAATTGAGCACATCAAAGGAATTTTATTCTCAAAGACCACTATAGCTATCTCACAGTAGAACCCTGGAAAGTCTCTTCCAACTGGCAACCAGCTCTATCCCTTAAAGGACGGGACTGAACAATTAGGTCTGCAGAAGTGGGGCAGATTGAGAGCAGAAATGGAGGCCTGCCACGGAACGAGAGGAGCAGCCTCTGCAGAACAGGACGCCTGACTGGGCCTCCATGCGGACCAGGAGCTCCAAAACATGTTTGCTCTGAAGCCTGCATCCACAGTCATGAGGCACAAACTATTCCACAACAACATGACACAATTAATCAGAACCAGACCTTAAAACGTGTGCTTGTGGGGACCAGCGAACTTTCCAATGTGCCCCCAAGGGTGAAGGGTACAGTCGAAGAGCTGGGGAAGGGGGGATTCTGTACGTTCACAAAAGATGCACACACTAAATTGTGTATTTACGGATGAAATAATGTTCATTAAATAAAACGTGGGATTTGAAAATTTAGGTCTTCATCTGGAAAAGTAAGGGATTGTCTTACCGTCTTCCTCCCTCTTAATTTTTTTCCTTTTCTGGGCAGAAACTGAGATTGTCTACAGCACTAAAGTTGTACCATTCAGAAACAGAACCTAAGGAGTGCTTTTTTTTTTTTTTTTTTAAAGATTCATTTCTGACCCAACAGTATTCATCACTGCCGGTTTTGTCAGATTTGTCTTTCAGGATCTGAAGTCCAATTAAAAGGTGAGAAATTGGGTCTTTAGTTAATTCAAAAATACTTAATTTCACCAAATCCTGATGGTAGCCAAAACATGCAGTATACTTCTTTTTTGGACCAGAATTGAATTAGTTTAAAATAATTACGAACTCTCCTTTGTAATTTGTAGATAGTGATTAATTTAAACCACATTATTCTTTTGCTAACACAAACACGCTGTTCAAAGAAAAAGAATTTTTTCCGCATCAAAGACAAGTAAGGGCACAGGCGTGATAGTCATCGGGTACCAAACTGCACGTCCCTTTGCCATCTCCCAAGAGATTTGTGGTCGTGGAACTGGAACTTCCAGGGAACCCCGCCGGGGTCTCCAACAGCGCGCCCAGCTGCAGCCCTAGGAAAAGGTTTGGGGGTGGGGCGAAGGTGGATCCCTGGGTCTAGCCGAACTGAGGGAAAGGCAATGAATGCCTGCATTTGGATCCAGGACGAGGGGGACCAATCGACACATTTTCTGCAAAAGCAGAGTGCTCCAGGCGAAAATGCGAGCGTCCGCTGCCAGCACCGTGAGAGCCAGCGGACAGTCCGGGTCTCTGCCTTCCGGTGGAGGACATCCCGGAACGCAACTTACGCCGTTCCCGAGACATCCACACCTCGAGCTAACACTCGGTACGGTCACCTCCGGCGCTCCGGAGATCCCGCGCCTGGGAAGCACTGGAGCCACCCGCCGCCCACATCCCCGCCGCACCCCACTCACCCACGCACTCGTTGGCTTCGCGGGCCGTGGCGCGCTGCCAGGGTCGGTCGTAGTGGAAAGGCTTGCAGCGGTCGCACTCCGGGCCGGCAGTATTGTGCCTGCAGTCACACACCAGGCTGTCGTCACGGTCCCGCACGCAGCGGGCCGCGTGGCCGTTGCACTTGCAGCGGCCGCCCACCTGCAAGTCGGACACGGCGTAGAAGTAGGAGTCGCGCGCCAGCTCCGAGTCGTCCTCGTTCTCGTCGCCAAATGTGTGCAGGCGATTGAAGGCCACGCGAATGTCCGTGGCCGTGACCCAGTCCTGCAGCACCGGCGAGTTGTCGAAGTCGTGTGCCGAGGGTCGCCCGTCCAGCGTACTAAAAGCAATGAGGCCGCCCGAGAGCGGGCGCATGTCGGTGTGCGAGTCTGTGCACACCGCCTCCTGCTCGTTCTGCTTGGTGATAGGAGCGCGGTGCGGCCGGTTGTACATCTTGCGGCACTGCGTGGAGTAGAACTGGAAGGGCACCCACGTGCGCCCATAGTCCATGGACTTGTAGATGGCCATGGACTCGGGCCGTGGCGAGCAGAACTGCAGGCTCACGTAGGTCACCTCGAACTTCTTGCCGAGAGACAGAGTGAGTGTGACGTTGTGCGGGAACTGCAAATAGTTCTCGGACTGCCAGCACGTCAGGTTGTGCGGGTTGTTGAGATCGGTGAGGAAGGCGGGCGGGTGCGCCTTCTTAGGGTCCGACGCGTTGCAGAGGTGGCAGGAGCGCAGCCGCTCCTCACCGCGCTCGCTCACCACGCAGTAGCGCGCCGGGGGCCGGCCGCAGGTGCTGGACACGCGCACGTCCTTGCCGAAGGCCGCGTTGACAAAGTCGGGTATGCAGCGGCGCGGGTGGCCGTTCTCGTCGGAGCAGGGGTCGGGTTGCGCTGCTTGGCCCGCAAACATGCTGAGTCCGGGTCCGCCACGCACCGCGCCCACTAGACACGCCACTGCCGCCAGCGCGGCCAGCGCCTCCCACACTGCGCGCATCATGCTGCGTCCAGTTTGCCCCTGCCCGGCAGCGCCGAGAAGTCCGTCAGCCCGCCGCAGAAGGCGCCTGCGGAGAGAGGGGAGCTGCTCTTAGCCAGCCCGCCCCGCGCCCTCCGCCCCTCCGCGGGGCGGCGAGCGCTGGCGTGGGCGAACGACCGACTTTGCCGACACTAACCCCACGGCCGACTACCCGCCACGCTCCCCACGTCCTGCGGCGTGGGGAGACGAATCCGTGGGCCCCCGCGCCCGCACCGCCCGCACCTCTTCTTCCCGGTCGGGCGGCGAGCTGGGGCCGCCGGTAACATTAGGCTGCCCCGCCACCGCCGCCTCCACGCCGCCCGAGGAACATGCCCACGCCCGCCTGCCCGTCCACAGTGAGTCCGCCTAGCACCCCAAGTCTCGGGCGCAGGAGAGCGCAGAGGCCCCCACAACCGCACGGCCCGCGTCCCTTTCTCCCACAGACTGGGGTCCCTCTCAGCTGCCCCAGATCGCGTCCCCGCCGGAGTCTGCGTTCGGGACTTTACCTCTGGAAAGAGGAAAAGAGAAAGAAAAGTTTGCCTGGCCCGGGTCGGGGAGCCCGCGCGCCGGACGGCGGAGAGCCTTTCGCTCGCTGCTAGCAGGCGCGTCCCGCCTCAGCGCGGGCTTGCCAGCTCCATGCCCGGCCCGGCCGCCGCTGCCCCAGCCCCGGCCCCGGCTACCGCCGCCGCCTCTCTCGCCTGAGTGACGACGCGGCCGCTCGGCTCCCGCCGCTCCCGCCGCGGTCGGAGTGCTGCCCAGCCCGCGCCCGGGGCGCACACACACTCACGCTCGCTGGCGCGCACTCACACACACGCACGCACGCCCCCAAAGGCTCCGCCGCCGCCGCCGCTGCCGCCGCCGCCGCCGCCGCCACTCGCGCTGGGAGTGGGGGGCGGAGGGGAGCGCGGGGGCGGGGGGCGGGGCCGCCGGGCGGGGCGCTGGCCAATAACGTCGGCGGGCAGCCGCCCGTTCGCTAGCAAAGTTTTAACCCCGGGAAAGAAGAAAGTTAAGGGGAGCGAGCCAGGGACACTAAGAGGGCGAGAGCGCTAGCGGGTGGCAACCCGGGAGCCCGAGAAAGAGAAGCAGAGACAAAGAGAAAGCGAGGAGAGCGCCCGGGGAAACCCCGGAGAGGGGGCTGGGCCCGGCGCGCACCCCGTGGAGGGAGGTGGGGCCGGCCAAGGACTGTCAGCCTTGTCCCGGCCCCGCGCTGCCCAGAGAGCCTCGCAGGTTTACTTCAGCCCTCAGCTCCCGGAGCGGGGAGAAGCCAGGGAGAGGGAGTACGGGGGGCGGGGAGAGGGGGGAGAGGGACGGTTTTCTCCCTCCTGGTCCCAGCCAAGCACATCTGTGTTTGTTTTCTTTGCTGCGCCGAGGTCGGGCCTTCCTCTATCCCAGCCTGATGGTCCTAGTGGCACCGCGCACAGGGCCTTCCTTGCCCCTGTGGGCAGTCCGAAATAATGTGGAAGAGGAGGAGGCTGTAACCTCTGCCTGCCCTTCCCTGCTGCCCCAAGCCCCTGGGGTCTGACGAGAAGGGTCTCCTCCTTCACCCCCTATGGTTGTCACCGTGGGGGTGGGGCTGTCCGTGGGGAATGAATGCTGCTTCTTTCGCACCAGCGGAGCTGTGGAGGGCAGGAGATTACACCCCTCTCAGAGGGGTATGGTGACCTCAAGCTGGGAGCAGTCCCACGACAGCTTTGCAAGTAGGCATGAACTCCATTTTGCAGATGGGAAACTCAGGTCTTAGGAGGTGAAGAAAATTCCCCAAGATCTCCCATCTAGGAAGCATCAAATCCAGGATCATCCCACCCAATTATAGTCTCACAGGGCATCCTCTGGACTACTCAGCTTCTCCTCCTTTACCTCATTCTCTGCCACCTTCACAAAAGAACTAGGACAGTGACAGCATCCTTTGACAGCAGCCCAAGAGCTTTGTGGAAATACACTGGGCTGAGAGTTTGGAGCTGAATTGCTTGCTGTTGGTTGGTTACTTTCAAAGAGTGATCTGGTAATAGGCCTGGATGGAAAGTCCAAGGTCCAGGGTCTGGCCCAGAGGCTGACTTGCTGCTATATCTCCATTAAGTGTCTCATTTTGTCTTATTGGCATTTCCATCAACTGAGAATCTAAGAATGGGCCTCAGGGCTCCTCTGGCCCAGCTCAGTCTCCTTGGAAGAACGCCCGCCTGAGAGAGGAACACCCCAGCCAGATTTTCCAGGAATGGGAGTTCACCATATAACCCCAGGAAATAAGTCCCTTCCATGGCAAGACAGCCTGGATTCATCCTCTCCCCTAGAGTGGTACTTCAGCTTTGCCTTCTTATGACATTTACCTCTCACTGCACTGTTTATTTATGCTTTGCCTTGTGGCTGAGCGGATTTCAGGTGACTTACAAGGGTACTTAAAAGATGGCAAAATAGCATAGATTAGAACGGGAAGTGAAAGGAGATAAAACGAAATGTTTAACCACTTCAGACTGGGAAATCCAACAGCATACTGAAAGGCAGCACAGCACATGCTTTGGAAACAGCATGGAGCTCTGGCAAGTTTTCCATCTTTCTCTGCCCTGGTTTCCTCATTGAAAAATAAGATCTACCTCATAGATTTGCGAGCATCAACTGAATGAACACATCTGAACAATATAGCTTACATTATTATTGTACATACTTATTGTACTATATCATCTACATGGATATGCCTTCACATATATGTATGTGTATGTGTATATGTATATGTAAAGATACACAAAATCAGACATACAGCAACTGGATGTGAGGGAGTTTAGCTGTTAGTATGAAACAACTAGATCTTTATAGAAATTTAAAATTAAAGAAGAATGTTTAATTATATGGAAAGATGTTCATGACATTATTAAGATGGAAAAAAAAACCAAATTCTAAAACACTATGGCCCCAAAAACCACTATCTATGCACAGTACACTCTCATTTTAATTTTTTTTCAAGTATACATAGAAAGTATGCATAATAATGCAACCTTGTTAATTGTGGTTTATTTCTGGAGAGTGAGAATACAGGTGATTTTTATTTATTTTTGCTTTATGTTCTCAAGTCTGTGCAGTAAAAATGAAGAAAAGCTATGGGAAGAATGAAAAACCAAGAGCGAAGACCAAGGAAAAATGGGAATAAAGCTAAAATGTCCCCTGGAAAGTCCCATTCATCTCCTGTGGGTGGGCCACAAATTTGTCCCTAAGCTTTCCTGCAGCCAAACTGAAAAGGAGACCATGTTGGTTACACAATTCCCTGTGTCTATGTGATAAAAACAGACCTATTACTCAAGAGAATTACAACTATTCTTGGTACTAAAATCAGACAGGAATTTCTCCTGGAGGGCCTCATAAAGGGAACACAGTGTGAGGTAATGAGCAAACATCCTCAACAACATCCCCATAGCAGTCCCAACAGCTAGCTGTGTGGGGCAGTGCAGTGATGGCCACAATACAAGCTGATGGCAGGACACCAAAGCACAAGTCAGGGCAGTATGGCAAAGAGGGCAGTGAAGGCCGCAAAATCAGGCGCCTGGTCACTGCCCACCAGACCTGGGTCTGTTTGGGGGATCTACCAGACTGGATTATCCAGTGTGCTCCAAGTCTTCCTTGTGCTAGCTTGTTTCTGTCTGCAGAACTCTTGATGGGTCTTGTGTGGCAGCAAGTTTGAAATTGCCCTCCCTGGAGTGCAGCTTCTCTGCACTGCCAGCTGAGCTCAGGCCAGAGGTCTTCAGGAAAGGTGCAATGGCACTTTGCACCTTTATTGTGGTCACTTGGATTAAGCTTATTTTTTCAATCGTTCTGGTGGTAGGATCATCTCACCTGTCTCCTGGAGATCTGGAACATTCCAGGACATAGTAAAATTCATCTGCCACCATTCAGAATCCACCTCCCTGTCACTTTCCACCCTACCCAGCAGCCCAGAACAAGGCTCTGCCCTCCTCCAGCTTTTTAGATCAGCCCTCTGTCATCCCTCAGCAAGATGGTCCCAGGTCTTTTAACAATTCCTCAGAGGATGTTGTTTTCTCACTGCTCCGCAGCCTCTCCCAATGCCTCTAATTTGTCAGTGTCCATCCCTTCCTAAAACATACTGCCTTCTGTGGGGACAAATGAAAAACACAGATGTCCCAGTGTTGTCCCAAGCCTGGCAAAGGGGGGTGGGTTATAAATACATGCCCGCAAAGGCATGTCAGGCTGAGAGCAGCAGGATCTACCATACAAATTGGAGTTCAAAACACAACAGCGCCAATCTTGGAGGAGAAAGCAAATTCCCAGGTGTTTCTGTAAGGAATGTGTTGGGAGGGGGAAACCTCCATTCTTGGCGCCCAGCCTTACCTGCCAAGCCCCAGAGCTCACCCGAGGAAGAAGAGAATGTGGTAGTTTCAAGTAAATTTAGAAGCAGAGGAAGAGGAAGAAAACCAGAGCCTCCAGTGTTCTAGAAACCAAGGAAGGAGGGACAGGGAGCATGTCACATGCCTTCAAGGTCAAGATAAGATCTGAAACAATCCTTTAGATTAAGCCACAAGGAAGTCATTGGTGACCTTGACTAGCAGTGGCAGAGGAGTGGTGGGGGACAGAAGCCAGACTGCCTCAGGTTATGGAGTAAAAGGAGGTGAGAAAGAGGAGATAGCAAGTGTGGACAACTTTCAAAAAGTGTGAAAACAAGTGGTAGGAAAGAGATAAGGTAATAGCATGAAGGTGACAAGGGATCCAGGAAGGTTTGGGATTTTTTTTTGTTGCTGTTTATAAGATAAGGCCATTGGACTTGCCGAAATGTTGATAAGAAGGAGCTGGTAGGTGAGAGGTTGAAAACTGATAAAATTAGTCTTGTAAAACTGATGGTGAGGTGATCTGAAAGTTTTATTTCAATGGGATAGGAAGTAAGACTGTAACAGGGTGGTCCCCAGGAAAAATGGCGTGTTCCAGGTTCCCTGCCCCACCCAACAGAGGGTGGAGCTGAGCAGGAGAGATAAGAAGCTGGAGAAGAAGAGAGAGGGGACAGAAGAAGGAAGGAAGAAGGATGGAGGCCCCAAGTGGCATAAGGAACAGAGACATGTGAAGAAGCTGCCTGGCCTGGTCTGTTTAAAACAGATGTGGGTGAGAAACCCGTGGGGAGGGGACAATGGCAACATTGATCTTGATTTTGATTTTGTTCTTTTTTTTTTTTAAGTTTTTTTTTTTAAAGATTTATTTATTTATGCATACAAGCTGGGGTATAGGCCAGAGGCGTGGGGTGGCGAGAGGGTTCACCAGAGACAGAGTGGGGAGCAGAACAGGCAGATTGATGGAAATACACTGCTGAGGGGAGCAGCGGGCAAGCAGGAGAGGTCTGCCACGCCATGTGGGAATCTCCCCGGCTGGGCGTCGAACTCGTGTCCCAGCTGCTGACAGCTCCACAGCGCAGTGCTTAACTGCTGTGCCACCGGGGAGGCCCTGATTTTGTTCTTTTCTTCCCAAAATTGTCAGGCTGTTTCTGACCCTTTTCTGTGGGACCCTGCCGAAAGGTGCTTTAGACTCATGGCAGGCTGTCGGGCCTTGCTTTGGGCCAATCCCACTTGGGTGGACTTTTGCCCACAAGGTGATAGTAACTTTGGGCACTTAATTTAGAAACTATATTCTTTGTCTTTTCCATATTATACACTAATTATATTAAAGTTTCTTTTTACTGAAGGTCTTATATGTTTTATCTTGATCCGGCAGATGGCAAAACCTATTTAGAACGGGCAGGTTTGGGATTCTGGGGGTGCCCCTCTCCCTGCCCTGTAACAAGACCATCTGCTGAGAAGGAGGGAGAAGTGAGTGGGACTATCGCAGTTTTAAGGCTATAAGACAAGGCTTTATTGGGAATTACAGAGAAGAGAATAGCTTGCTGGGCAGAACTCAAGGCCCTATTGAGATCAGTGAACATCTATGAGAAAGAAAGACACCCACCCTCCCCAGCAGTGCTCAGCAGCCTCCATGTAAACCTAGACAAAGCAGAAGTGTTTTATTAATCTAGCATTGAGGGTTTATTCCAGAAGGTGAGACATAGGCCAAAGGAAAGAGGGTGACTGATATGATGGACCCTGGAAACAAAGCTAAAGAGAAATGGAAGCAAAGATAGGATATGCAGGGAATAGAAAAATGGAGGCTGGGGTCTACAGCAGCGCTGACAGTAGCCAGTAACCATAGGTAACTCTTTCCATTTCAGCTTGCTGAATTAAAATTAAATTAAATGTAAGGCTCAGTTCCTTGGTTACCCTTGATTTGGTGGAACCAATAACGAATACCCCAACACTGCAGAACTATCAGACAGAGCTTGTCTAGGGAAGTCAAGAAGCTGGATGAAGCCACATGGTCAGGAATAACTGAGGAGACTGGAGTCCAAAACTGGATGTCAGGATCAAGGATTCCAGAGGTGGAATAGCTCAGGGTGATGACAAGACCCACTGAGGACAAGGGAGAGGTTTCTACAGGAAAGCACAGGTAAACTAGAGAAAGCACAGGTGACTACAGGTAAGGAGGTCAAGGCATCTGAGAGGGACTGTCTGCTGGCTATAAGACACTCAGGGTTAGCATCAGGGCTTGGACAGAGATGAAGACTGACCCAGGCATTGGTGTCTTTGAGAAGAGTGACTGCAATGGAGAGATAATCCAAGGATGAGATGTAGAAAGTAGAACAGTTGTGTGATTCTGGTCATAAAGGAGCAGGGTGACAGTGATGTTTTCATGAAGATAGAGGAACACTAGGAATTGAGTAAGAAAACAGCTCTTCCCTCCTGGGTGTTGGAGGTGTGAGGTCTGGGAGAACAGCCCCACAGAATGGGCCGCAATGTGAGTGGTGCCACAGGGGAGGCCAGGTGGTTGGGTAAGTATGAAAGTAGGTGAGGATGCAGAGAAGGGTCTATCCTAGCAATGGGGGCTCCAAATGGCACAGGTCAATGGTTTTGGAGGACAGAGAGCATAAAAGAGTAAGGAGACACTCTTGAGAGAAATGAGATGACCAGCAGGGTCTTCATTTGGGGCATGAATCATGGGTTTTACTTTTAAATCCAGCATTTATATAATGCTTACTGTGTGCCAAGCATGCTTCTAAGCACTTTGTCAATCACTAACCATAATCCTTAAAAAACCTTATAAGATGGGTATATTATTATCCCCACCTTACAGAGCAGGAAACTGAGACACAGAGGAGTTGTTTGCTGAAGATCACTGGTGAATAGAGGAGCAGGAATTTGAACTACAATGATCTGGGTCCAGAGTTTGGGCTCTGATGGGCATGACAGGCTTGGCTGATGAGAAATTGTTTGAGAGAAATGGGCCTCAACCATCTCTAGACAGGAGATGGGATCCGGTGCTACCAGAAGTCTGAGCTGTGACCTGGCTTATCATCTCAGCACATCTGGAACAGACACTTACGGTTCCATGACTTCCAACATAGGCTGGCAAGTATAGCAGCAGATGTGACCCTGGCATCTGGCATCTCCAGAAGGATTAGCGTCGCCTGGCTTGACTCTGTTTCTTTTGGAAATGGAAAGAACTTGACTTTGACAAAACTTGATTCCAATTTACCACTCACTAGTTGTCTGATCTTGAATGGTTGCTTTACCCATCTGAGCATCAGTTTTCAGGGTGAAATGGGGGTCATCACACTTACCTTACAGACTTGTAAAGTTAATTTAAAAGACGCATCTGACAGGAGCCTGGTAGAGTCGATGCTCAGATGATAGTAGTTGAGGGCTTGTTCATTTTCTGTTTCTTTAATACTCACAATCCTCAGAACTCACTCTTAGATCCCTCACCCTGAAGAATTGGGGGTAACTTCCCATGCCAAGGCTTCTAGAGGTCTTATCAGCCTCAGGGAGGATCGCTCAAGGGATCCCAGGTACCCTAGCAGGACTTCAGGAGACATAACAGTTTTAGAAAAACTTTCAGAGTCTAGAAGGACAGTCCTGTATAGGGTGTGGGGTTCTGGAGATTTATCCATTTCCTCAGTGTTGCTTATTTGCATCTTCAGTTCAGGCCTCCCTTTTGCAGGTTTCTTGGCTGAGGATTCAGGAGTTGGGCATAGAAGCCCATACAAACCCCAAATCCGCCAAATCCTTTAATCTACCAGAGCTCTTTGAAGGGGTGAAAATGCCTGTGGATAAGGGGAACCAGCAGATGTAATTTATTTTCATTTGCAAAAAGCTTTTGACAAGGTCCCACCCTGAACGCTATTAAAATAAAGAAAATGGGTCACCATAGGGGGAGGCTTTGTCATGGATAGAAGACTGGCCTTGGAGGAAGGAAACAAAAGTGCAAAGAAAAGGACGATTCTCTGAGTGGAGGAAATAGTGGGGGGCCTCTGAGCTTAGAGTTGGGGCTCAGCTCATTTAACATTTTACACAAAATCTGAGGAGGGAGTCCCCTCGGTGAAATCTCAAAGTTTAGAGGTGATACTGGAGTGATGCCAGGGTCCGGGGGTGAGTTGGAGGATATGGAGCCGGTGTATGAAAGACCCCAGGACACAGGCAGGTTTCGCAGGAGGTGACTTATGTAGGGAAAAATAATTTGAAATATCTCTACAGGGAAAAAAGGTGATCAGTTATCATTAAAAAATACTATTTTAGGACTCAAATACAAACCATTTCCGTAAGATTGTTTCTCTGCAAAGAAACTACTAGCAGTGGGGGCAGGAAAATGATTCTCTGAGCAGCACGTGCTTGCTCACACATTTACTACTGAACAGTTAGCATCTCTGACCCCTGCCCACTCACTATATGCTAGTAGGTCCCACACCCCTACACACACACACACACACACACACACACACACACACACACACTCAACTGAAAAATTTGTAGATCCCCACCTAGAAAAGCCCCCTTCTCACCCACTTGAAATTTAGCCCAATGTACTACTAAGGCCAAACAAACAGGCTGAAATCATTCTCAGAAAGAGAACTGGAAATAAAACAGGATGCATTTAGGATCCTCTGGAAAGTTCTAGTCCTACATCTCAAAATGACGGTAGAAGCAGAGATGGCCCAGACAAGAGCAACAAGAGTGTGGTATTAGGACACAAATAAAGCAGAGGGGGTGACAGAGATGGGGAGGTGGACTTTAGGCAAAGGATTTGGAGTGTTTGAGAAGGATAAGATAGAACAGAGCTTAGAGAGGAAGGGAGCAATGGGGACCTGGAGGAGGGAGAGGGTACAGCAAGTGCAAACAAGGTCCTGAGGCAGAGTGGACAGAAAGGAGTCCAACCTGATGGGGACTTGGGGACCAAGATGGGAAGCAATAAGAGGTGAGGTCAGAGAGGCAGGTAGAGGCCAGGGCATGCAGTGTCTAGCAGATTTTGATAAAGAATTTGTACTTATCCATCTTGGATACTGCTGACATCCCAGAGTTCCTTTTCCTATAGTTCTTAAAATGATATTGTTTCCCTGACAAATCCATAAGCTTCTTGAATAGGAAATAAATCTTTTCCCTCTGAATTCCCAGTGTTGTTTAACAGGATATCTGGTGCCAAATAGGAGTATATTACAAATGGATTAAAATTAATCAATGATAATCCACGGAACCATGGACAATTGATGGTGGTGAGCAGCTATGGTAGGTACGAAATGCCCCCAAGAGATATCTGTGTCTTCATTCCTGGTATCTATGAACGTTACCTTATATGAAAAAGGATCCTGTGCAGATGTGATTAAGGAACTTGAGATGGGAAGATCATCATGGATTACCTGGATGGACTCTAATAAATGCCATCACAAACGTCCTTTGAAGGGAGAGCTGACAGGAAAGAGGAGGAGACAGCCATATAAAAACAGAGGAAAATTTTGAGTGACGTAGCCACAAGCCAAAGAATGTCAGTAAGCACCAAAAATGGCAAGCTAAGGAACTGATCCTTCTCTGTGGCCTGAAAGGAGCACAGCCCCTGATTTCAATCCAGTGACACTGATTTTGAACTTCTGGCCTCCAGAACTGTGACAGAATAAATTTCTGTTGTTTTAAGCCATTGAGTTTGTGGGAATTTGTTAAGAGGATCCTTTGCAAATCTTAAAAGACAAGCATGGGTTTAAATGAAAGGAGCAACAACAACAGGAAAAAAAAAAACAACAAACTACTATTACTCTTGTTTTGAAGTGTTCCGGAAGGCTTTTCTTTTTGTAGTAGTATAGAAGTGACCATATCTCATATTTCTTTCCCTCTCCCCATGCCAAATGCAGTACCATCAGTCTAAATTTGCCGAATATTTGATGTTTGCATTAAAGTATTGTAAGTACCCTTTTCTGGGTGTTTAGTTATTATAAGTCCCTCTTCCTGGAGCATTTAAGGTTTTGTTAACCCCCTTTACTGGAGATTAGAGTTGCGGTGATTTATGATTCAGAACATAGCCCAGAAGTAAGTCAGTAATCCCCTGGGGCATTTGAGACAAGGACAGACACCACCTCAGGGGACTCTGATCCACAAGATGCCAGGAGTTCTTCACTGGGAAGTGTTTGCAAGCTGAGGTCAGGCATTTTCTATTCTTTCAGGGTCACAGAGAAGCACAGAGTAGGTTCCTTGAAGGAACAGGTGATTACTGAACATCAATAACACAGAAAAATGACAGCTGATCAGAGGCTCCATCCCAGCCACCTCCACAGATTCACGATGTATCCCACCACCACCAAAATTCCTGAGGTCACTACTTTATTAGAGCCCCACTGAGTTAGAGCACAAAAACTTAGACACTCTTTAGAGATTGTCCATGTCATGCTAGCCAGTTTATAAGTGAGGAAACTAAGGCAGGGAAGCTGAGTGAATTGCCCGGGAGCTGATGTTCCTAAAGATGACTGTGAGTCATCAAAATGAGTTGTGGATCATCCATTCCACCACACCTGGGGAACACTGGCTATATTTGATTCTGCTAACTTAGGTGGAAAAAAAAAATCATGATTTTGATGGAAAATGCTTTTCATGATGGAAAAATGACTGCATACAAAGTTTCTATGTTTAAAGGAATAAGCTTCTGTTAGCTGCAAAAATCAATTACGTGGAACAGCTTATTTTCCCCAAATGTCAGGAAAATGAGGTATTACTGGTCTACACTTCACACAGGGAGAAAATTTAGGGGACTTAACTCCAGGAGGTGGTACAAGATGAAAATAGATATGGACCATTGATTCTAAACAGATTGGGTAAGTGCAGGGCTTATTCATCCATAATTAGGTATTAAAGGAAACTAGGATTTGGGTGGAAGGAGGGGACTTTCACCTCACTGATGCCAACAGCAGGCAATGAATGCTAACATGGGAGCCCCTAAAAGAATGGCAGAAACCAGATACAAGGCTGGATGGACATGACCCAGACTAGGAGCTACTTTCTACCCTTTGGCTGAACACCTGGCTTTATGGGGTCTCCCAGGAAATCCTCTTTGCAGGGAGCACCTTGGTTGGTCAGTAAAGCAGTGTAGGCACAAAAAAGCTGCTTGGATTGTGCTGCAGTCACACTCCTTCTGGCCTTTACACATCGGTGACAGTAGGTACCGTGTATTGAATGATTGTGTCCCCCCACATTCATATGTTGAGACCTTAGTTCCCAGTGTGATTGTATTTGGGGTTAACTAGGTCATGAAGATGGAACCCTTATAAGAGACATGAGACAGATGATTTCTGTCCACTATGAGGACAGAAGCAAGAAGGAGGTAGTACCTGAAAAGCCAGAGAGCCTTCATTAGGAATCAAATTGGCAGGCGCTTTCATCTTGGGCTTTCCAGCTTCCAGAACTATGTGAAATAAATGTTAGTCAAGTTGCCCAGCTTGTGGTATTCTGTTAGAGCAGCCCAAGCTGACTAAGACAATGGGCAAAGCGTTTCACTTCTGTGAGCATCAGCTTCCTCTTCTGAGACGTGTGGACAGTGTATTATTTGTTTCCTCCTTCCCTCCCTTCTCCTGTCCTTCCTTTCTTTCATCTCTGCCATGGATAGCAGGAGATCGGGGTAAATGAGCACATGCAAAAGACCCTGAAGTATCCAATATATATATAATTTTTATAAAGTTGTGTGGGACCCCACTGACCCAGTGGCATTGCTATCAGTATGGTTACCACAGAGACACCACTCTCTTGAAAGAATGACCAAATGGCCCGGGTAACTGGAGATAGTGCACACAGGACAGTGACAGCTAACACTTCAAAGATACTGAACTTTGGTCTTAATGATCATCAATATACATCATTACTAATAAATAATAAGTCAATGAGGATGAATAAGTATTAACAAATGTATCTGCTTCAACTTGGTAGTTCCCTCAAGAATTGAGTCTATATCACAACCATAGCCACAGCCACAACCAGTCAGTCAGTGTCAATCATAACCACAGTCACAACCACAGTCAATGTCAATCACAGCCATAGTCACAGTCATAGTCCCAATCACAATCACAATGACAACTCACACTTACAGAACACTGTTCTCACTGTCAGGTCAGGCCCAGTCTAGGAACTGGATATTGGGCCTTTCAAAGGGCTGAATGTGGTGGAGAGGTTGGAAGTGAAATTGTGAGAAGCTTCTCTTAGGGAAGACAAGAGGGAGGATAAGCTCCTGTGAAGTGTCATGACTGGGTACAACCTCTTTCTTGCTCACTACTAAGTGCCCAACTCCTAAGCACAGAGCTTGGTACATAGCAGGTACTTAAGAAATGTTTGCTAAGTGAACACAGAGGGGCCAACCAGGAGTCCACGCGTAAGGATCAGGGATTTCTGCTTGTCCAGGAGCATATCTGGACTTGAGTTTAGTGGGTTTAATTTGGTTCTGCATCCACAAACCTGTTTCCCACTGGTTCTTCACCATTGTAAAGAAAACTCACAATGCAGGTCATGTCAGCCTTATTCTAGAACTCAGTTAATCCTTGGCCTCATCAAAATCTCATAATCTGTGACATGCATGCACAAATACACACACCACCTCTCCTGGCTCCCAGGGGAGATCCAAGCTTTTTCAACCAGAGCCAAGGACCCTCCCTGGGCTTGGTGCCCTCACTCTGGATCCAAAGGGCTCAGGAGACAGCTGCCTCCTGCCTGGGCCCCCTCAGCTAAATCTGATTTTCTCATCATCTGGATAGTCTCAGCGACTTCCAGCAAAGGGATGAACCAGGCTGACCTTTCTGGAGGTTTGTTTAAAGCAGAACAACGTTTGTCTTGTCCAAACACTATGAATTACTCCAGAGAATCCTGCCCAGTTTTACAATCCACAGCTACAAACGGCTTACATAAATAGGGACATGTCCCCTCTCCTGCCCCCTTTCCGTTCTAATAGCTTTTCCTCCCCCCATCCACTTTCTTCCACTCTTCTAGGCCTTCCCCTCTCCCCTATCCCCACACCTCCTCTCCTCTGAGTTCAATGGTGGTAAAGAAGCAGGTGCCGGGCATTCCCGGCCACAGTTCACATCTATTAGCATGTGGCGGGCTGCTCTGTCCTGGTGTGGGCAGGGCTTGCCTTGCTAAGGGGAGGCCTCCAGACACATTAGTCCTGTCAGTCTGGGGCCTGTGGTGTGCAGTGTTTGATCCAGCTGTGAAAGCACATAGGTAAGAGGAGGCCTCTAGATTTGAGGCCTCAATGTCCAGTGATTCTGCAACCCATTTAGACCATATCTCACCTATCAGGGTGCTCAGCTGGCTTACAGGTTCTCCTTCATAGACTGCATATTCAAGGAATACCAGGTATTTTCTAGACATAGGAAAGTGTGAGGCACAGAAAGCAAGCCCAGCCTATAGTCCTGGGAGACAAAGCACGGCTGGGGAAAGAGTCCAATTTGGGCTGCATTTCCCTAAATAGAGTCCCTGTAGCACCTGCATCAAAATGTTTTGGGAGCTGTTTAAAATGCAAATTCCTGGGTCCCTTCCCAGGCCCAGAGAAGTTCTCTCTGAGGGTGGAGCCAGGGTATGGTGCCCAGATTCTGAGATTCACCAGTTTGCAGTGAAATCTAGTTCAAGCTCTCTAACTAGCTGGAAGACAAAGCAAACCGCAACAGGTCTCACTGACTCCGGAATCTCTGAAAGGCCCCTCCAGCTCTTAAAATGTCAATCACAGCAGAGATACCAGCACCCAGAAACAGCAGGGTGGGTGGATGCAACCTAGGGAAAATGTGGGGAGTCATTAGAGCTCTCTTGTGGAAAGGTGTTGGTGAGACAGGGAGTGTTAAGCTGGATTGGTAGCTGGGGTGTGAGTGGTGTGTGGGATCCTTCTATCAAAGGACCTGCACTGGGGCTAAATGTGGACCTCATGTCACTTGCTTTGCACACTCTGAATAGAGGAAGTTGGCAGAGGCATGGGATTAAAACTCTCCTAGGTACCCTGGGACACTCCTCTAGCCATTCCAGAAAGGTCCCTTCCAGCCAGATGCTTCCATGGTCTTTCCAGCCTCTCAACTGAGCTGAGGTTCGACCTTAGAGTCCGGATCACAGGAAAATCAAGTGCTTGGAGTTTCACCCTGGATAGAACCAAGCCGGCTCTGCCCACGTGGAGGGTCCACAGGTTTCGGGTGCTGTTGGTGCGCGATCTGCCAGGCTAGGGCTGCCGCTGCAGCTCACGATCCCGCTCAGCCAGAGGGCCCGGGCACCGCCAGGGAAAGTCCCCGGATATGCCCCACACTCTGGAAGACGAGATGATGTCAGAGGATGCGTTTCACCTCACCCCTCAGTTGATGCTCCCGGGTGCACCGTAGGGTCGAAGCAGAAATGCCACGCAGAGCACAGTGTCACCTCCACTCCCCGCGGGCGAAAGAGCTGATATCGCGGGGAACCCGGAATGAAACGTCTAGTGTGCGTCAGGACGGCACCAGTCTTCTCTGTTTCTACGATCTATGCTTGTGCACTGGACTCCACTTTTATTTTGGGGGCTCCAGATGTAGCTGTGTGACCTCCTCAACGCTACGTACTGCTCTGGGGAGCGGGTCCGCCTCTTTTGCGAATCGCAGGCCTCTGGTGGAGGGACCCAGCGTCCATGAAGGTGCGCGCCCCAGCTCCAACGTCCGTGCCTTGAATTGCCTGTGTCTCCTTCTACTTTGGCATTTGATTTTCTAATCAATCTCTTTGTCCCCTGAGGCCTTAACCCGAGTCTCCGGCTTCCATGATTTCCCTCGGCCCCCGCCTGGGGGTAGCTCTCACTCGACTTTCCCGTCGAAGGCACTCGAGTGAGTGATTCCCGAGAGCCGAGGCCGAGGCCGGCGGGTCCGCAGCGCCGGCCGGGGCTGTATGGAAATGGCCAGAGAAGCCGGCGGGCGCGGCGGCGATTTATTCTGGGAGTGACAGCCCCTTTGAGCGCTCAGCGAATGGCATTTTCTGTCTGTGAAAGCCTTTCTTCCCACCTCTGTTCAGATTAGCCCGGGGGATGAATGCGCCCATTATCCAGCCCGCTGACCATTCTGAAACGCCAAATTAATTACTAAGCACTGAATCAGGAGCCGGGGCCGGGGCACTGGGAGGTGTGAAAATAGCGAGCGGCTGGAGACGGCGAAGGAGAGGGGCGCAGCCGGGAGAGACTGGGCGGGGTGGCCCCGGGCGCGGGCGCGGTGGGTCCCGGGAGCACTAGTCCCGCGACCTAGCGCGACCTGCCGGTGTGACCCGGCGCTGCTGCGGGACAAGCGGGCTGCAAATTACCCGTGCGGGTAGGAAGGCGCGAAGCCCAGGTCGCCGCTCCAGCACCGTGGGGGCTCGCCGGGATCGCGGCCAGAGCGCCGCTAGTGCGCAAGGCTCTGGGTCCCGGCTCCGGCGTGTGCGGCGCGCGCCGTACATCTCTCCCAAATACCACCAGAGAAGGCCGCCCCCCGACGGCCTCAGCCAGCCGCCACCCCGCCATCCCGCCATCCCGCCCAGGCACTGCGTGGTTCCAGCTACCCTCCGAGCCTACAAAAAAACTTGGGCGCCGCCCTCCAAATGGAAACCAAGCCTAGTTTCCCGAGCGCGGGGCAGCCCTGGGCCGCCCCCACCCGACCCGGACTCCCAGCTCAGCAGACCGCACTTACCTCGGGAGACGCCGCGCGGGAGAGGGAGGCGAGCTCTCGGAGGCTCCCGCTGGAGTGCGCTGGCTCGGAGGAGCGCGCGCCTTTAAGACTCTTCCCTAAGACTCCGCCAGGTGGTGTCAGGCCGGCCGGGTCACTGTGGCTCCTCACCCTCGCGGCCACCCGACTTCCCAACCCGCCCCAGGCACAACCCCAGCCAACTCCACGCTCCGCGGTGACCCGCTGGAGCAGAGTCGAGCCACAAGCACAGGAGCACGGCATGGGTATAATTTGGGGCACACGGGTGCCCAAGAGAAAGCCTCCCATCCTACCTACTGCAGCTTTGGTTAGCCCGGGGATGGAGGAATCTATTTTTTGACCGGATGTGGGGGAGGGGAGTGAAGGGCGGGCTGATAAGTCTAGTCCAAGGACGAGTGGTTATGTCCCCACTGTCATCACCTCAGGACGCGCCTTAAGTCCGTGCTAAACTGGTCCTCTCACCCTTGATTCAAGATGGCGAGCTGACACGCCTCCCCCAATCACCACTGAAATGACTGAAGCGATAAAATAGGAAGCTGTCGCCACTTAAACCAGGAAAATGTGTCATTCACACTACTGAAACAGAAAAGTTTTAGAGGACCCGAGGGAAGCTTGGAGGAACTCCTATCCATCAGGCGAGAAGCAGAAGTCAGCCTGGGAAGAGTTCGAGCAAAACTCTCTTCCCCTGAGCCTCCTCCAAGCTCAGAATAGTAAGTTCTGAAGGTGGCCAGGCACCTGGGACCCCTCCGCAGAGCTCGCTGCTGTCAGGTTTACTGTTGTGACTACTGTTCTAGCTTCAGGCTAAAACAGCTTTTTGGACATTTGTACTGAGATCTCAAACTGCATTAAATAACGAACACAGCTTTTCTGTCTTCATTGTTTACTATTTCTTTTATATAAATGTCTTCCTCATTCCTGAGTTCCTTATTTTGATTAATTTCTCACACAACTGAAATGCTACTCTGAATAACCCGAGGGGGAAGGGCACATGGAGAGTGGACTTTTTGAATCTTTGCATGTTTAAGAATTTCTCTCTGATAACTTAGACACTATTTAGACATATGGACCCATATGATATAGGAGCCCTAGCTATATCCTCCTATTTACACTCACAACTCTAAGCAACAGGGAGTGTTGTTAGCATTCACTACAAAAGCTAATGCAAAGTGCTCACTTTCTTTGTCGCTAAGACACAGAGGATCAAGTACTTGTGACTATCAGGTACTAGTTATCGATTCATCATCTTTTTTTTTTATAGTTGCAGAAACTAAATTTTGGAAAATAACAGCATGCAGGGTCCTTCGTCCTTTTGACCACGGCTTTAGTTTACTTTTTCAGAAGAAAAAAAAACAGGTTCTATTGCTGCCTCCTTTACTAACTGTGGCCTTCAGTTTGTTCCTTCTCTCTTCATCTCCATTGTTTTTCCTGTAAAATGAACAAATTGAGCTACATGAGCTATGGCCCCATCCAGTCCAACAATCTGAGAATCTATTCATCTATGTTTAAAAAGGTATGCTTCCATCCCCAACAATATACACTTCATACCAACTAGAATGACTGTAATTAAAAAATAACAACCAGATACTAATAAGTGTTGGTAAGGATGTGGCGAAATTAGAGCCCTCATGAGTTCTTGTGGCAACAGAAAATATATGGTATAGTCAATGGAAAAGTCTGGTAGTTTCTCAAAAGGTTAAACACACAGCTGCCATATGACCCAGCAATTCCACCCCTCGGTGTACACCCAAGAGAAATCAAAACAAAAATCTATACAAAAACTTGTACACAAATGTTTGTAGCAGCATTATTCAAAACAACAACCTAACATCTATCAACTGATGAGTGGATTAAAAATATGTGACCTGGGCCTCCCTGGTGGCGCAATGGGTTAAGTCTCAGCACTATGAAGCTATTCCCAGCCACTGCAGCACAATACCCAGCCAGGGAGATTCTCACATGGCACAGCAGATCTCTCCTGCCTCACCTGCTGCCCCCCTCAGCAGTGTACTTCAGTCAATCTGCCTGTTCTGCTCCCCACTCTGTCTCTGGTGAATCCTCTCACCAACCCACGCCTCTGGCCTAGACCCCAGTTCTTGTATGCATAACTAAATAAATCCTAAAAAAAAGTTACCCATATAATACAAAGTTATTCAGCCATAAAAAGGAATCAAGTAGTGATAAATGCTACAACATGAATGACTTGAAAACAGCATGCTAAGTCAAAGTAGTCAGTCATCAGAGGCCACATATTGCATAGTTCCATTAATTATGAAATGTCCAGAATGGACAAATCCATAGAGACAGAAATTAGTGCAGCCTAAGGGTAGGATTGGGAGTTATGGGATGTAACTGCTAATGGGCATGGGGTTTCTTTTGGGAGTGATAAAAGTTAATTGTAATAATGGTTGCATAGCTCTGTGAATATACTAAAATCCATTGTACACTCTAAGTAGGCAGATAGTATAGTATGTGAATTCTACCTCAATATAGATGTTATATTTTAAAAATACTTACCGAGCACTGGGTATGTATCAGATGATACAGAAGTTAAGAAGGAGATAGATACAGGCACTGCCCTAATATAGGTTGCAGTGTCATTGGGGGGCTTAGCCATTTCCAGGTCCTACCAACTGCCAAAGAAATGGAACACCCTCCTCACACTTAGGCAGGAAGATTTTCGTGGTTCATACAAGGACAAGATTTTCTGGATCTCACCATGTTGTAATACTTAGATGTTAATTTTCTATTTTTCCTCTTTTTGGAACAATCCTGTCCTGAAAGACATGGCACAGGTGGCCCTACAAACACAGTGGTTTCAGTTCTCAGCATGGTGTGTCCTGAGAGTCACTTCCAAGGCCACTGCACAGTGGTTAAAAATAGCAATTGTGGAACTAATCTTTCAGGATTCAAATCCCAGCCCTGCCTCTCACTAGCTACTTACTAGCCACCACTTATTTCTCTGTACCATAGTTTCCCCTTGTGTAAAATGAGGATAACAATATCTAAGTTATATGGATTGTGTGAGGAATAAACTAACATATATAAAATGAAAGAATGTGGCAGGCACCCCACGTTAGCTAGCAGTTATTAAAGTCATTCATTTGTAAATTAAAGTGTTTGTCCTATTCACAGACCTGCTACTTGCCCATGTCCCACTAGGTGGTGTAGGTGCACCACTTGGGGCAATGGAAATGGCCCTGGGTCCCTAGCACAGTAAACCCTGGGCTTTGCTAACCATACAAATAATTTGCTAGTGGTGGTGTTGTGGCTCTGTCATTCAGCTATATATAGAGGTATCACCTATAACGGGGCAACAATTTTCTCCAATTCAGGGGACCCATGCAAGCCTACAAGAAGGTGCATGGACTGGGTAAAATGGTAACTTCAGAGCAGCTCACGTAAAGCCATACAACCAAGGTGGTGCACACACATGTGAGTTTTTCCACAGCACCTTTCGCCTTTCTACAGCAAGTATTTTGTAACACTCTCCCTCACCCTGAAGTGAAATTTAAAGACAAAATAGTTTTCTGACCTACGTCATCTCCTCTCCCATATCGACAGAATGCCCTGATGGTAATATAAAGAAGTAGGCAGCTCTCCTGCCTGCTTATGACAATTGCAGGTGATTCTTATACCAACCTTTTCCCTTTGTAAAACAGGAGCAGCAGCTCTCCTCCCAAGCTTGCCCGCCTGTGTCTATAGAGGCAGCTTTACTTTTAACAAGCCTGTCACTTTCAGGGGCAGCTCTTTCCGCCTGCTTATGGGTGTGCAAGCATCCTTTACTTTACTTTCCTTTTTTATAATAAACCTGCCCTTTTGGATATTAAAAAATGAAGTAAAAATAAAGTCATGTACAATAAAATATGCATTTCAATATGTAAATACTTGGCACAACTACATCAGATGATCTAATGAAATAGTCCAGCACTTGCATCTGTCAGTAGAATTCCCATGAAGACTCCAGGAACAAAAGATGTGGAATTGAGGTGTGTTGCCCTGGTGATTCAAATACCCTGAGTGGTGTTGGTCAAGTTGCCTTCCTGTAAATGCTGGAGTATGTTAAACTGTGCATCAAAACAAGCAAAACAAAACCTGTGCACTCATAGATAAAAATAGAAGTTGGCCTCTGGGCGCAGATGATTTTTCATCTTTGTGAATGTCCAGTGGTATATTTAAAAGCTGCATGGGAAGCCGCCCTGTGCATGACAGTCCACTATGTGCACTGCAGAGTCTGGCACTTCAGAACCAACTATTAAATGGTAGCGGTGTCCCCCAATCATGGTTACAGCCCAAACCACTTCCCTGCAAATTTCCAATAGAACAATAGGATCTCCATTGAGAATCACTGGTCCAGGGTCCAACCACTTTGGGCATTTCTAGCAAAGCTGGCACTTATTCTTCTTAGGGCTCAACTTGTAAAAGGCATTTACTTTTTTCTAGTTCATACAAATGCATTTGCTGGGACTAGAGCCGAAACTCAAGGGTGTTTCAGCGAAAGAGGGAGGTTGAGCGATGGGGCCTTTTCCTCTGAGTATCTCCCTTCCTGTTAGCTCTTTGTTTAGAAAGGGAGGCCTGAGGGAGTCTGGCTTTGCCTGCCAATCTTGGGCACAACCCAGTGATCTTTTGAGGCTTTTCCTAAAACCCAGCTGGGGAGTAAATCAGCACAAACATAATCCTGATTTTAGCCACAGGGGCCAGGGCCTCTGAGCAAGCGCCTGGCTTATGAGAATCTCCTGCTACACATTTGCTTGGGATGTCAATTTCAAGCTGTTTTTGCTCTGCTTTCTTGGGGGTGAGGCTAGCAATACCAGGGCTCCTCGGGACAAGGTTTTGACATCTTGGCATGTGCAAGCTTGCTCTCCAGGTTCCATTAATTATGTCCACCTCCACCTGCTATGGGCTCTTTCCGGTCCTTGCATCTGGCCCTTCCTTTCTCTTGGCAGTTTTGGTACCTCCTCCCCCTACCCTGCCCCAACTTTCAGCTTGTTTGTCTTGAGAGGCAGGTATGACACGACCCAATCCTCCCCACTGGTATTTCTGGAATTCAGCTGGTTTAGCAAACCAAGGCTGGATCTCTCCTGAGCAGGGCAGCTGCATCTTTCTGTACACATTCCATCATTTCTGCCAATTGAAGTCTCAGCGCCAGCTGGTCCTCTACAACACAGGTTTTGATGCCTCAAGAATTCCCCCACTCCAGACTTTCTGGTCTAAAAAGGGCAGCTGAAAGGGCCAGTACCCTTCTCATCATCAAATGAAAGGTCAGAAGCCTGTGACTCTGTATTTCTGCTCTTTAGACAGCAGTTCCGATGGCTTCTCACCCAAGCATCCATGCACCTGCAGCTGTAAGTCTATGGACTTATCTGGTGCACATTTATTAACCACCCTCTAAATGCCAGGCAGGCACTATGGGTTCATTGGAAATTGAGTAGATATATTTCCTGTTCTCACAAGTCTTGTGCCCTGGCAGGAAAGACAGGCATTCAATAGACATTAACACAAATAGCTATATGATTACAACTAAAATGAGGATTACAAGGAATAAGGAACCATATGAGGGTGTATAACAAAGGCTGAGATAGGCTACGAGGTTGGAACCCTGACATTATTAAGGCAACATTTCACTTATGTTGAAACCTGAGTGATTGAGCAGGTGTTTGCCAGGTAAAAAGAGTGTAAAATGGCAGGAACAGCACAGGAGAAGACCCTAAGTCAGAAGGCAGCTTGGTGTAGTCAAGAAATGACAGCAATAGTTACTATTTATTGATTGCTCATTCTAGAGCCAGCCTTTTCTAAGTGCATTACAGTGTTAGTTCTTCTAACACCTGCAATACTATGAAAAAGGTACTACAGATAACCCTGCTTTTTAAAAGTTTCTATTATGCCTGTTTAGCTTTATGAAAAACTTATACTAGAACCTGCTTTTGCTAGCCAAAAGAAATTGCTGACGAAAAGAAATCACAAAACAATTTTCACTTATAAGGCAAAAAGTGAAAATAGGGTGCAGTGTTTGTTTTGCAGCAGCTATTCTAAATGTTCGAGGACCCTGTGCAGAGAGGGGGCCCAGCAAGCTCCTTCCCCAGGATACAGGGTGTGTATATATCACATCATTCCTGCTTTACTAAATATTAGTGTTATTTTAGGTTTTATCTGTTGTTTGGGATGATTTTGTAGGTTATTTTTCACATAGGAAAACTCAAAAAATTTTCCATATAAATTTAATATTAATTCTTTCTTTGTACCTATCATTAATTGCATTTCCACATTTCAGCTTCTGAAAGGTTTTTTTAAAAAATTTATTTATTTATACATGTAAGAGCTGGGGTGCAGGCTAGAGGTGCAGGGGGTGAGAGGATTCACCAGAGACGAGTGGGGAACAGAACAGGCAGATCTACTGAAGTACACTGCTGAGGGGAGCAGTGAGTGAGCAAGGAGAGGTCTGCTGTGCAACGTGGGAAGCTCCCTGGCCAGGGATGGAACTCATGCCACAGTGGCTGCCAATAGCTTCATAGGCTGAGACTTAACCCCTTGCACCACCAGGGAAGTCCTGAAAGGGGTTTTTTTGTTGTTTGTTTTTCAAGATTTATTTGTCTATGCATATAAGAACTGGGGTGTAAGCTAGTGGTGTGGGATGGTGAGAGGATTCACCAGAGACAGAATGGGAAGCAGAACAGGCAGATCTACTGAAACACACTGAGGGGAGCAGCAGGCGAGGTAGAGAGGTCTGCTGCACCATGTGGGAAGTTCCCGGGAATCGAACTTGTGCTGCAGTGGTTGCAGATAGCTTCACAGTGCTGTGACTTAACCTGTTGCACCATCAGGGAGGCCCTGAAAGATTTTATAGGAATGCTTTACTTTCAGTAGTGGGGAAAACCTGTAGCAGTCTTATTTTTAAAAATGAGGAAATTTTGGAACAGAGAGGTTAACTACTTGATCCAAAGTTCTACAGCTACAAAGTGACAGAGCTGAGGCTCAGCTGATTCTAAAGACTGTATGGCATTTAAACCCTATAGCTCTATTGAGGTATAACTGACATGGAACATTATACGAGCTCAAGGTGTATCTGTGATGATTTGATACATGCATATGTTGTGAAATGCTTACCCAATAAGGTTAGTTAATGCATCCTTCACCTCACATAATTACCATTTTTTTCCATCGTTCTTATGGCAAGAACATCATTGTTGTTATGGCAAGAACACTTTGAAGTACACAATACAGTATTGTTAACTAAGAGTCACTATGTTGTACCTTAGATCCCCCAAACTTTCGCATCATATAACTGAAAGTTTGTACCCTTTGACCAACAGTTCCCAATTTGCCCCATTCCTCTGCCTTTGGCAACCACTATTCTATTCTATTTCTATAGTGCCAGTTTTAGATCCCACAAATAGGTGATATAATACAGTATTTGTCTTTTTCTGTCTGACTTACTTAGTACAGTCTCTTTAAACTCTGTCCATGTTGTCACAAATGGCAGGCTGGGGCCTCCCCGGTGGCGCAGCAGTTAAGCGCTGTGCTGTGGAGCTGTCGGCAGCGCGCGACGCGAGTTCGACGCCCGGCCAGGGAGAATCCCACATGGCGCGGCAGACCTCTCCTGCCTTGCCCACTGCTCCCCTCAGCAGTGTATTTCTGATCTGCCTGTTCTGCTACCCGCTCTGTCTCTGGTGAACCCTCTCGCCGCCCCACGCCTCTGGCCTGTACCCCAGCTTGTATGTATAAATAAAAAATAAATCTAAAACAAAAAAACAAATGGCAGGCTGTTCTTTTATATGGCCAAATAACGTTCCTGTGTGTGTGTGTGAGAGAGTCTGTGTGTGCACTTGCAGCATATACACTAACTCCAATGTTCTCAACATAACAGCAATGATAATAAAATGGTAATTATGTGAGATGCTGTACATGTTAACTAGCCTCATTGTGGTAAGCATCTCACACCAATATATAACATTTCCTTTATCCATTCATGTCTTGGCTTTTGTGAAAAATGCTGCAATGAATATGGAAATGTAGACATCTTTCTGAGATAGTAATTTTGTTTCCTAACTAGAGTGTGATGGCTGAATCATCTGATAGTTCTATTTTTAATTTTTTGAGAAGCCTCCATAGTGTTTTCCATAGGGGTTGGACCAATCTACATTCCCACCAGTAGTGTAAAACGGTTACCTTTTCTTCACATCCTCACAATTTATTATCTCTTATCTTTTTGATGATAGTCATTTATTTTTTAAAATGTATTGTAATTTATTATTTTAAAAATAATTTATTTATTTATATGTGTTTTACGCCATTGTTTATTTTTGTACAATGTTTGCTTTCTCCTCTCAGGTGTAGTCCACATAAAATTCCCACCACTAGTTCACCCGTGCACCATCAGCACAGTCCCTTGTGTTCTTCCCTCCCCTGTTTTGACCCCTCTCCCTCCCCCTCCCCTGCAGAATGTCTCTGATTTATAGTTGCATGTTAATTTTGACTTTTTATTTGTTGTTATTATTGTTTTTCCTGATCTCTTATTTGGTTCCCCATACAAGTGAAACCATCTGATATTTTTATTTTTCCTTTTGGCTTATTTCACTGAGCATAATCCCTTCTAGCTCCATCCATGTTACTGCAAATGGCATGAGTTTTTGAATAATAGGCATTTTTACAGGCAGGTAATATCTCACTGTAGTTTTGACTAACATTTGCCAGATGATTAGTGATGCTGAGCACCTTTTCATGCACCCAGTGGACATTTGTATGCCTTTGGAGAAATGTCTAATCACCTCCTCTGCCTATTTTCTAATGTGATTGTTTTTGTTGAGTTGTGTGAGTTTCTTGCATGTTTTGGATATTAACCCTTTTTCAGATGGATCTTTGCAAATATTTTCTCCCATTTCATAGGTTGTCTTTTGATTCTGTTGATTGTTTCTTATGCTATACAAACACTTTTTAGTTTGATACAGTTCCTCTTGTTGATTTTTGCTTGTGATACTTTTGGTGTCAGAACCAAAATAGCACCAACACTGATTGTCAAGGAGTTTTTTTCTTGTTTTCTTCAATAATTTTTATCATTTCAAGCCTTACATTTAAGTCCTTAATATACTGAGACTGAATTTTTGTGAGTAGTAGAGGTGGGTTCCCATTTCATTTTTCGTATGTGAACATTTAGTTTTCCTAGCACCATTTATTGAAGAAACAAACTATCCTTTCTCCATTGATTATCCTTGGCTTCTTTGTCAAATATTAGCTGACCATACATATGTGGGTTTGTTTCTGTAGTAGCAGGGACCAGCTACAGTAGCCTGTATAGTGGCAGGGACTACTTGCAGACACATGCAGTGGTGGGGGCCAGGACCAGCACTTAACACCAGCATCAAGTGCAGGGCCCCTGATGTCTGCGTGCACTCCTGTGGCTGCAGGATCTCACCTTGGGTGTGAGCCCAGCAGTGTATGCTGGTGTCAGAAGTCAGGCCAGCAGCATGCAGCTGCACATTTGGAGGAGCTAGCCCCAAGCGCATGAGTAACAGACGGGGTCAACTGTGGATTCAAGGCTGGCATCTTATATCATGCAGCTACAGAGGCCTGGACTGGCTGCCAGTACAGATCCCAGTCTCCTGTGGGGCCAGAGTGTGCAGGAGAGTGGGGAGGGACTCAGGTGGCTAGCATCTATGAATGTGAATATCTGTAGGGTAAAACCAATAAATCTGCTGGGAGTCTGTAGCTGTTGTGCTCATCATTCAGTGGCAAAATCTGCTGAGGTCCTCTGCGAGTGAGTCACTAGGGCCTGCAGTCACTCCTCCTCTGTGACTGATACTGGTAGTCACCACCCTACCACTTTGCCCCTATCTCCTTACACCTCTACTTTGCCGGTCTCTGAGTGGGGTAGAAATAAAGTCTTTTGTGTGGTGTCTGAACAAGGCTGGGGAAGCTGGCTGCTCACTACTTTCTCCCTTTCCACACAAGGAGAATTCCTTCTAGCTTGGCAGTTCCCTCTTGGTGTTGAATAGTCTGACATGGGGGATGCAACGATGCACAGAATAACTGCACAAACACTTCTCTCAGTTTTTGTTTGTTTTACTATGTTGCTAAAGCTTCCTAAATGAACTCCAAAGCTGGGGCTTCCCTGGTGGTGCAGGGGTAACCTCCCTGGTGACTCAGGAGTAAGTCTCAGCTCTATCAAGCTATCCCCAGCCACTGAGGCCTGAGGTCAATCCCCAGCCAGGTTGCTCACCCATATGGTGCAGCAGATCTCTCCTGTCTTGCCTGCTGTTCCCCTCAGCAGTGTATTTCAGTCAATCTGACTGTTCTGCTCCCTACTCTCTCTCTGGTGAATCCTCTCACCCACCCACCCCCAACCTCTGGCCTACACCCCAGATCTTACATGCATAAATAAATAAAAATAAATCTTTTTAAAAAATGAACTGCAAAGCTCACCCAGAGTTGATCTTGCTTGTATAACTTTGTTGGGGAATGGAGGGTGGAGTCTCCTATTTCACCATCTTGGTACTGTCACTTCCAAAGACTGCATACTTAACTGAAAGTTACAGTCCCCAGGGGAGAGAAAAAGTCATGGTTATAATCGCAATACGTATCTTGGACATATGAAAAGAGACTGAGGAAACCACACTCACAGAGGAAGGATGGATCAACCATATTTTGTCATTTTCTGTATTCCTGATGCTTTGTTATCTGGGGTCTTGCTGATCTTGGAGGTACAGCCCTTCCCAGGGTTTGCTGATACCTAGAGGTAGCAAACAACTGCCCTGTGAGCATGCCTCTGACATGTAAGCCAACCAGCCCAGAGGCTAGACCCAGCTCTCCCAGGTTCAGACATTAGCCCCCAATCCTAATCACCCCAGGGCCATGTATAAGGTAACTATAAGGTAACTAGAGACATCCCCGACAACTCAGAGCCTGCTGACATGATTCAAACTAGCCAATTCTGAGCCTTCTTACCTTGTGCTGTTTTGCCTTTCCCATAGAAACTATAATAAAGGCTCTTGCCACATTTTCCTTCTGCCTGATGACTGAGTCCCGTTTTCCACGTGGCCCTGCATGGCGTGGGAACTGAAAATCACACTTTTTCCTGGCAATTGTCTCCTGATCAGTTGACCTGACCATATCTGAATAATAATAAATCTTACATTTTAAAACAAAGGGACCCTGGATGCTGTGCTGAAACCCGGGGAAGAGAAGCACAGAGGTAGGCTCATAGGGTCTCTGGGCTCCATGTTCTAGGGTGAAATCATGGGAGAGGGGTGGGGCAAGTTTGGGGTGAAACAGAATAAACTCCAGAAAGAAAAAAGAGATTAATTTATCAGATTAAAAATAGAGTCATAAAAGGAAGAAGAAATTGAAGTGGGTAGGGCCTCTCTGGTGGCGCAATGGGTTAAGCACAGCGCTGTGGAGCTGTCGGCAGCTGCAGCACGAGTTCAATGCTGGGCCAGGGAGATTCCCACATGGCGTGACAGACCTCTCCTGTCTTGCCTGCTGCTCCCCTCAGCAGTGTATTTTGGTGGATCTGACTGTTCCGCTCCCCACTCTGCCTCTGGTGAACCCTCTCACCGCCCCAAGCATCTGGCCTGCACCCCAGCTTATATGCATAAATAAATAAATCTTTAAAAAAAAAGGAAATTGAAGTGGGTATTTGGGAAAGTAAAGGCCAGGAGGAAAAGAAAAGCTAAAGCATTTAATTAATTAATTTAATGCATGCAGATTATTAAATAGCAAAATCTCCTTTGATACTTACTGTATCTGGACACTCTTTTAAGTGCCTTCTGTATAACAATGTCATTTAACCCATGTAGCAACCTTGTAAGGCCAGTACTAGAATATCTCCATTCCAGAGATGAGGAAATGGGGGCACAAAAGTTAGATAACTGGTCTAAAGTGACCTGCTAAGCAGGTGGCAGGGCCAGGGTTTCTAACTCAGTATGTCTGCAGTCTGCTTCTTAACTGCTGGGTCCTACTATCTCTGAAATCATTTCAAAGCTGGCTCGCTTAACATGGTTCACAAGGTGGGGAAAGCTGGTGCTTTCCTCTACTGTGCATGTGGAGGATGAGAGCAACATAATGAAACGCAGCCCACTCTCATTCTGAGAGGAATCAGATGGGAAAGTTGTGAACATCAGGCAGCTCTGACTAGCACAATGTCACGACTCAAGGAGCAGACAACTTGCAGAACATTTTCTCTCTCCTAGAGCCCCCAAATATGAAGACAACTTTCTGGAAAGCTAATTGCCCTCCTCAGATACCATCAGAAGCTGCCCCTGTAAGCCCTGGCTCTTCACCAGTCACAGAAGGAAGGACACAGGGCTGAAGCAGTGGCCAGGAACCAAAACTGGTGCCCTTCCTGTGGGTTTTTGGTGGCCTGGCTGGCCTGAAGTCAGGACTATGGGACAGCCTAGACCTGGGCAGCTTTAAGTGGTGCCCACCATGTTCGCAAACCCCTCAGCACAGGTTGGCAGATGACCTACACCCAAGAAGCACTGTATGAGTCATAGACAACTGCACTAAGAATGATACCTCCACTGTCGACAGGATGGACATGTGAGGGTTTGGAGGTGTGAAAGGTAAGGAGGAAATGGCTTGGGGTTGGGAATCTGAGGCAGGCCAGAGGAAAGGGCGGGAAACCGGCATGGATTCACTCCCCAAGTTAGAGAAGAAACTTCTCTTTCTAAAATACCAGCACCCCCTAGTGGGCATTAGCCCTTTCACACTTAAGAGTCCTGAACCTGGAGCTGTTGAGTTTACAGGAAAAGATACATCTTAATTTTCTCTCTCTTCCACCCAACTGAAATTTAGCATTTCCTTCAATAAATGAATATATGCAACAAATCACAGTATAGTCACAAACAGTACCTGTGACTTTGACACCAACACACTGATAGGTGTTTTTTATATCAAATGATAGATGTCACAGAAACTTGAAAAATTTACATTTATCACAGCATTGAAATTATGCCAGCTAGTAGATTTGCCCTTGAACATGGTATTTAGCATATTAATAAAAAACATATGTTACTGGATTTCCAATTTGTTTTTTATTTACACTAAAGCTTTGATTCAGTATAATTGTTTTCCTTTGTAGTCCTATGTATTTTATGCATTTAAAACATTTTCTTCAAAAGATTTATTTATTTAGCACACGGGAACTGTGGTGTAGGTCAGAGTTATGTGTATATGGTGGTGGGGGGAGCGGTGAGAGGATTCACCAGAGACAGAGTGGGGAGCAGAACAGGCGGATCTACTGAAATACACTGCTGAGGGGAGCAGCGGGCAAGGCAGGAGAGGTCTGCTGTGCCATGTGGGACGCTCCCTGGATGGGGATAGAACTCGTGCTGCAGTGGCTGCCAATAGCTTTGTAGTGCTGAGACTTAACCCGTTGTGTCATCAGGGAAGCCCACATTTAAAACATTTTTCCAAAATGGAGTCCATAGGCCTCCTTGGGATTCCCAAGGGGTTCATGAGATAAAAATAGCTAAGAGTCCGGGTTTTAGAAGAGTCTAGTTTAATCAGATCCTCTTTTGTTCCCCAGGTAGGACCTACTGACCCATGGTGCAGATATGGGATTCAGGACAGACAGGATCAAGGAGAGTGGGAGGAGTGTGAAGCTCTGGTGTTTTGCCTTAGCTGATGGATAGTTGACACAATGGTTTGAGTTAAGACCTCAAAATCTGGTATCTCCAAATTCTTTTGGTGTCAGTGCACAGGGATAGCAGTGGGGCGGCCCTCAGCAAACACTGGTGATGAAATTGCCTTTGAGACAAAGAGCTGATAACATGGTGAGACAGAGTTGAGTCTAACAGACCTAGGCAGAATTACTTTAAGGAGAGAAATGGCTTCCACATTTAAGTGACTCATTCTTACAGGGTCTTCTGCTTCCAAGTAGAATGTAGAAAGGAGTGGTAAGATTTGGTTGTAACAACTAGACATAACTGGGTACATTGCAAAAATCATATTTTTAAACACATTAAAAAGCTATGGAAGCAAAGAGAATTAGATTAACTAAAATTTCAGAAAAGGAAGCAAGTTTCTTAGATGAGCCAAGACCAACAACCTTTTTCTTCCAAAGGACATTTGTTGAATCTGAGCACAGCCATAAAAGGAGGCTTCGATAGAGGAAAGAGAAATCAGCATTGCTTTTAATTACTGCATACAGACTGTGGGATGGACTGAAATCTAAAGGGTCATCACATTCAATGCTGATTTTCCCCACAGAATATTTTCTGAGTGCTCGGGTGACATGGAGGTTGGCAAGCTGGGTTGGAAAGGTAGCATGAAATGTCCTACTGTCTTACAGGGCTTAGAAATCAAAATGCTGTTGGAGACAGGAGCATAAAACAAACACAAAGTCTTGCCATGGAGACATCTGAAAGCAGAAGAGGACTGTGTGGAACTAGAGCTATGACCAATTCCTGAACTAGCTTGCTCCTGACTGGATGGTCAATCCCTCATTTTATGTGCTTAACAGGACAAATCCTCACTAGGAGAAAATGGTATTGACTTAAGTCTCCATGGCTGTTTTATAAATACTGTACAGCATACAATAACATTTAATGTGACATGTACGGAGGCAGGAAAACATGACCAATAATCCAGAGGGAAAAAAGATAACAATTGTAGGCAATCCAGATGTTGAAGTAGGCAGACAAGGGCATTAAAATGAGTGTAATAAGTATTCAAATGAAACATTGAAAAAGACAAACAAAATAGACAAAAAGATGAACAGTTTTAGTGGAGAAGTAAATCTAAAAAGGATCAAGTGGACATTCTATAACTAAGAAATAGTATCTGAAATTAAGAACTCACGACTTTAACAGAAGACAGGACTCATTAACTCAATCACGGTTAAGCAGAAAATATACAACTGTATCACAGAAGAAAAAGATAAAGGAAAATAAGTAAGACAGTCTTTATTCACAGACAACATGACTGTCTGAAAATCCCAAGGAATCTACAAAGAGTTGTGAGTATAACAAGTGAGTTCAGCAATGCTTCAAGATATAGGATCAATATGCAAAAACCTTTGCCACGGAAGCAAAAAAGCAAGAGTTAGATTAACCAAAATTTCAGAAAAGGAAGAATGTTTGTGAAGTGAGCCAAGCCCAATAAAGATGGAAAAATATTTGAAGAGATAGTTCACCAAAAATCTCTCTGTAGACTAGCAACAAATATTGGAAATTTAAATTAAAAACATCACCTTTTAAAATAGCCACAAAAAATGAAATATCTAGCAATCAATCTGATAAAAAAATTAAAGACCTGCATACCAAAACTACAAAACATTGCAAAAGAAATTAAAGTCCTAGGTAAATGGAGAGATTTTTTTAAAGTTCATAGATCAAAACAATATTTCTAATATTTCACTTCTGTTCACACTGATGTGTAGATTCAATGAAATACCAACTAAAATCCCACAGCCTCATTTTGGTGTAAATTGACAAAGTGATTCTAAAATTTATCTGAAAATGCAAAGGACATAGAATAGCAAAAAATAGTACCTGATTTCAAGGAAACTATAAATTATAATAAAGACATTAAAAATCTACAGTAATCAAGTCAGAGTGGTATTGACATGCAGACATACTAATAGATCAATGAAATAAAATAGTCAAGAAATAAAGCCACATATAAAGGGTTAGGTGATTATTGACAAAGAGGCAATTCCATATAAAAACAAAAACAAAAAGCCCCAAAACTTTGAATCCAGACTCCACAAAAATGAATGCTAATGAAACATGGACCTAAGTTTAAAACCCTAACCTTTAAAACATTTACAAGAAAAGAAAGCAGAAAATTCTTTGTGATCTCAGGTGAAGCAAAGATTTGTTAGACAGGACATTGAAAGCACAATTATAAAAAAAAATAATGAATTTGACTTCATAAGAATTAAACATTTCTGCATTTTGAAAGACACAAATAAGAGAATGAAAAGCTATAGGAAGAGAGAAAGTATTTACAAATCCTGTATCCGGTAAAGGAAACAGTATCTAGAATACATAAAGCACTCTCAAAACTCAATAATAAACAAACATGGACTCCCAAATCAGAAAAATATTTGAACAGATATTTCACCAAAAAAAGATACGCAGATGGCAAATAAGCACATGAAATATACAATACCATTAGTCATTGGGAAAATGCAAATTCACAATTATATACCATTACACACACATTAGAATGGACATTAAAACATTTAACACTAAATGTTAGCAAGGATGTGGAACAACTGAAACCCATACCTATTGGTGGTAATTAAAACCAGTTTGGAAAAGAGTTTGGCGGTTTTTTAAATTTTAAACATACACCTGTCATATGATCCAGTCATTCCACCCTAGGATTTACCTAAGAAAGATGAAAGCATACGAACAAGCAAAGACTTGTACATGAATGTTCATAGCAGATTCATTTTTAATAGCACAAAACTGGAAAAAAAAAAACCCACTGATGTCCATGAACTGTAAATGAATAATTTATGTCCATTCAAAGGAACATTATTTACCAACAAAAGGGGTGACTTTTTCATATATGTAACAATATGAACAAATCTCAAGATTGTTGAGTGAATCCAGACTGACTATGTAAGAAATATATCTGGTGTTTGTCCATGGTTCCTGGTACAGAGCTCCTGGGGCCCCTTCTGAGTGATAGGCGCTTTTTTTGTTATTCATGAGCCCTGTTTGAGCACACTTGAGTGTACATTAAAGTGTCTTGGGGTGGGGTCCTCAGTTATCTCTAGGATGGGGCTGGTCCCCAGAAAGACCAAGCGATTAGAGGGCTGAAACTTTCAGCCCCACCCAACCACCTCCACACAGGGAAAGAAAGGCTAATGAGTAAGTTCTATAAATACTTTTGAACAATGGGATTTAATAAGCTTCTAGGTTGGTGAACAAGTCAAGGAGTTGGGAGAGGCATAAAAGCTCTACACACTCCTCCCACAGGCATTGTTCTCTGCATCTCTTCCATCTGATTGTTCCTGAGTTGTATTCTTTATAATAAACTGGTCAAGATAACTATTTTCCCTAGTTCTGTGAACCTTTCTGAAAATTAAGAAGCTTAGGAGGGGTTGGTCGGAGCTCTCAGTTTGTAGCTGGTTATGTATAATTTCCTTCACCAGATAAAGTATAATGCATTAACAATTGATTTTATGTTATGTATAACATAGTTATGATTCTGTTTTATTTTTTATATGGATAATTAATTGCACCAGCACCATCTACTGCATTCACCCCCGCCTTTTACTCACTGATCTGTAATGCTATCATAAACCACATTTCCTCACATGTATATATCAGTTTCCACTGATCTATTTGTTTACACCTGCACCATCAGTGCAATCATAGCTTTATTTATCTGAGTTTTATTTATATTGTGTAAGGGAATACCCCACTACCATCTCTGCCCACCCAATTATTCTTCTTTCCTTTAGTCCTTTAGACATGGTTTTCTTTAGTTCTTTGAATATATTTATAATGGCTGATTTAGAGTCTTTGTCTAGTAAGTCCATCATCTGGGCTTCCCCAGGGACCATTTATATTGACTATTTTACTTTCTGCATATAGGCCGTACTTTCTTTTTTCATTGAGTATTACAACTTTTAGTTGAAAACAGAACATTGTAAATGTGGAAGTCAGATTCCTATCTCCTTTCCAGGGTTTGTTGTACCTGTTATTGCTGCTGCTGTTGCTACTCTTTGTTTAGTAACTTTTTTTAAAAAAAGATTTATTTATGCATACACGCTGGGGTGTAGGCCAGAGGTGTGGGAAGGTGAGAGGATTCACCAGAGACAGAGTGGGGAGCAGAACTGGCAGACCCACCGAAATACATTGCTGAGGGGAACAGTGAGCGCCATGTGGGAAGCTCCCTGGCCGGGTATCGAACTTGTGCTGCAGTGGCTCTGGATAGCTTCATAGTGCTGCGACTTAACCTGTTGTGCCACTAGGGAGGCCCTGTTTAGTAACTTTCTGGACTAACTGTGTGAAATCTGTATTATTTGTTGTGTATGGCCAAAGAAGTCTGCTTGGTTGTCAGTTAATGATTAGATAGAGCATTCCTTAAATGTCTTAAGCCAATAAGAATACCACCTTTAGTCAGGGGGTTCTGTGTATGTTAGGGAACACCCTCAATGCTCTGGCAATTTGTAACTCTGCCTTAGCTTTCATTTCCTGCTTGAGCAGATCCTCAAGGTCAGTCAGCAGTGAAAGAGCAGTCCTGCACAGTGCATGACCTTCTAGATGATCAGGAAACTGTCAGAGAATTTTCAAGCACTCTAGCAATGGCTCATTCTCCAGAGTTTCCTGTTTTGTTTTGTTTTTAGTCTTTTGTCCACTCCAACTGGTACTGGTGCCTTAGAGAGCTGTGCTGTTATATAATTGCTAATGATTGCTTTCAATAAATACCTTAAGAATAGAGCAAGCTCTAAGTCACATAAAATAAAAACAAGTCCCATGAGTGGGGCTTTTCTAGGGAGTTGTCATATGGATCAAATTGTATCATTTTTCTGGGGGTGGTGCATTTTGGAGTACCCCAAAATCATTCTGTCTCTTCCACTAGCTGCAGAATTGTTGGTTTCCACAACTACTGTGGATCCAAAGCTACTGGCTTTCATGTCTACACCAGAAATTGGGAGACGGTGATGGGAATAGAGCAAGTTAAAAATACCAAACAGTTTATATTATTACCAACAGTCTATAACTTTTCTTTTTAAAGATTTATTTATTTATACATACAAGAACTGGGGTGTAGGCCAGAAGTGTGGGGTGGTGAGAGGATTCACCAGACATAGACTGGGGAGCAGAACAGATGGATATACTGAAGTACACCGCTGAGGGGAGCAATGGGTGAGTCAGGAGAGGTCTGCTGCACCTGTGGGAAGCTCGATGGCTGGGGATCAAACGCATGCTGCAGTGGCTGCTGACAGCATCATAGTGCTCAGACTTAATCTGCTGGGCCACCAAGGAGGCCCCAGCATCCATAGCTTTTCTTGAAATAATCCTCAGATTGTTGCAGATTGAGAGTTAACCTTTGGTTAATTTCCAGAGTTCTGAAAAAGTTGACAGTGTTTTTATTTTAACAGCCTTTTCATTGCCTATATGGAACAAAATTTTGAAATACTTGTCTATTTTGGAAGTAATTCTCTGGGTTTGTATAGAATCTTAGAGATCAGATTGGAGATAACAGATACCTTAATAATACTCTTTACCAGGGAAATTGACTATCTTGTCAATTATTTAGGTCCTTTTAAATGTCTTTCAGTGAATTTAGGAATATTGTATATATTTTAAATTTATTCTTTTTGCTTATGCTGCTATAAATTTTTTAAAGCCATGTCTTTTGTTATTTGCTGGTATATAGCAACAGAATTCATTTCTGTACAATGTTCCTGTAGCAAGGCACCTTGTTAACATCTATTCTTTGTGTCTTCTTTTTAGTTTATGTGTCTATAATCATGTAATCTGTGAACAGTGACCTTTCCCCCTTTCTTTATGGTGCCTTCTTACTGTGTTGCTGCTATCCTAATGTTCTGGCTAGGATTTCTTATACAATGGTGAGACGTGGCAAGGCTGCACATTTTTGTCTTGAGTCTGATTCCTTTTTTGAATCCAGATGTTTTGAATCCAGTGCAAATTCACCACTCTTGGCAACACCCTACAGTCCATTAACTCCTTTTGCAAAAACTTTTATTGCGATAACATTCACATACCAGACAACTCACTCATTTAAAGTTTACAATTCAATGGTTTATAGTATTAATTCAGAGGTGGCAACCATCAGTACAATCAACATTTTCATCACAGCCAAAAGAAACCATATACCAGTCAGTAGTAACTCCCCATTTTTCCCAACCACTCCATCCTTAAGCAACCATCAGTTTTCTTTGTCTTATGGATTTGACTATTCCACACATTTCATATAAATGGAATGATGAAATATGTGCTTCTACATAACTATAGTTCATTGATATTGTAGCTTGTGCCTGATTTTTAAGGAGGATGCTTTCAATATTTTCTCACTGAACCTTTACATTTATTATAGTTACTTAGTAGACAGCCTATTTTTGGTTAAAGTAGTTCTATGCCTAGTTTTCTTTTTCCCCATTATTTGAGGATTTTACTAAATACCTTCTCAGCATGCAATCAGAAATTGCGTGATGCTTCCCCTTTCATACTGTTAATGTGATGAATGACATGAGGTGTTTTTTTTTAAGATTTATTTTATTTATTTATACATACAAGAGTTGGGGTGTAGTCCAGAGGTGTGGGGCAGGGAGGATGTGGTGAGAGGATTGGATACACCAGAGACAGAGTCGGGAGCAGAACAGGTCGATCTACTGAAATACATTGCTGAGGGGAGCAGCAGGCGAGACACGAAAGGTCTGCGGCACTCTGCGGATCAGGGCTCTGGCTGGGGATTGAACTTACCCCTGCACCACCAGGGAGGTCCCAAGAAGGGGCCTATTCTATTGTCCTTTCCTAGTTTTTAAAGTAGACACTTCTTTGATTTTCAGCCTTTCTTCCTTTCTCAAATTTGCCCTTAAGAGACTAAATTTCCTTCTTTTGTCCACTTCTACTGTATTCCACAGTAATCTTTCATTATTGTTTGGTTCTGTATTTAATTTTTTTCATCGTGGTTTTTTTCTTTGACCCAAGAAGTGTCAAGTTTTTATGGTAATTAAGAGAATTTTTTTAGTGATATCTAACTTAATGGCACTGTAGTCTGAGAATGCAGTCTGTATGATATTAGTTCTTTGAGATTTGTTAAGATTTGATTTGTTCTTTACATATGTTTAATTTTAGTCATCATAGCACATACATTTCAGTAGAATTTTTTTTTCAATTATTGAGTACAGAGTTCTCTCTCTCTCTCTCTCTATGTATATATACATAAATATACACATATATCTCCATCAAAACCAGTTTAATTATTTTTGAGAAAACCTTCTACAACTTTATTATTTTGTATCTTTTGAAGTATTAGTAATTCAAAAATATTGAAATCTCCCACAGTAATGGTAAATTTCTCAATTTCTCCATATAATTCCATTAATTATTGCTTAGATTTTTAAAATTAGTTTTGCACAAATTTAGATTTGTTTTACGTGATGGTAAATTAAACCTGTAGTGCCATATAACTATCTCTACCTCTAAAAATATTTGTCTATGTAATCTGAAATTAACACAATACATTTTTATTTTTACTTGATGCTTCTTTTCATCTTTTTAATTCCAACCCTTTTGTCTCTTCATACTTCAGATATACTGCTTATAAAAATTGCAAGTAAATTAATTTTGTTTTGTCCAATAATCTCCTGTTAATAGGTCATTCTATTTCACTACATTCATTATGATTATTGATATATTTTAGCTTGTTACTGCCATTTTAGCTTGGTTTCTAATTATCTCACTTTTTCTGTTTCTTTTTTTCTCCTTTTTGCTGTTTTGCTTGTTTATTAAAGAGAGAGAGTTAGCTAGTTCTTTGTATGTTCACCTGAGAGATGTCACTTTATTGGTTTTCAGTTTGGCTTCAGAATTTAAATTGTTAGATGTTATCCAATATTTCTGTGTTATTGAAAAGGCAAGAAATATTTCCTTTATCAGTTCTAAGTGCGATTTTAATTAGAAGCCTATGTATGTACACACACACACACACACACACACACACACACACAAAATTTTGTAAAATTAATTCCCAGAAATGGAATCTCTAGGTCAAAAAGTTATATACTGTTTGAAACTGTATTTTAAACTTAGTATTTCATGAACATTTTTCCACTCATTAAATACTCCTCTGTAATATTATTAATTGCTCATGATATTTTACTATTGTATAGATTAACCATGTTTTAAAACTATTCCCCTGTATTTAAACATTAATGTTGCTTATAATTTTTCACTACTTATAATTATAAGCAAATTGGTGATTAATATTCTTGTGCATGTAAGAATGATTTACTTTTCCCTTCAGATAAATTCTTAGAAGTAGAATTATTGGGTTAAAGAATACATGTGTTTTATTGTTCCCATATACAATACCAAATTTATACTTACAGTAACAGTTTAGGATAATTTTGGGTCTCCAAATGTTTGAAAACTTAGGGTAGTATAATTTATCTTTGCTTAGTTTTCAGATGGAAGTTTATATCTCACTGTTTTAATTTACATTTTTCTTTATGCTTGAACATTTTTCATATATTTATGGCTACTTGTATATCTTTGGTGAATTGTCTACTTATCTCTCCAGACTACTTTTCTTTGGGGTATGTTGTTTTTTTAAAAGTAAAACAATATATATTTTATATTAAGGATGTTATCCTTTGTTACTTGTTGCAAACATTTTGCCCTAACATGCCATTTACCTTTTAATTTAATGCTTATGGTAATTTTTTATGTACAGAAGTTTTTGGTTTTTACTTTTATTTTTTTTGTTTTTTACCTTTTACTTTCAATCTTTTCTTTCATGATTTCTGGTTTTGGTGTCATGCTTTAAGAGATCAGCTTCAATCCCAAGAATATACACACATTTCCTTTTTTCCTCTGGACTAGTTTTAATTTTTACATGTAGATATTTAACTAGTCAGGATTTTCTTGTGATATGTTTGAAGTAGAAACTACACTTGTTGTTTTTTTTTTCTCCTAATGGTTAGTCATCCTAACCCATTTATTGGGTAATTGAGCCCAGCTGAATGATTAAATTCATTCAAATACTGTGTTTGTTTCTGATAGACCAGTTTGACCCACTGATGTAGACTACATTTTCTACATTAGTACCACAGTATTTTAACGCGGTGACTTCATAGCACATCTTCATATTTCAGGTGGCAACCCCTCCTTCATCACTAAACTTTTGAAAAAATTTCTTGGTTATTCTCACACAGTTAATTTTCATGATGAAATGTAAGGTGATTTTGTCAGTCTCCACAAAACACTTGAAAGCCTTATTTGGTTTTTGATTAAAATTGTATTACATTTATATCCTCAGTTTAGAAAGATACATCTTTTATAATATAATTTTCCAAGAACATGACATGTCTTTACATTCATGCAAGTTTTCTTTAGTATTCCATAATAAAGTTTATAATTAAAAATACTTTTTATATAATTCCCATACTATGCATTTCATCCACTTAAAGTATATAATTAAATGGTTTTAATATATGCACACTTGTGCAATCATCATGATCAATTTTTTTTGAAGATTTGTTTTTATTTATGCATACAAGAACTGGGGTATAGGCCAGAGGTGCAGGGAGGAGGGCGGTGAGCTGATTCCCCAGAGACAGAGTGGGGAGCAGATCAGGTGGAGCCACAGAAATATACTGCTAAGGGGAGCAGCTGGTGAGACAGGAAAGGTCTGCTGCTCCATGTGGGTTAGCTCCCTAGCCTACGATTGGTGATCTATCAAACTCATGCTGCAGTGGCTGGCAATAGCTTGACAGCTCTGAGGACTTTAACCACTGTGACACCAATCAGTTTTTAAAAACATTTTCATCATCCCCAAAAGAATTCCCTTACTCATTAGCAATGTCTTCCCATTTTCCTCCAAGCACTCGACTCGCAGGCAATCACCAATCAAGTTATTGTCTCCAGATTTGCCCGGTCCAGACATTTCACATAAATGGAATCATATCGTATGTGGTCCTTTGTGACAGGCTTCTTTAACTTATCATCATGTTTTCAAAGTTCACCCATGTTGTAGCAAGTATCAGAACCATATTTCTCTTTGTTACCAAATAACATCCCATTTTATGAATATACCACATTTTATCTATTCCTTTATTGGTTTATGTATATTTGTATTGTTTTCATGTTTTGGATATTATAAATAATACTTCTGTGATCATTTATGTACAAGTTTTTGTGTGTACATATATTTTCACTTCTCTTTGGTATATACCTAGGGGTGGAATTTCTGGATCACATGGCAACTTGATGCTTAAATTGCTAGACTGTTTTCTAAAGCAGCTCTATCATTTTACATTCTCAGCAGCAGTGTAAATGAAGGTTCGAAATTCTCCACATTCTTGTCAGTACTTGTTATTATCTGTCTTTTTTCTTTTAGTGGGTGTGAAAGTGGTATTCATAGTGGTTTGGATTTTTATCTCCCTGATGGCTAACGATATTGAGCATTTTTTCACATACACGTTGGCCATATGTATATCTTTCAGAGCAACAACTACTCAGACCCTTTACTCATTCTTAATTGGGTTGCCTATTATTATTGAATTATAGGAATTTTTAAATATATTTAAAATGTAAATCCCTTATCATATACATAATTTACAAAAATTTTCTCCCATTCTGTGTGTTGTCTTTTGTTTCTAGATGGTGTCCTTGAAGCACAAGGATTTTAAACTTTGATGATGTTCACTTTATGTTTTTTCTTTTGTTGTCTGTGTTTTTTATGTCATATCTGAAAAACCATTGCCTACTCCAAGATCATAAAGATGTATACCTGTTTTCTTCTGATAACTTTATAGCCTTTAACACATAATTATGCCTTTGATTCATTTTGACCTAATTTCTATATGTGGACCCAACTTGATTTTTTTCCAATATGAATACCCAATTTTCCCAGCATCATTTTTGAAAAACACAATACTTCCCTTTTTGTCTTGAAATCCTTGCCAAAAATCAACTGATTGTAAATGAGAGGGTTTATTTTTGGACTCTCAATTTTATTGCAGTGATCTATATGTTTATGCTTTATGCCAGTAACACATTGTCTTGATTACTGTGGCTTTGAAGTAAACTTTGAAATGAGGAAGTTTGAATCCTTCAACTTTGTTCTTTTTAAAAAATATTGGCTATTCTGTGTCTCTTGAATTTCCCATTCTTTGGTATTTTTGTTGTTGGGGATAAGTGAGTTCTACTTTCTACTATATTTTTAAATTTGGTCATTGTTGTTTATAGACAACTTGAATTTCGCCTGTTTAATTTTGTGTCAAACTACTCTACTGAACTCTCTCATAAGTTCTAAACAATCCTCAGTTCATTAGCTAGTTTCTCAGGTAGAGAATCTTTTACAAATAAAGCTAAGATGACTCTTCCTTCCCAAATTTGTCTCTTAAATAAACAAGAGTTTATTTTTCTTATTGTTTTTCCTTCAATTTCAGAATGTTGTTGACTCTATTCATTGTGATGTCTTTGGTTTGCTCATTTTCATAGGAGTGCTTCTGTTATTAAGGACTATTGCACTTTTTGCTGGGTTGAGATAGATACATTTATCCTCCTGACAAAGTCTTTTTATTTTTATTCCTAGTCACTAGAGTTTTCATCAGGATGCATCCTATCAGGATAATTATCTGTTTTTTCCTCTTGTGTACCATTCATATGATGAACAACATTAATAAACTTTTAACATTGACTTTCCTTGTATAAACTGTCTCCCTAGCCTGTGGGAACAAATTAGCTCACATTAACAGAAATAACTCAGATTTCACTGGTGGAGGTCCCACCTGTATAATATAGAACAGATGTCACAAATTGAAAGTTGTTAGGTCATGTCTGGTTTGGTTTGTAAAGGGTTTTAGAATGCTGTTTTAAATTAGTTTTTAGCATTTAAAAATCAGGAGATTTCTGATAATAATTCCAAATTTTGGCTTCTCTTTAAAAATTATAAAATATGACCATACTAGTCCTGCATTCTTATATGGCTACAGTGGACCCTAAGCACCCCCTAGAAAGGTCTCCTCATTTGCATAATTTCCACAACCTCCATACCTTATTGTTTCCTAGACATTAAGGTCGAGGGTCAGTTGCCAATTTTTCTACTTGTGCAATTGTTTTTCTTATAATGAAATTAGGTGAAAGTGAAATACTGCTTGTAATCATTTCTCTAGCAAATGTGGAAAAAATAAATGAGGCCAAGAGCCCTTTGTGCTTCAAGAGAAATGGAATTTCTTGCATATTTCTTGGTGAAAGTGAAAACTATTCTGATACGTTTAATATACAAAGTGTGCCTGTTGAAAGAATACATATAAGATGCTACAGGAAAAGAAATCATAAGAGTACAGAAAAGCTATCTGGGGAAGAAAGCCTTATTGAACTGGAAAAAAAAGAACTGAAATGTCTACAGGGCTTTTGTGTCGGGAGGCACAGAGTATAACAACGTTGTCAGAAAATGTCATGATTAGTAAGTCAACACCATCTCACTAGTCCTGTCCATGAATCCGATTTGTTTGGCATATGGGGATATTTGAGTTTCTGACCCCTGCTCCAGTCCTCCCGCTCCTTCAAAACTTCCTTCACAGAGTGCTTCCCTCCCACCCTCTCATGAGGTTTTGCTGCTGTTGTGCCCCAGTTCTTAGAGACCCTAATGGAAACAGATCCTTTTGCTTTTGCCCGAAGCTCTTTCCCCACAAGATTCAGATGCCAACTTGTTAGGGTGACATGGGACAGAGGCCCTACCCCCATCAGCAGCAGCAGCACCACCAAAGGATTGGCTTGGGAGTGGGTGGGTGTGAAGGTTGCAGCTCTCGCCATCTCCTCCTCTGCAAATGTCCAATAGAAATCTTAAAATGACCACCTATCAGTCAGACCTTTAAGCCTCTCCTATATTGATTTCTGGAGCAACCACTGGAGGTTCCTCCTCATCTATCAACCCAGGGCCCCACCCACATACCCCCTCCTCACAGGCCCGTGACTTTTAACCAGCAACACTTGCGGACAACCAGACCAATTGAAGCACTGACTGTATCTGTGATCCTTTAGGTTCATCCAGGGTGTCAGCATTCCCTGAATAGTTTTGTCACAGTAAGTTTTATTACTACTTTATTTAAAGGCTGGATAAAATTGCACTTATTTTATTTCAGATGTTTGTATCTGTGTCATAGAGAAGAACGATCTGTAGTTTTCTGTTTTAAGTTTAATATCGGGGAAGATGAAATGGGAAGTTTTTAAAAGTCAGTAAGATTTGCAACATTACTTTTTGCTTTTTAAGGTTTATATATATATATTTAAAGATTTATTTATTTTATGCATACAAGAGCTAGGGTGTAGGCCAGAGGTGTGTGGGCGGGGGAGGGGTGGTGAGAGAATTCACCAGAGGCAGAGTAGGGAGAGGAACAGGAGGATCTATTGAAATACACTGCTAAGAGGAGCAGTGGGTGAGACAGGAGAGGTCTGCCGTGCCTTGTGGGTCAGTTCCCTGGTCAGGGGTTGAACTCGTGCTGCAGTAGCTGTCAATAGCTTCACAGTGCTGAGATTTAACCACTTGCGCCACCTGGGAGGCCCTTTAAGGTTTATATTTTGAAAAAAAATTGGAATTACAAAAAAGTTGCAGTCCCCATAAAACTTTTACCCAGCTTGTCCAAACATTAGTATGATAGCAGTACATAACAGTATGATTACTGAAAACCAGGAAATTAATATTAAGTAATTATTTAGTATTAAATAATTCTACTAATGAATCTAGACTTTAAATTTTACCAATTGTTTGACTAATGTCCATTTTCTGATCCAGGATCCAATTCAGAATCCCTCATTGCAATTAAGTGTTGTGTGATGACCTGACAGTCCCCAATCCCTGTCTTTTGTGACCTTTATACTTGTGATCTTTATACTGTTGAAGAGAAAGGGCAATCCTGCCCTTTAAAGTTGGACAGCAGTCATCCATGTAACTCACTCAAGAGGCTAACTTACTAGCTAAATATTAGTTATTCGCTAAATACTAGTTATTATTAGCTAATTTATCAGCTAATTTATAAAATTTTTGCTAATGTATAAAATTCTGATATATCTCTCTTAGGTCAATGTTTGATAATTTATATTTTACTGGAGAAGTCAGTAATTTGAACAGAAGATGCAAATTCTTTCTTTAGTTCAGACAACATAATGTCTGTGAAATTCATCCATGGTATAGTCTGATGTTTTCTCATGATTAGATTGCAATAATGCATTTGCCCAGACTATCACAGAAATGATGAGCTTTTCTCAGGTCAACAAATCAAGATGTGAATGATGTTGCTATGTCTCCTCATGATACTGTTAATTTTTTCCCACATGGTTAAGATGGAGTAGCTGGGGTTTTTTCACCCCAAAGTTACTGTGTTTCCCTTTGTAACTAGTAATTAACTCCTGGGGAGCTATTTAAATTGAAGGAAATGGGCCTCCCTGGTGGCACAGCGGTTAAGCATTGCACTTGTGGAGCTTTCAGCAGCAGCTAAGATGCAAGTTCAAAGCAAGTTCGACTCCCGGCTGGGGAGATTCCCACACTGCGAGGTAGACCTCTCCTGTCTCACCTGCTGCTACCCTCAGCAGTGTATTTCCATCGATCTGCCTGTTCTGCTCCCCACTCTGTCTCTGGCGAACTCTCTCGCCGTCCCACGCCTCTGGCCTATACCCCAGCTTATATGCATAAATAAATAAATCTTCAAAAAAAATTAATCGAAGGAAATATCCCATTCATCATCATATCTTTACTCACTCCATTTAGTACCCAATAATGATTCTTGCCTATAAAAATTATTACCGTGAAGTTTACCAAATGGAAGTTTCTATTTCCAGTCTTAGCACTATGAAGCTATCTGCAGCCACTGCAGCACAAGTTCGATCCCTGGCCAGGGAGCTTCCCACGTGGCACAGCAGACCTCTCCTGTCTTGCCCGCTGCTCCCCTCGGCAGTGTATTTCTGTAGATCTGCCTGTTCTGCTCCCCACTCTGTCTCTGGTGAATCCTCTCATCCCCCGCACCTCTAGCCTATACCCAGCTCTTGTATTCATAAATAAATAAATCTTTAAAAAAAAAAAAAAGAAGTTTCTATTTCCATTATTCTTTCTTCATTTACTCATTGGAATTCTACCTTTAAGGAAGAGTGTCTTTTCTCCCTTTGTTTACATGTGCAATTTTTATGTCAGTATGAACTCACAGGCATTTATTTTATTGCACAGGTTATAATCCAAAGCTATTATTTATTGTATCACTCAGCTAGTTCTGGATTTGGTCACTGGCATTCCCATCAAGTTGGTTCCCAGGTTCACTGACACACTCTGAGCACTTCTTTACTTTTTAAGTACCAAAAGATGTTCCAGATTTATCTTGTTCTTTTCCTGTCCCCACTCTTCACTCAATCATTTCTGCAAGGAATACTGGTTCCTTTTTATTTCTGGGTCCTTTTTTCCAAGACCTGGAAGTTAGGTATCCACATTGCTACTGGGATGACATTACTTCTACGACCCCTTAGAAAAAAGAGTTAGGAAATACAAATATACACATGCAAATATCAGCCAAAAACAACATCTACCTATCCATGTATGTACGTACCTATGAAAAGCCAATCGTATATGCCGATACTCTGATTCCATTCTAACACCACAGGATTCATTCTTGTCTTCCACTTTTCCTCATTTCTAATTTCTTTCACCAACAGCAAGAAACTTGGCTGTCATTATTTACAATATATTTACTTATTTCTTCAGCTTACATACAAATAAAAACGATTCAGAATTACTAACCATTACCCCTGTGAGAAAGACTTACTAAATAAAGTACAGAGCATGTTAGTTCTTTTTTGTCCTTAGCCTTATGGCCTGTAATCAAAACACATCTCCCCCATTTTACTTAGTTAAGTTCTTTTTGTCTCCAATCTCCTCAGTATGGTTATGTCACTCACTTGTGAAAGGGTTAGTGAGGTGCATGTGTTACTGTTTATGCTCCATTTTGGGTTCCCATCACAACGTGACTGATTTTATTTAATTACTTTTCAGATGGGAAATGTTATGGTTCTGAGCGTCAGAACATACAAAAACGCAAACTCTGAGAAATGCCATTTCTCCCATGCTGTCTATTCTGACTCCTATTCTCCTTTCTTTCCACATCATTCCCACCTACTGGCCCTCTCTCCACTCCCCCGTAGGAAATAAATCTTATTAATCTCTTGTTCACTTTTCCTGTGTTTCTTTTTGTACAAATGCGCAGATTCATGCCTATTTTCTTATATCCTCTTCCTTCTCATATGAAAGGTAGAAAATTGTATTCTTTCTTTTTTTTTTTTTTTTTTTTGATTTAGGATTTTCTCTCTACCTCCTCTATTCAAGAGTCCACAGGGCTCTGACTGGGTTCTCCTTCCTAGTACGTTGGCCTAGAAAGCCTCTCAAAACAGTAAAATAAGGCTCCAAGAGCTCTCCTTATTCATTTCCCATTTCTCCCTCACCCCCTCCCCTGTCATCCCTTATACTCCTTTGCACCTTTTTCCCTATCCTCTCCCTCTTAACATCAGAAACTTCATTTTATTTATTAATGTCCACTCATTTTTATAAGTAATTCCTCTATGATAGGGCACTCAGGTTGTTTCCATGTCTCTGCAGTAAACATTGCACAGAAAGTAATTTCTTAAGTTGATGGTTTCACATTCTCCATGTAAATGCCCAAGAGTGGAATGTCTGGGTCATGCCAATTTTTCCATTTTCAGTTTTTTTAAGGCAAGTCCAGATCACTTTCTAAGATGGCTGGGACTAGTTTGCATTCTCCTCAATAATGTAATAGCATTCTTTCTTTGCATCCCTCCAGCACTTTTACTGGGGTCTTTTTATTATGTGTTATTTTCCCGTGTGTGAAATAATATCTCATTGTGGTTTTGAGCCGATACTCCTTTACCAAAGGTGAAGAGCTATTTTCCCATTTGACTATTGGCCTTCTGGATATCTGTTTTTGGTGAAATACCTGTTCAGATTTGCTGTCCATTTGTTACTTGGGTTGTAATTTTTCTTATTGTTGAATCGTATTAAGTTTTTTATATATCTTGGATATTAACCCTTTGTTGGTTATAGAGTGCATATTTCCTCCCATGTCTTTTTTAATGTACTTACATTTTCTTTCGCTGTAAAAACTTCTTACATGAGGTAATCCCAGTTATTTTGCTTTTATTTCCTTTGCCATAGGAGTCATGTCCCCCAAAACATCTTCTCATTAATATCATGGAATGTATCACCGATGTTTTCTCTTAAATATTTTATTGTTGTAGGTTTTATATCTAAATATTTAATCCATTTGAAATTTATTTTTTGTTCACATAGTTAGAGAGTGGCCCAACTTCATACTTTTATAAGTGGCTGTCCAGTTTTCCCAACACTAAGTGGATGCCATTTTTCCTTTACCATCAGTTAAGTATTGATATATGTGTGGGTTTACTTCTGGGATTTTGATTCTACCCCACTGATCTATGTGTATTTTTCTATCAAATACCATATTGTTTTAATTACTGTTGCTTGAAGTATAAAATGAGGTAAAGTGATACTTCTGTTTCCTTCCTTTTTTCTCAGGATTGCTTTTGCTATTTGAGGTCTGTTATGATTCTATATAAATCTTAATATTGTTTGATTTCTTTGAAGAAAGAAATGGTTTTTTGATGGGATTGTGGTTAAATTTATATAACACTTTTGGTAGAACAGTCATTATGATTACATTGATTCTCCCCATTCAGGCACATGCAGTGTCTTTCTACCTCCTTATGTCACAACTAAATCCTTTAGTAACATCTTACAGTTTTCATTGTATAAGTCCTTCACCTCTTTGGTTAGATTAAATTATAGGTATCTGATTATTTTTGAAGCCCCTGGGGATGGAGTTATTTTCTTAATTTCTTTTCCCATCATTTATATATAGGAAATATAAAAGATTTTTGTATGTCAATTTTGTAACATGCCTCTTTGCTACAATCATTATTGCTTCTGATAGCTTTTTGGTGGAATTTGGCAGTTAGGTTTTCCTATATATATATCATGTCATCTGCAAATAATGATAGTTTAACTTCTTTCCAATCTAAATTCCTTTTATTTTCTGTTGTTGTCTGATTACTCAGCAGCTAAAACCTCTAATATTAAACTAAACAGAAGTGATGACACTCTCGTGGATATCCTTGTCTTATCTTGATCTTAAAGGGAAAGCTTTCAGTTTTTTCATTAAGAACTATATTGACCGTAGGTTTGTGATATATGGCCTTTATTTTGTTAAGGTTGGTTCCTTCTATTACAAGCTTGTCTAGAGTTTTTATCATAAATGAGTGCTGTATCTTATCAAATGTTTTCTTTATATCTATTGGTATAATCATATGATGTTTATCTTTTTTTGTTGATTTATTACATTGATGATTCACATATATTAAACCATGCTTGCATCTCTGGGATAAATCTCACTTGATCATGATGAATAATGCATGTAATATGTGTTGAATACAATTTGCTGGTATTTTTTTGGAGATTTTTTGCATCAATATTCATCATGGATATTGGTCTGCAGTTTTCCTGAGCTGTCTTTATTTGCTTTCAATATTAAGATAACCTTGGCATTATAAAATCCAATGGGGAACATTCCCTCTTCTTCAATTTTTAGAAATAATTTGAGCAAATTGGGCATAAGTTCTTTAAACGTTTGATAGAATTTACTTGTATAAGCCGTCTAGTCTGGCCTTTTGTTTTGGGGAAGATTTTTGATCACTGTTTCAATTTTCATCATTGTGATCTGTTTATTCAACTCAATTATTTCTTCCTGGTTTAGTGTTAGTAAGCTATCTTGTTTAGCAATTTGTCTTTCAGGGGGTGCTGTCTTTCTTAGGTGTAATTAAGTTGTGACTATGAGGAGGTAAGTGCAGTGTCTTCACTCTGCCACCAGCTAGCCTTAATTCCACATTCCATTTATTATAATACTTTTTAGAAGCATGTACAATTTGTCCTTTGAAATTTGACAGAAGTCATTCATAGAACTATTGGGGCATGGAGTCTCTCAAGAGTGAGGTTCTTTGCTAATTTACAAAATCTCATGATCATTGTCTATTCATATTGTTACAGGCCCCCAAAATATGTGGGTCTGGAGACCCTCTAGGAGAAAAAATTCACCAGAGAGTTTCGGGTAAAGCAGTTAAGGCATTTTATTAGAAGCTCATGTATGAGGGGAACCAGTGCCGGGAAGGAGAATTTTCATCTGGCTCTCAAAGGGAGGCTAAGGGGAAAAATTTTAAAGGGACAGGTTCACACCAGGGCAGAAGGGAGCAGTGTCATAGTTTGTTCTGGGTTGGACTATATCCTGACTTGTGGGGCTCTAGGCCTTCCCCCTGCAGTATTTGATGCTTTTAATCCTCATATGGCACCTTTGGTTAACCTGGTAGTCCATTTGTTTAGGGTGGATGTCAGAGTAAGGCTTACAAATCCACCTGTTCACACAGAACTTGGATATCTTGGCCCAAGATTCAATTTCCCTGTTTAATCAGGGGCTGTGTAAGCTAGTTGGTGGTTCAACTCCTTTACTCAAACAGGAGCTAGGCGACTTAGTGATCCAATTTCTTTTGTTCAGATAGGCAACTCACATCTCAGCTAGCAGCTAGCAATTTCTCTTTTCCTTAAACTTCCTCAATATGTCATGTCCTTTTAAAATCAAATTTTGGTACTTTATATTTTACTGGAAAAGTTAGGGTTTTATAGAAAAAATGCAAATTCTTTCTTTAGTTCAGAGACTACTTCTACCAGAGATTCTATTTTCTCCTTGATCCTTCTGGAATTCCTATTACACACATGTCTAATGTTAAATGTCACAGATCATTTCCCCCCCTCAATCATCTACCTTTCCTCCTCCGAATTCTAAGACATCTTCTCAAACTTTTAATTCACATATTTAGTTTTCTTCAATTCCCAATCTGCCGTTCATTACCTTTACTGAGATTTATTTAGCAAACCAAAAAATGTTTCCTAACCTCAGGTGTAATTTCTTAAACAACTTAGCCCACAACCTTTATAAATGCAACTTCCTCCCAAATATTACACTGATCAACAGTGAGATCGTTACTGACTTAAAAAGGCCCCAATCTGTAGTATCTTGGTGTGATGAACATGAATACAACCCTGGAAATTTTTTATTAGCTCTCGTTTTGAAGATATTTCATATAATTCATTTTATGTAAATTTATCCAGTAGGACTGCAACAACATCCTAAATCAGCCTATGTCTGTTTCCTTTGAAATTTTGAATCTTTTTGTGTTATCATATATTTCATATATTGATCTCCTCTACTCATCATTTTACAGAGGAAATTCATATTTATCCAGTAACAGTAGTTGAGGCAGTTCTGCCAATTGTCATGAATATACAGAGACATTCAAAACAGAGGGATCAGTGTTAGGAAGGGCATGTAAGTAGACTTTCTTTTCCAACATGTTTTATGTACAGAGATATAATTTACAAAGAGCAGATATGCATCTTTTAAGTGACTATATCAGTAACTTTTTCATATGTACATACCATGTAACCACTACCCAGATCAAGATAGATCCTATAACCCCAGGAAGTTTATTCATGTCCCCTTTCCAGTTAAATCCTCCCCTCCCACCATTCTGATACCTACCACTATAGATTAATTTCTGGTTTTCGAACTTCATATATATAGATCTAATTATGAAGTATAATTTTCTTTGAGTTTAGTTTCTTTTACTCAATGTATTTGTTAAATTCACCCACATGTATAAGTAATTTATACCTTTGTATTATTGAGTAGCTGCACAAAATGGTACATAATCAGGTGCCAAAAGAGTGACAGAGGCACTTTTGATTCTTACCAGCTGCTTTCAGGAAGGAGGAGTAGAAGGTAGAATAATGTATCTGATGGCTGTAGTTCTAAGTTCTGGCCGATAGGTGTCAGCTGCTGATCAGCTCTCTAGGTTAGTGGTCAGCCCTCCTGGGAGAAAGACACAGGTGGAGTTGAGAGGGGACAAATATGCAAGTTCGACCTGTGGGTGATACTTGCTGGTGGAGAAGAGAGTGCCCATCTCTGAGGGGCTGCGGGATGTAACCAAGTGGGTTTCATGGGATGCCCAGCTTCCTGGTGATGAGCTCTAATGGGAAACTCTGCTTCAGCTGACCCTGGCTTCAGTTTTAGGAATACCAAGGACACAGAAGTCAAGGATGCCATAACCTCTCCATCAATTCTCTCAGCCATTTAAAGTGTTCTCCTAACACTGTATCATTCTTGTTACGCAATTCCTGACTCCAGGGTGCTTTCTACTTCCTCCCTGTTGTGGCCACCCCTGGGCTTGGTTCCAGCTTCTCTTTTGCGTGTGTGTGTGTGTGTGTGTGTGTGTGTGTGTGTGTGAGTGTGTGTGTGTGTGTGTGTGTGTAAAAAGCAAAGATTGGGGAAACTAGAATCCTTGACTATCTTTGTCAAGTTACATGACTTAGTGTGTCCTCTTTTAGTCCTTCCTGGTTCGGGTTCGGGTTCCTTATTTGTAGAAAGGTGGTGCATGAGTAGGTGGTGGATGAGGAGTGGGAGAAATACCAACTGGGTTCTGAGAGCCTTTCCATCTCCCACTACAGGATGGAGTCAGTCCTCCTTGTTCACCCAAGGGTACTTTCTGTTTCTGAGCCTTTGGGGAAGTTGTTTTTCTTGGTATTTAGGGAGTCAGGAAAAGAAAAGTTATGGGTGTTCACATCTCTCAAAGCCTCAGGTAGGGCTATGGCTTTTGTCCAACAATAACCAACGACCTTGTGGCTGATTTTGAACGCCTTTAACAGAAATTGTGACAGAGTACCATTTGATAGTGGAAGTGGAAAATTCAGCCTTGCTTTTTGTTAAGTCCAAAATAAAATGTTCTTTTTCCGTTGCTAGGGATGCCTGCACAGTAATCAACCTCATTCTGTAAATGAGTTAAGTGAGGCACAGAGCAGTGAAGTGGCTTCGGGGATTCCGTGGTAAGTTCTTCGAACTCAGTATAACAGCATGTGCCACGTCGTCTGGAGGGACCAAAGGGGCAGCAAGAACTGGGCCTTGACTACAGACAGGACCACCAAACCCCACCAACCCCCGCCCCTCCGAGCTGGGAAATGGCTGAAGCGACAGCCTGCTCAGGAAAGAGAAGGTGGGAAAAGTCAAACCAGAGGCTGGAAGAGCTGTGTGGAATGTCTGGGTTGGCTGGCATTTCTAGGAAGGTTTCTGAAGAAGGGTCAAGGCGCTCATCTGCACAGCAGGGATGCAGGCCTTTTAAAGGTTAAGATCACCCGAAAAAAACAGAAGTAGGAGGAGGAAGTGGGGCTCTGGGTCGCAGTAGAGAAGGAAGCAGCTCGTCTAGCTTCCCCTTTTCCGCCTTCCCCGAAGCCCCGACCCCAAGTCTTTCTCCAACTCCGCCCTACTCTGGGGCCAGAGTCGCGCTTCCGCTCCCCAAGGTGAACCGCACCTCACTTCAGAGGGGTCGCTGATGCTGGGCGCTGGTGTCCCTGAGACCATAGTCGCCTACCCGCCAGGACCTAGCCTTCCGAGAGAAGACTGGCTCAGAGCTGAGGGCTGCTGCTCCGACGCCCTGTCGGCGGCCGCGTGGCTCGGAGGTTGCCGGGACCACACCGGCTCCAGGCCCGCCAGGTGGCGCGAAAGGCCGGCGGGGCGGCCCCGTCCGCAAGACCCGCCCCTCTATGTGGCCCCGCCCCCACGGCGAGTTCGGAGCGCAGCCGGGGCGGAAAGATACCAGGACTCGTCGCGCTGCTCCAGCCCCGGCGCTCTGGTCCCGACGGTACCCCGAATCGCAGGGAGTCACCGCTGGAGGGGGGCTCGGCGCCCAGCGGGGACTGCAGGTGTGTGGCGTGGCGTCTGGGGAGGTCGTCGAAGGCTCGCGCGGGTGCTCACGGCAGAGTCGGAGCGAGCTGAGGGACGGTCGGGGAGCAGTGGTCTCTGAGAGCGGCGGCTGCCGCGGGATGGTTGTGCAGATCCCACTGTCGTCCCGCTCTCTGCTTAAGGTTCACTGCCTCGGCACGGGGCCCACAAAACCGAGTCCCGGATAATCCCGGAGACAAAAGGGGCGGGCTCCCAGTACAGTCCATCTTCCTTATGTAGGTCGCCACTGCTGGACGCCTCTGCGGTCAGCGGGTGGCCCCAACCTCCTGCCTCTTGCCTCCTTCAGAGGCAGGTCGTGGGGTAAAGGAGTCCGCTCCTCTCCCCCTAGGAACTCTTAGTAAGCCCGGCAACTATTGTCCTTTGACAGAGAACCTGGGAGTCCTGTCTCAGCGGGTCTCCTGCTAGGGAACCTGTACTTGCAGGCAGTGGCTTCTATTCTAGAGAAACGCATGCTTCACGCTGTCAGATGATCCGTGTTTACAGCCTGGCTGTACCTGCGTGACTGTGTGTGTGTGTGTGTGTGTGTGTGTGTGTGTGTGTGTGTGTGTGTAGGCTCGCGCGTGTGCATGTATTTGCATGTACGTGTCGGTCCATCCCAGAGACGGGGTAAATAAGCAAGAAGTTCAGGTCAGTAGGAGGAAGGAGATTGTTCAGAGGGAAAAGGAAGGTAAGATGAAAGCAGCAGGATGTGGTATCAAGTGAGTTAACAAGCCGCTAGTGCTGAGAGAGGGGTGGGTTTAGGTAAAATGAGGTCTAAAAGTAGGCCATTTCTGCCTGGAAGGCCCTTACTGGGTGGTTCTTCTCATCCACCCTCCCCTGGTCTCTGTGTCTTCCCATTCACACCTTCCTTCCTCCCAGCCTCGAACCACCTGGTAAACTTGTTGATTTCCCTGAGCTTGTTACAACATACATTCTCCAGGCCCCAGACTTACAGCACAACTTTCCAGGGATGACATCTGCAATCTGGACTTTTCTAAAATTTGCCTAAGCTCTTAAGTGATGACGCCAGAGCCTTTGCTTGGGAACTGCATGTGATGTAGAAAGGAGACCTGAGTTCCAGCCAGGCCCAGCTGTGTCACCTGTATTATCTTACCACTCCTCTCTTATCTAAGCCTGTTTTTCCATCTATAAAATGGGCTCGAATAGCGTCCACACATGCCCATGAGAAAATTAAATGAAAAAAGTATGATGAGGTGACTACACGTGGGAGCTGCTCCCTGGGCCTGTGCAGAGTGGGTGCCAAAGGCTTGCCTGCTTCCTCAGCATGGCCATGTGGTGTGAAGACAAAGAAGACAGCTGGGGATGGTTAAACTCTTTCTGCTTCAGGATGCCCTCCCCTGCCTCAGGGTTGTAAGAACTGTTCCCCTGTGTCCAGCTTAGGTGGGGAATGATTAATCATGTTCTCTCTCCCAGCCACAGTGGAAGCAGACCATTTCCTCCCTGCCCCATGCATCTCATTTTATTACTTTCAAGAATAATTGAGTGGAAGCCAACTGGTGGTACTGGGTGAAAAGTGGGTTTGTGTTTGGTGGAATATAAAGCTCCTCATCAGTTCCTCTACAGTGGAGCCTGTGGAGGAGGTGGCTGAAGGCGCTTCCATAGTTCCAGGTTAGTCATGGATCACAGATTCCACTGACTGAGAAAAACTGGTAGCATTTTTGCCTGGGCAGCCTAGTGTTGGAAGCCCCTAAGGACTCAAGCTGTGTAGACTTGACCTTCATTCAAAGAGGTTCACCCCAAAGTGCTGCAATAGCTGTCCCTGTGGGATACCTTTGAACCAGGAGATTTGTTTGGCTCAACTGCAGGTAGAATAAAATCCTGGATCAACTCCTTAAGAGAGGTAGCTTTTGGAGGGACAAAGTAGAGTGGTCACCAGCAGCTCAAGAGAGAGATGTTAAATTTTCATTGTTGAGCTTCTGGCATAGATGGACAGACCACTTCTGACTCCTGCCCAAGGAGAAAATGAGACAATGATAGCAAACACATATTGTGTGTTAGGGTAGTCTATCAATTTGAAGATGTACTTATTTTCACATTTTAATAATTCTAAAACCAAGATGAATCTTCCCATCTAACATCTTACCATTATAACAGACTGCAGTGTTTCTTTTTTGATGGCATGCAAAATGATAGTACATCTTACATTTGATGGTAGATCTGTTAAATGCAGTGTATCTTTTATAGATTTGAGGGGATGCTTTAGACTTACACACAGAATATGTCATTCCTATAAGTGCATTTGCATGCATTAACTTTTCCAGTAGCTCTATTTTCTAGTGCCAAAACGTTTCATGTATCCAGCTTTGTAAAATGTGTTTGCCTTTAGAAATACAACACTTTGCATGTGATTTAATACTTTCTTAAAAATACCAGGGCCTCCCTTGTGGTGCAACGGGTTAAGTGTAGCACTATGAAGCTATCCAGAGCCACTGCAGCACAAGTTCGATACCTGACCAGGGAGATTTCCACATGGCATGGCAGACCTCTCTTCCCTTGCCCGCTGCTCCCCTCAGCAGTGTACCTCAGTTGATCTGCCTGTTCTGCTCCCTACTCTGTCTCACCACTCCATACCTCTGGCCTAGACCCCAGCTTGCACGCATGCATAAATAAATCTTTAAAAAAATGTATCAAATATTTCTACCTGCCATTCTCTGTACCTTGGTTCTGCTCAGGAAGTGTTTTCCATCCTTTCTCTTTTGTCCTTCTTCTTGCCCTTTTCCTCTTCAGCTACAACTTTTTGTTTTGGGTACTGAGCTCAGAACTTCATGTCCTTTAATCTTCATAGCTGCACTCTCAGGCAGCCACAACCATTGTCCCCATCTCAAGCATACACAGGCTGAGAGCCAGGGCCACAGGTTAGGAAGTACCAGAGCTGGGCTGACTCTGTTATTGGCTTTTGACCAGAGATGACCAAGCCAAGTAGTAGCCTGTGTGTGCCAGTAGGTGTGAAGTGTATGTCCTGTAGGGCACGACCTTTGGAACTTGAACTGTGACTGCCCATGGGCCTTTTCTGTTTGCCTCTAGACTAGCAGCTAAGGTTTGGAGAGTTGGGGCTATGAATTAAGTGACTTCCAGATATGTGAGAGGTAGCTGTGGCAAGGTGGTTCCAATAGGAAGGTGGGAGCTACTGAATGGGAAAAAGTGGATGGCTGGCAACACAGAGCAGACAGTGTGTCCTTTTTGAGTCCAACAACTGGGGTCCTACACTTTGGACTTTAGTGTTTGGCCTTCTGCCTCCAGCCCTTCTCCACTGCCAGTCCATCTTTTCTCCTGCTGCCGAGTGAAGTAAGACAACAAATCTGAGCAAATCACTTTTCAACCATGAACTCTCAGAGCTGCCCTTCAGAGATGGCCCATACCCCTGGCTTGGCTAACAAAGCCTCCCACCACCCAGTTCAGGGCCTCCTTCATCGTCTGAAGCTTGGGCAAACCTCTGTGCCTGTGCATGTACTCTTACTATTCCTTCTCCTCACATTGCCCTTTGCTTCCCCTAACAGCTTGGTGTGCCATGAATTCATCCTTGAACGCCCACTCAAACCTCACCATATTTGAAGTCTCCTCTAACCCTCTCCTGACTCCATAGCACTGAGCCCCCTTCTCTTTCCTCACCTGCCTTTTATGTCCTCCTACCAGAGCACTGACCATCTTCAGTGGCCTCACCAGTGGCTTGATGGCTTGCTCAACAGAGCCCCTGATGCTCAGCGTGGTTGTTGAGCTGTCTGCATGAAATTCCCCAGGATCTCATGGGCAGGAAGTCCATGCACACCAACAGTGGAAGCTGCTGAATGCAGAACAGGGTTGGGGGTCAGGAGGGTGGGGTCATGAGGGAGTGGTGTGCTTTTCATTTTCATGTCCTCCAGAGTCTTGCTGCTGTTATTGACCTAGGCAAATGAGCTTGTGTGGTTTCCCTGTTGGGGTGCGGGTGGGGGGGCCGGGCTGGAGCGTGAGGTCTGAAGGTGGCTTCCAGCTTTCTGCCTCCTATGGAGTTCCCCATCCACATGGAACTGTGGTACCAGAACCTTCCTGGCGCCCCTTCCTAGCCTTCAACATCTCATTCATTGTCTCAGCACTTCTGTATGAAGCACCTACTGTGTGTCAGGCATATGCTGGACTCTGAGGATTGTGAGCAAGACAAATAATGTTCTTGCTCTTGTGGAAATTAATCTCGTGAGCAAGACAGTAGACCCACATATTACTTAACTACAATCACAAGAACTGTGGGATACTGTGAGATTATGTACAGGAAGTTCAGTATACTCTGGGGGTTAAGGAAAAACTTTCCAATAGAAGCTAGGTTCGAGTTGAGACTTGAGAGAGCAAAATAGAATGAAATAGTATTGCTAATGTTACTAACACCTGATATTTTGCAAATTCATTAAAGTGCTTCTTAGGTATATCCTCTCAGGTATTGTTTTCTTTTTTTCTTTTTTTTTTAAAAAAGATTTATTTATTTATACATACAAGCTGGGGTACAGGCCAGAGGCGTGGGGCAGCGAGAGGGTTCACCAGAGACAGAGTGGGGAGCAGAACAGGCAGATCAGAAATACACTGCTGAGGGGAGCAGCGGGCGAGGCAGGAGAGGTCTGCCGCACCATGTGGGATTCTCCCTGACTGGGCGTCGAACTCGCATCGCTCACTGCCGCAGCTCCACAGGGCAGCGCTCAACCGCTGCGCCACCAGGGAGGCCCTCAGGTATTGTTTTCAACAACTTTCTGGGGGCATGGGGCTCCCTGTCTTGTGAGAACTAGGTGAGAACAGCCCTGGTAAGAGCTAGCCCAATGTTTGGCATGAACCAGGGCCTGAACTCCTGTATCCCATCTCCTCCTTCCTTGCCCCTCCTCATCCTCCAAGGTCCAGCTTCAGCACCCTGGGTCACAGATACCACTACCGATAGACCTACTACAGTAGATGCTACTACTTCCCTGTTCACTGATCATCACCAGAGGACATGTTTCATTGCTGCCACCTCCTTGCAGGAGTCTTCTGTGTTTGCATTTTCATGTCAGCCCTCTTCTCCATTCACAGAAAAGGGATCCTCCATCCATAGTGCAGTGTGCTGGATCTTTCCTCTGTCCCTCTGGGGAGCATCTGTTCTCACAGTGTTAAAAAACCCTGGTTTTCTATATCGTCTTAAGAAGCCACTTCCTCAGCTCCCACATCTTCTTTCTCATCCCAAGTTGTTCTTCCCAGAACCACGTGGTCTCTGCAGATATGTCACTGGGTTTGGGGTCTGAGCATCTGTTCCTGAGTGGCTTGGTGGTTTTGACTCTTGTCAGGCAAATCTTCACACAGCCACTTACAAAGCCTAGCTAAGCTCTAGGCTCATTTTATGCACTAAATAGATCACATTTACCCCCTCCAGCTCTTAAAGCAAGAGTTTCAAACTCTGTAGATAACGGGCTTCTTTGAAAAACTGGTAAAGTGACAGATCACCTCTTCCAGTGGCCTGCCTCCCCGAAAACACGTGCACATGCCTCACAGGCACACAGTTTCTTTCCCTCTTTCACAGTTTTGCATAAACCTCCAGGACCTGCTCAGACTCCCACAGTCCACCCAGAAACCCCAATTAATAACCCCTGTTCTAGAAAATGGGACTTTCTTTTTACCACCCCCAGCACAGCTCCACACAGGAGTAAACTGTTGTCAAGGCAAACTGGGGTGATGATGATAATAGAAACCTGCAGACCACAGAGGAGGCCCCTGGTGATTCACTGGTGAGATATTGGGGCAACTTGTGTGCTGCAAGTGAGACCCTGACTCCCTTCCAAGCCTTTGCCACGAGTAAGCTTTCTGGATATCTCAGTGAGTCTGGAATTCAGCCCATTTCTAAGGTGATTATAGAGCATGATTTTGCTGGTCAAGTCCTGATAAAACTCTCTCACTTCACCCTGGCAACCAGAGAACAAGATTTAAGGCTGGAGTGAGAGTCAGAAAATAATGAATGTTTGCGGCTATTCAGAGGATCCCATGAATAGAGACAGTTGAGGAAACAGAGGCAGCACTGCTGGGGTTTTTCAGCCACAGGTATTCACAGTTTCCCTCCTTCCCAAGACTGGCATGAGTCTGTGTGTCTCTAATGTGGTCATAGTTCTTTACAGCCGGGTGCCTTGAAGTCAAGCGCCATGTGTGAAGACACTTTTCTTCCATTCCTTTTCTCTAGGGATATTTGAAAGGAATGAATGGAAGTTAAGTTTGTCAAATATTTCTTCAAGCATCTACTAGGAGATTTTTATATTGTTTCACCTTGAGAGAGATCTGTGTGGCCTGTTGTGTCTTTAACTTCTTTACTTTGATGTCTCCTTGTACTTCTAGAATCGAGTTCATTTGGTCAAGGTGTTTAATTCTTTTAATACAGTCAGGTTTGATTTGCTGTGATTCCCTTTAAGATTTTTGCATCTTTTAGTCATAAATAAGACCTTCCTCTATTTTCCCTTTCAGTATAGCTTTTGCCAGATTTCGATGCACTGGCTTTGCAGAGTGATTTTAGAAGCATCTCCTCTTTTCTGGCATCCTGGCATGGGGCATAGGCCAGGGGAATCATCTGTTCCTGGAAAGTTGGGAGAATGGCTCTGGTCTTTAGATCTTCTGCTGCCGGGTTCTTGGGTCCCTGCTCCCCAAGATTTCCTCACCTCTTCTCTTGTCCTCATCCTCACATTCACATACCTATCACCTTAGAGCTCCCAAGTTGGCAGTCCCCTGACTCAGCTTTGGTTCTTAGCATCCAATTGTCAGCCTCTAATTCCCATAAGTCCTTACTTTATGTGCCCATCAGCTCGCAGGCCGGCCCATTTACACACTGACCTGGTTAGATCCCTTCAGAGTGCAGTTCAACTGCAGGTGCTTCGTTTAGTAGGGATGCTGATAAACCACTTTATCCTCAGAGAGCTACCCAAGATGGTGATGACGTCTTGCAGTGCTAAGAAGCCCTGATTTTCTGTATCCTCTAAGAAGTCACCTTTTCTGCCGCTACATCCTTCTTTCCCATCCCAAGTTGTCTTCTCAGAGCCATGAGGTCTCTGCAGTAATGTCACTGGGTTTGGGGTCTGAACAGTTGTAAAACAGTGGAGATGTTTCCTCTGAGAAGATGACACAAAGAAGTAATATATATCTTTAGATGTTTGACTGGTAGCCACCTTTGGAAAAGATGAAGGCTTGTACCTCTAGATTGAGGTACATCCTCCAGAAGGGAAAAGGGACCATTGAAGGGCACTGTAAGGAAATAGTCTTCAACTTGCTACAGGGAAGATCTTGGAGAAATTCAAAGCAGAACAACAATGGAGTTGTGGTAGTGAGTTCCCCATCAGAGGAAGTATTCAAGGAAAAAATACATATGTAGTCATGAGTAATGTAGAATGTAGTCATGAGAATGGAGGCTGAGATGGCTCCATTTGTGAATCTCTCCTCTTAAGTGGTCATGTCTGACCGATTGTATAAAAATTGGTTGTTCTGAGAACATAATTTGAATTTAAGAAGTTCAGTGGCCTTGAATAAACAGATCCCAAAGCTGGGCAGTTCTCTCACAAATCCCACAGTCCTGCTTCACAATCTGTTCCTGCAGAGCAGGGGAACTTGGTGATTAAAAAACCACAGCCATCCATGGGGAGAGATCCTGGAGCCTCACCTACATCCTGTGCTGGAGTCCATGGGTTTGGGGTGGGGGATTCTCTTATTCTTGGCTTCTTCTGACACCTGCTGAAATAAACAAATTGAGCCTCACTTCAGAATCAATTCCTGTGTGGCAATTCCAGGTAAACTCTCAGGACCAACTTATCCAACCTCCGGGTTGAGTTGGGAATCAATAGCCTTTTGTTCTTGGGGTTTTCAAGCCAATGTGTCATAGGCCTTTATACTTTGCATTCACTTTTGTACTGACATCTTGGGAGTTTCATTTTGAGAAAACTAAAAGCTCAGAGCTTTCTTTGGCCTTCTTCAGAGAACAGAGGGGCAGCGGTGTGGTGTTCAGACTACAGGATGGGAGTAGGAGATGTAATCTTTAACCCTAACTATTCCCTGCTGTCCTGTTCATCTCTCAGAGCCTTTCCTTCCTGGATTAAATGGACTCCATTATTCTGACATCCTGTGAATTTTCAAAGTCTGCTCTACAAGGGTCAAAGTATCGGAGCTCCTCTGAGGAGCTGAGAGGGGAGGGACCTACCCCTACCTTCATGGCACCCAACTCCGCAGGACTCCAGTGACAACAGATTCCTTTATTCCACAGTAGCACCTTGCCCCCCTCTACCCAGGCTCCTCTACCAGGCGGCTCCCTCTGAGGTCCTTGGTGGCTTCATACTGGCAAATACCAACAGCCTCTTCCCAATCTGCATCTCTCTTGGAACTTTCTGTAGACTTTGATGCCCAACACGCTCACCTGGTGCCGTTTTCTCTTAGTACATGTACCTCCTTCTGTTCCTGCACAGGCCCTTCGCCAGCAGATATGCTTGTCTCTCTCACGCAAACTCTTGATTCCAAGTCCGCAGTGGTTATTTTCAACTTCAACACATGTCCAGAGCCCAACTCTTGATTCCACCAAACAGGCTTCCTCTGTGGACTTCCCCATTTTTGTCTCTGGTGAAACTAGACTCCTGGTCTTGAAATACTGGAGTCATCGCTGAGTGGTCCCTCCGTCTTCCTGTTCTCCACCATTCAGCCAGTTTTGATGGCGCTTCCTTTCCACTGGGTTCTTGCTTCTCTCACTTCCTCATTGCTCTCTCTGCCACCCAGTTCAGCTTCTGTGACCATATGCCTGCTCATGCGCCTTCCAGGCTACAGTCTCTTCCTTGCTTCACAAGGAGATTCTTCTTATGGAGACTTCTTTGTCACCATGTTCAAAACTCTCTGCCAGAGGGAAAGTCCAAAGTCCTTGGTCTTTTTCTCCATGAATCCTCACCCTCTCCTCTAGAGAGGCTGCCTGATGCAGTTCCTCCAAACTTAACGTGTGTTCTTGCCTTTCTTATCTGTCTCCTGATGGGGAAACCTCCCTGCCATTCTGTTCAGCGCTGACTCCCCAGAGATGGTGTTTTGTGGTGTTGGTTAGTGTTTACCTTGTTGAGTGGCCAACATGGCAGGGGCCTGGGCCTCACACTTCTGTGGCTGATAAACTGTTAGATTGGGTCACCTCTATCTGAGATCTTTGTGGGGTTTAGTCTCCCAGGAACTGCATGCTGGGAGTGCATATCACTGGCCTCTGGGTATCTGTCTTTGGCCTTTAGTAAAGAGGTCTCCTTCGGGTTGCTTCATGCCCCCAGACCCCCTGACAGACTACTTCTGCTGAGACTGTGCTCCTTGGGAATGATCTTCCCACCCTCCAGTCATATGTAAGTCAAGCAGTCTGAGAGCAGGGGAAGCCCTGGGGAACCACCCCCAGACTAGCCACCCTCAGAGCTGCATTGCCAGAATCTGGGGAAGTGTCTGCTTGCAACATGGTGTTTACAAGGCAGAGGGGCTTCCTGTCCCGCCTACCCTGCTGGCTGTGGGGCAACCAGGAGCTTTACTTTCAGGGGGAATGGGGTAGAGAAATTCTGCAAGGATTTCCGGGGATTCTTCAGACATCCCCAGGGGGTGCCAGGCCATACAGACTCTGGGGCCCAGAGTCAGGGAGGTGTAGAGAGAGAGATCAGGGAGGTATAGAATTCAGTTTTTAAAATGAGACAAAATAAAGTGTTACTAATAATTATTAATTTGCATATTGTCTTTCACAGCTTACAAAACGTTTTTCACAAACATGACCCTATTAGTTGAACGTGGAACCCTTTAGAGCACAAAGAAATTGCTTTCTGTTACTCCTGAGCAGGGTGCATGGGTCAAAGCAAAGGTCTTTTTCCTTTTCCTTTTCTTGAAGGGGAGTTAAGCTTTGTAGATAAAAGAGGCTTTCTGGGGGAAGGAAAGAGCAGTGGAAAGGACTCCCAGGAGAGGAAACCATTCTAATTCTGAGTTCATCCAGGATGGAGAGTGATACCTCTCTCCATGTGCACCTGTGAAATGAGCCAAGGAGACTGAGACTACCTACCTGCCTCCTCAAAGGGCCATGAGTGCCCTGAGGTGTCCCCCAACTAGCTTTGAATTACCACCATGGCACCCACAAGAACATAGCTTATGTCCAGGGTCCCTTGCTATCTCTGGGCCCCTATACAAGCATCTGGAAAGATTTGGAAAAGTGCCTCAGGCTCTCATTGCCCCAGGCCCCAGTGAATGGGCAGTCTATGAGTGGGTGATCCAAAAATGAGTCTTGCCTTCACCACCTGACTTCCAATGACCTGAGGTAGTTTTCTTGTGAATTCTTTCTCTGAACACCATTAGAGAGAGGAGGCAGAACATGAGCTGCCCAGCTATAGAACAGAGTCCCAAAGGACTCCTGTGACATCAGCATATTAGCCTGCAGGCCACAGTGTCATAATACTGGTTTTGTAAGGTTTTATGTTAAGTGCAAAGGAAGAAAAACATCAAGCATGATTCTTTAAAGGAGCTGATAACCAAAACCTCCTACTTGAGAGAGGTTGGCCTGAGAAGTGGTGTTGAGAAAGGGGGTGAGATGCCGAGTCAAATAAGGACTAGCCTTGTGTGTGTGCCATCAAGAAAACACATTTTTGAACTAGTGAGGCTAAGCTCATATGAGCTGATTGGGTCAGGAGAGGAGGTTATTCTAGAAGGTATAGCAAGAAAAACAAGGTGGTGAGGACTTGTAGGAATTGAGAAAAGCAAGCCTTCAATATTGGGCCATGTATTGGATGTAATAGATGATGAGGATAATGGAGTTGCCTCCAACTTTCCATTTCCCTTATTCTCCCACCTCTGACCCAAGGAAAGGTGTCATCACAGTCCAACATTCTCTGAGAGGGATGTAGCTAGCTGAGAATGTTCCTTCTTGGATCATGGTTCAACTCTACTGGGTCCCATCAAGCTTCCTATATGTTGAAGGTATTACCTTGGGACCATAGTTCAATTACACCCTAGGTTCAGAGCTTAGTCTCCCTCAGAGGGTCCTGTTTCCCATCCTCTCCCACTCATCCAGCATTTTTGAAGATAAAGAGATTACTTCCCATTGACTGTGTTGTTCTTAAGACCTGCTCGGTACATGGAGTTGGCAACATTATTTTTACTTTTTTAAAAAGACTTAATTTTAGGAATTCCTCTAAACTTAGAGGAATTTATGCTAACAACATAATTGAGATGCATTAATTTCTTATATACCTCTTGCCCCCAATACATGCAATAACCTCCCCTATTAACATCATTTACCAGAGCGGTCTATTTTTTTTAACCAATAATGAACAATTATACTCAACCAAAGTCCATAGTTTACTTTAGGTTTCATTCTGGTTATACATTCTTTGAGTTTGGACAAATGTATAATGCCTTATATTTGTGATTGTCATACCATACAGTATTTTTTTAAAGATGTATTTTTTTTTAATTTATACATACAAGCTGGGGTGTAGGCCAGAGGTGTGGGGGGGTGAGAGGATTCACCGGAGACAGAGTGAGGAGCAGAACAGGCAGATCGACTGAAGTATACTGCTGAGGGGAGCAGCGGGCAAGGCAGGAGAGGTCTGCTGCACCATGCGGGAATCTCCCTAGCTGGGGATTGTGTTGCAGTGGCTGCAGATAACTTCATTGTGCTGCGCTCAACCCATTGCGCTACGAGGGAGGCCCACTATACAGTATTTTCACTGCCCTAAAAATCCTCTGCCTTTTCATCAATCAGTAATATTTCTGTTGTTCCTTAGTGTTTCCTTGGGAACACTATTTTTCACTAAGCTATGTATGTGATCTTGTTTAAGAAGGAAAAGTTTTGTAATGCTCAGCTTTCATCTCAGGGTCCCTTCTTTTTGCCCAGCAAGCAATAATCTCCAATTCATTTACCAAAACAGCACCCTCTTAACTTGAATGCTTTAGTACTAGCTGGCCAACTCATTTTTCTCTGAAGAATGTCTGACCTTTAAATAACTCTATCCTTGCTGTTGTTGCCCAAGAGTAAGATACATAGAGAATGTATCATGTGGAGAATGTACACTCCTAACTTCAGCTTTTGTGAGATGTCCCCTGACAAGGGAATTTTGGATATACCACATGGTCTCTATTTAAGGTCAGATCATAGAAAATACTCCACAAATTTGGGGGAAATCCCACCAGTTGTATCTAAATGACACATTAACAGATGCATAAAAGTATAGTCTTGCTTCTTAGATGACTAGTGTTGACTGAAGTATTAGGTTTCTCTGTTATGGTGGAGAGATCCAAAATAGTAGTGGCTCAAAGAAAGAGATTTATTTCTCTGTCATGTACAGGTCTAAGAATAAATAAGTCAATCAGACTTGACATGACAGTTTCATAGATTGGGAACCCACACTCCTTCTATCTTGTTGCTCTCTGTTCCTCAACATGTATCTTCATTCTCATGGCCCATAATGGCTACTCGAATAATTGCCATCACATCTGCATGCCAGCTGAGGTTGAAAGAGGCATGCCTCTTCGATTTACAACAGCATTTAGGGGCCTCCCTGGTGGCGCAGCGGTTGAGCGCTGCGCTGTGGAGCTTTCGGCAGCGTGTGATGCGAGTTCGACGAGAGTTCGATGCCCTGGCAGGGAGAATCCCACATGGTGCGGCAGACCTCTCCTGCCTCGCCCGCTGCTCCCCTCAGCAGTGTATTTCTGATCTGCCTGTTCTGCTCCCCACTCTGTCTGTGGTGAACCCTCTCACTGCCCCACGCCTCTGGCCTGTACCCCAGCTTGTATGTATAAATAAATCTTTGAAAAAAAATTAAATAAATAAAACAGCATTTAGAAATTGCAGTCATTAATGCACACTGATATTACCTTGGCCAGAATATGGTCATATTGTCATATTTAGATGCTAGAGAATCTGGAAAATATAATCTAAAATTTCTAAAAATTGTATTACTATAGAAGAAAAGAGGATGGATATGGAAGGACAGTAATGAGTCTCATCCATATTTGAACTTTACCAGGTTGAGATTTTTCTGAATCTTCACTATCATATACGTACATATTCTTTATTCCTTCACTTGTACACTAAGCATGCCTTCCAAGCCTTATTAAAGTCGTTATTAAAAAATGAAAGTCTATATCAAATGGTGGAATCAACCAAATAAATGTTTGTCTTCAGGTGAATGAGTAAACAAAATGTAATTATTTAGCCTTTAAAAGAAAGGAAATCCTGCCACAGGCTACAAATGCTAAGTAAAATCATTCAACAAAGGACAAATACTTACATGAGATCTCTAGAATAGTCAAACTCATAGAGACAGAGAGTAAAATGATGGTTACTAAGGACTAGGGGAAAAGGGGAATTGTGATTTGGTGTTTGATGGATGTGGGATGTCAGTTGGGAAGCTGAAAAAGTTCTGCAGGTACATGGTAGGGATTATTGCATACCAAAGTGAATGTGAATGTATTTAATGATACTTGAAGTGATGAATTTTTCCACAAATTTAAAAAGTGGTATACTCTCAAGGACCAAAAATAGAGTTCTCTGGCATTTTAGGGGAGATTCCCCTATACCTGAGGATACTCAATACCCTTTTGGTGAATTTGTTAAGCCTATGGTGAATTCATCCATCAGCGTATTCATTCAGTTCACGTTTTTCTGCATTGTATTGAGACTACAGAAGAATTTTCTTAAAGTCTATTTTAAACGCTGTTTTTGTAGTATTTTCTTGTATTAACTGTGAGTGAATCCATTCTAACCGCTCGTGGTCCTTGGACCATTTCCCAAGTGTTGATGAACTGCTTCTTCATGATATATAGAAAATGCTGTCAGGTGACTGGTGTGCTCAGATGCTGGGGTTTCCAATATTCTGCCTTTCTAATGCTTTTCCAAAGTGGGACAGCCTTTTCTAGACTCCTTCTCTTTCGTTCTGTCTCTTTCTCTATTCATCTTTCATTTTCTCTGATTCTTGGAAAGGTTATCAGTAACAGTTCCCTTTTACAAGCTTGGGTTTTTATATGACTGAATTGACATGAATATCCTCATGTTGAATCCTCAACTAATTTTAAGCAGCAAGCTCCAATTAACTTCAAAGTTCTCTGTCTCTGATCCCTCTTCCCCACCAGCCTGTCTCCTCCCATCCTCTTGCTGGTGTGGTTTTATCCCAATACTGATTTGTCATCTACTTTGGCAATGGCTCCACATGGCCCTCCAGTAAACCCTTAAGCAGTTAATTTGGCATACAAGGGCCATTTACAGTCTGTCACCCCAGCCCAGGCAACTTCATCTTCCAGTATGGTCCATATCAGACTTTTTATCCTTCAGTGACTCTTCCCTAAGGAAACTAGCTGCTTCACGCCTCTTGCTCTGTCCATTTTCCCACCACCTTGTCTGAATTCCCAGGGCAGCTTCTCTTTCTTGAAGACTTATCTCAGGAGTTACCCTCTTGGAGAGGCTTGGTTAATCAACCTATTCCCTCCTCAAGTTTCTGTTGCCTCTGTTCCATATTCATCCCTACTCGGCCACTTAACCCACTGGGTAGGATCTAGTTTGAAGGTTGTTTTGAATGGTGCTGCCGTGAGTGTTCAGATATGTGTCCTTTGAGTGTACACCTAGAAGTGGACTTGCTGTGTCACGGGGCCTACATGGGCTACATACTCATAGGTCTTGCTAAACAGTTTTCCATTTGGAAAGTGGTCATGTCTGTTTACATCCCCACCTGCAGTTCTGAGGGTTCAGGTTGCGTCACTACCTCCCAGTGTTTTCTAACTTTTTATTTTAGCCATTCTAGTACTTGTGGCATTGAACTGTGGTTTTAATTTGCACTCGCGTATGACTCATGAAATTGATCACCTTGTGTTTATTGGCCGTTTGGAGATCCCCTTTTGTAAAGGGAATATTCAAATCTTTTGCCCATTTTTCTATTGGGTTGTCTGTCTTTTTTGTACTTTTGTCTTGTCTATTACTGCTCTACCACATTGCATAGTGACCACATTGTTTAGAGGCTCTTCTTCCCTTCTCATCATGAGCTCCTGGAGAGTCCTGGGCCCCCAGTACTTAGCAAATTCCTCAGATAATAGATCCTGAATGCATGTTTGCTGCTGACTAAATAAACCACCTTTGATTCATACTTCCCATAAGGATAACTGTTCTTCTTGAGAAAAGAGATAGCAAAAATAGCAGTAGTTCTGCTCTCTTGGGCATCTGTAACCTGTCTCATCCGTCCTGAGAGGTCATGCTAATCTCTTCAGGGTAAGGTTCTGAAAATAACTCAATAGGCCCTTGTTGATTTCACCAACATTTTCTCAAACTTGCTCTGGTGACCTGCTCTCTCTTACTCTTTTGTGTCCATTCTTAGTTGGGGACCCCCTTCTGTTTTTTCCATATGCTCCAGAAAATCTCACTGGCTCCTTGATGTTGCTCCCTCTTTCCTCTTTCTTGAGATTACTTGACTGTGCCTTCTGAATTTAATTTCCAGAGTTCTTCCCTGTTAAGCCATCCTTTCTAATTCCTGGCCTCTTAAAGTCTGCTTTCTCAAAGTCTGCAGTGTGTATCTGACTATGTTTAGCATTTTCTTTCATGATCAGTTCAGACTTTGAGGTCATTTTGTGCTCACCCCTATTTTACAATTTTTTTGTTATTCTTGGTCAGAATTAAAGGCACAAAATAATAGTTTTTCTCATTGCTTCTTTGAAGACTACAAGAGATGGGATGATCAGAGAAATAAGTTTCTCAGATAGTATGGTTTTTTTTGTTTTGTTTTGTTTTTTTAAGATTTATTTATTTATACATACAAGCTGGGGTACAGACCAGAGGTGTGGAGTGGCGAGAGGCTTCACCAGAGACAGAGTGGGGAGCAGAACAGGCAGATCAGAAATACACTGCTGAGGAGAACAGCGGGCGTAGGCAGGAGAGGTCTGCTGCACCATGTGGGATTCTCCCCGGCTGGGCGTTGAACTTGCATCGAGCTGTGACCGCTCCACAGTGCAGCGCTTAACCCCTGCGCCACCAGGGAGGCCCTTCAGATAGTGCGTTTTTAACTTAGTGAGACAGCCAGTTGCTGTCTGGACAGGTGCTCTGCTGTCCCTAGGCCTTGCTGTAGGTCACTTTTATGATTAACATGAGGAAAACAGCATCTATAGCTCAGCGAAGTGAGGTGTATGCGATCTCATGTGCTTCCATCTTCATTTATCCTCCTTAAAACCTCTTTATTGTTCACCTATTCATTATTCATTTTTCACTTAGAAGATATGTGCCACATATTCCTCAAAGCCCTCTTGCAGTTCACATTTTAATGGGGCTGGAGGAAAGAGGTAGACAAATAAATAATATGTAAATAATATGTAGTGTGTCAGTGGCTGATAAGAGAGGTAGAAAGAAAGAAAGCAGGATGTGCCGGAGGTAGAGTTCACAGAAGGCCTAATTGAGAATATGACATAAAGTCTGGAAAGAGGTGATGGAGTGAGCCAGGCAGACATCTGGGAGAAGGCAGAGGAAACAGTGAGTGCAAAGGTCCCGAGGTAGGAGTGTGCCTGGTATGTTGCTATGACCATTTTAGTTCTTAGAATTTGGCAACGTTCACGCTGGCATTAGCAAAGTTTGGTATCTGAAATAAAGAATAGTGTACTAATCACTTTGTATCTACCACAACATCGAGGAAAGTATCTTGCGGTCGTAGTGACTGGATAAGGAGATTTTTATTGGAGTAAATGAACTTAGGTTGGACAACCTCTAAGGCCCCTTTCACTCTGATTTACTGTGATTATCTTAACTGCCTGGTAGGTGACATCCATCTCTGATTAAATTTATTTCTAACTGTTTCGCGTGGGCCACTCTGAACACACGGTCCAGTGACTTCTGATCTCTGTCAGGGTGTGGAGTCTATGCCAGATATGCATGTTCTACATACTATTGCTATGTAACACGCAACCCAAAATATAGACCACAACCATTTTCGTTTGTTCATGGATTCAGTGAAGCAGGCCACGATGGCTTGTTCAATGATGTCAACTAGAAAGACTTGAGTCACTGGGTGCTGGAACCGGAGTGCCTAAAGGGGCTTCTGCATTTGACCTGGGATTTCTCACATTATGGCAACTTCCAGATGCATAGTTAAGATTTCTTATATGACAACTCAGTGCTCCAAGTGCAAGTATGCTAGCAAATGAGACAGTAGCCACATGACCTTACTGGTCTATCTTGGGAAACCACACAGTGTCTCCTCCACTGTCCTTTAGTGGTTGAAGCAGTCACAAGCCCACCTAAGTATAAGGGGAGGAGAGCTAGTTTTCACCTCTTGATGGGGGAGTGGCAAAGCTGCCTTGCGGAAGAGGCTGTGGGGTGGGAGACATTTCCATCTTTGTCCAATATAGTCTCGTAAGATACCTTCTTTTTCCCGGTGGAGGAATTCTCATTTTGTGTTGTCACTGGGATTTGATGCATTTCCAGGTGTCTGTTTGCAACCCTCCCAGCATAAACCCCCAGGGTAGGGAGTTCGGGGCCAGCAGCCTCCCTCCTCCCACTGCCACCCCCTGTACAGATGAGATCCCCCTGGGACAGACCAGGAGTAGCCAGACACAGAGCAAGGGTTCTACAAGAGCATGTTTCCTGGGGCATAGCTATTGGTGTTTCGTGATTGCTATTCATTTGTAGGTGTGATAGTCATACCATCAGGCTAACAGTGTCCTCATACTTGAAGAATGATCACTGAAGTGTTAGGTAGAACCCTACGAACTTGCTGATGTCTATTATGTTTATTAGGGTTCAATCTAATATTTAGGAGTAGCTCGCCATGATGTCTACAACCTGCAAGTAACACTCACACGGTTTAGAAAAAACATGCATGTGTGTGTGTGCATATAATAAAGGTTGGATCTGCCTGCTCAGACAGCAACAAATAGAAATAAGGCCAAAGGCATTTCTCTCTGTCTTCCTTCCATCCAGGACTCCCAGCCATAACCTGCCCCTGGAGTGGGGTGGGGGTGCTGGCAGGGCTCAGAGGGTCCCCTGCAGGCTGGGTCTCTGCAGGCCTGAATGACTTCCAGCCTCAATGGATGAGGTGAACTTGTCAGTTTTCTGTGCAGGGGACCTCTGGGTCGCCATCCCAGAAAGGCCAGCAGGGAAGGTGGTTCCTTTTCTGAGTACCCAGGCCATCAGGATGTTGATGAGAACTTGGGCAGAGAATGCTGAGGAGGCTCTGGTTATGGGTGGAGGAGGTAAGAGGCCACAGGGTGGGGGGCAGCTGTAGATTATTGGAGGTGTCAGGTGGGCAGTTCCTGGGGAGGCCGTGACAGGAGCAGGTGCAGAGATGAGAAGGGGCAGGGTCTCAGGCTGAGGAGATGGACCTTCAGCCTCCACTCCAGGATTTATGTATCTTTCAGGGACTTTTCAAATAGCCCCTGTCCTTTGCAGCAAGAGGGAAAGAAGCTGAGATGGGGGAGGGGATGGTGGCGGGGGACTCACTTGTGACATCACAAGGTACCTCACCCTTCTTGAGTATTGTGCCCCCAGCATCTCAGGAACCAGATCCCACTGGGCCTCCCCAAAGCCCACACACCCTCCTGCCTGGAAATTCTCAGAGAATTCTGAACAGGCATGGGGAAGCTCATCCCTGTAAATCCTCTGATAGACCGTCAAAGCCGGGCATCTTTCTGCTCTCCCGTTTTGCAGACTGTGTAGCGGGCGCAGGCCACAGACACAGCTGCGGCAGGAGGCTCCCTGGAGAGCATCCTCAAGCGCACACCTTTGGGTGCCCCTGCCACATCCTGTGCCTGGGCACTGTGCTCTCGAAGCACAGGCCAGATGTGCAAATTCTGCGGCTGTGCCCAGGGTTGAGCAGAGCATAGTTTGCTTTTCTTGGAAATCATTGGTGATTTGTTAGAAAAACAGGAAACATTAGGGCTGCTGGTGTACATTTTGGCTTTTTTGTTTTTGTTTTTGAACTCCTTTCATCTGTCTCAGACTCAGGATGCTTTAAGAGTATTTCTTCTCAACCCTGCCTTTCAAGTCTCCTCCCTATCATTCCTTGCCTTCCTGGGCATCCACTCTTTTCTCTCTTCCTCTTGATTTTTGCTGCCTTCTCCCCTCTACCCTCAATCACTGCTGTGGGGAGGGGCCAGGTTTAGGGAACCAGGGGAGCAGGTGTCGTATCTTGGTGGTGTATGTAACCTCCAGCATGTGCTTGTGTGACTCTGGCTTCCCCACACCTGTCCACCCTCTCTATCCCCAACCCTCGACCCCATTATAGTAGTTAGACAGGAAGCAAAATGGGCCTGCACATGGGGACCCACTGCAGCTGGGACAGCTGTTCTGTTGCTGACAATTGGTGGTGATGTGGCCAGGAAGGGTTCTTCATTCCTCCTTGGTCAAACAAGACCCGAGGGGCCCTCAGATGTCACTATCCATTAGACCCCGAGACCAAGAGAGGACCGGGATCTCCAGGGGCTCTAGATGGACGCCTTGATTTTAAAGAGAGGAGGAACGGGAATGGCGTCTGGGGCTGGGCTCTGACCTGCCCCTCCCAGGATGTGTCTCAGAAACACAAGGCTGGGGGCAACTGTGGTCATTCTGTGCATTGGGCTTTCAGTAAAGTTTCAGGCAGTGCAACCACTTCCTGGTGTCCCCTGGCAGGATTGGCCTGGGACTCTTTAAAAAAAAAAAGTTTATTTATTTATTTATTTTTCACATAGACGTGCTGGTGTATAGACCAGAGGTGTGGGAGTGAGAGGATTTACCAGAGACCAAGTAGGGCATAGAACAGGCAGATCTACTGAAATATACTGCTGAGGGGAGCAGGGGGTGAGACAGAAGATCTCTGCTGCACCATGTGGGAAGCTCCCTGGCCGGGTATCAAACTCAGGCCATAACAATAATAGTGCTGAGACTTAACCCTTAGGCCACCAGGGAGGCCCTGTCCTGGGGTTCTTATTGTCAATCAGGAATGACTCTGAACATGTGTGATGGTTGGTTCTAGGGTGTGCTCAAGCCTTCTTACCGTCTGTTTTCCCACCCCATAATGTGCCACTATGGAGAGACCCATCTCCCATTTTATGGATGGATGAAGAAACTGAGGTCCAGAGAGGTTACATAACTTAACCCATTATTTTCCACTCTCTAAGTAGGCCCCATGAGCCAAGTAGGCCAGTGGTTCTTAGCATAGGGAGCTGCTTTGTCTCAGGAGTGCCCCTCTGTTGGGTTTTGCCCTGGGTTTTTATTAAGCATCTCTGCACCACACCTTCAACTGGACCTCCCCCATTCCAGGGGAACTAGGCTTAGGGGCTCCCCTTCTGAAATCATTCAAGAAGGCTGATATGAAAGATTAGAAACTCCCAAGCCTCCTGGAGGGTGTTATTCTAAAAAAAAAAAAAAATTAAAATGTCCAGAGATGGATAGGGCATGAAAGGCTAAGATGGGGAACCAGCATGAGAAATTAAAATACGGTATTTAGGGAGCTTCCCAGAAAATGAGTGGATTTGAGGAATTCTGGATTGGGGAAGGGGAGTGGGCAGGAAGGTGACTCCTTTCTTATACTTGGTCTTGGCAGTGAACATCAAGAGGGGATGTCAGAGCCCAGGAGCCCATGGTCCCTTTCCTCTGGGTCACCCAGCTTCTGGGGAGCAGAGACTCTCGTCCAGGAATCTGTGACGTCTTTATTTTCACTCACCTGTAATTGAAGTTTAGTGTTTCCTATAGTCATATTGGCAGAACCTGCAACTTGGCAACAATAGAAATCCAGATATCCTCATATCAGTTTATGATAAATCTCTTGTCAATCCAGGAAAAGGAGGGGAACTTCTTCAACTAGATAAAGAGCATCTTCAAAAACCCTACAATTGACATAATACTTAATGGTGAGAAACTAGATGCTTTTTCCTTAATGTCAGGAACAAGGTAAGGATGTGGCCTATCATTCCTCCTAAAATGATTGTACTAGAAATCATAGCTACTGCAAGCAAGAAAAGGAAGTAAAAGGTATAGAGATTGGGAAGGAAGAAATAAAACTATGTTTGCAGGTGACATGAGTGTATATGTAGAAAATCCCAAAGAATTGATAGAAAAAATTCCTGGAACTGATAAGTGATTAAAGGAAGGTTGCTAAATATAAGATTAATACAAACAGAGTTATTGTTTTCCTATAGGAGCAATTGGATCTGTTTTCCTATAGGACCTATTGTAGTCCAATAGGAGCAACTGGAATTTTAAGTTAAAAATATATCACCATTTCATTAACATCAAAAAATGAAATACTTATCTATGGAACTAACAAAATATGTACAAGATCTAAATGAGAAAAATTACAAAATTCTGATGAAGTAAAAAAAAAAAAGATCTAAATAAATGGAGTGATACCCAGGGTCTTGGAAAAACAGACTCATTGTGCCACTTCTTCCCAACCTACCTATAGTCCAATGCTGTCCCCCACCCAAATCCCAAACAAATTACTTTGTTTAAATCAATAAAGTCATTCTGAATTTTATATGGAAAAGAAACTGAGAATAACTAACAAAATAGTCAAGAAAAAGAACAAAGTAAGAACTGACAAACCTGACCCAAGACATACTATAAAGCTACAGTAATCAAAACAGTGTGACATTGGTAAAAGAATAGGCAGATGGGTCAATGGTACAAAAGAGATAGCCCAGAGAAAACCCATACAACGTACAACAAAGAGGGAATGCTAACGTAATCTGTGGACTTTAGTTAATACTATTATGTCAATATGGGTTCATCAATTGTATCAAATGTACCACCCTAATGAAAGATATTAATAATAGGGGAAACTGTGGGTGGGAGTGCAGGAGGGATCAGAGGGGGTATATGGGAAATTTCTGGACTTTTTGTTCAGTTTTTCTGTAAACTAAAACTGCTCAAAGAATTAAAATCTGTAAAGAGAAAAAAAAAGAAATAGCCATTTCTTCACCTTCTTATGTCAGCTAAAATCTACCTCTGAGCCCCACCCATCCTGCCAGGAGCTTTCCAAGAACTCAATTTTTCACTTTCCTCCCACAAACCTCCAAGTATGTTGCCTTATTAGCATGGGGACAGAGTGAGGGGAAGAAACAATGTAAGGAAAGAAAGAAATTAATAGCCCCATAAATTGTCCTGTATTTATACTCTGTGGCCTTGGGAACAGCTCCTGGAAAACTCGGGTTCTCACCTGAATCTCTTCCTTTGGCTTCTGGCAGAGGAAAATGGAGAAGCAGGTCTCCAAGCAACCTGCCCACACCGTGGGTGGCCAAAAATGACTTTTTCAACACCTCTGAGGACTGACTCACTGGGAAGTTACAATAGATGTGATTTCCCCTCGAGACCTGAGGAATAACCCCTATTGCTTATTTGGTCGTAACATCATGACCACATATTTGGGTGGGGCTTTTGGTTTACACATTTGCACATTCATGTAACTGTCTTGGGAGAATCTGACTGGGCCCTGTGCTGGGTCCTGGGGGTAGAACTCTTAGCATGGTAGATGGGCCACTGTCATCAAAGCTGAAAAGTCAGTAGGGGCGATAGTTACATTGTAAGCATAAGGGAAGCAGAGAGGAGAAATGGGCACTCAGCCCAACCTTAAGTCGGAAGGCCTCACAAGTGGCCTTGTGAGCAGAAGACTGACGAAAGGACGTTAGGCGCTACATCAGAAGCAGGAGGTGGAAATGTTTCTGGCAGAAGGAGGACACATGGAGAAAGAAGTTCATTTTGGAACCAGAAGGGGAGGTGTGAGACAAACCATACGGAGGGAGAGCCCAGACTTCATGGGGTCTTGTAGACTGAGTTTGGGGGTCAGATTTTGCCCTCAGGCAACAGAAAAGCATTAGAAAGATTGAAGAGGCAGGGAGAGAATGATAATCATATGTGTTTTTTTGGAGCCAACTCTGCATGGAACAATGACTACACTGTGATCCCATGTATGTAGAAGAAATGCATGTGAGGTGTATGTATGTGGTTATATACACGCATTAAAAAGGACTGGAAGCTTAAGAAACCAAACCGAGGCAGAGAATGTGTGTGAATTTGAAAGGGGAAAGTGGGTCATGGGTAATGATGAAGTTAAGAAAAACTTTTAACGATTTATTCTATACACTTAGGTATGGCATGCTTTTAAAAAAATGTTCTTATTGAGCTGTGGTTTACATACAGTAAAATACACAAATTTTGATGAGTTACGGAAAATATGTCCACCCATGTAACCAGTACTCCCATCAAGATATAGAACATATTTCCATTATCCCAGAAAGATCCCTCATGCTCATTCCTGTTCAGCTTTCTCTCTCTGGGTACCATTTTGATTTCTATCTCTCTCTCTCTCTCTCTCTCTCTCTCTCTCTCTCTCTCTCTCTCTCTCTCTCTCTCTCTTTCTCACACACACACACACACACACACACACACACAACTATATAGATGTAGATATAGATATAGAAATACAGTGATGATTTTTTCCTAGTCTGTGACTATATTTTTCATTTTCTTTATGTCTTTCAAGTTTTAAATTTTGATGAAGTCCAATTTTTCAGTTTTTTCCCATGTTTCACGCATTTTGCATCGTAAGAAATATTTGCTTACTGCAAAATCATGAAGAAATTCTCCTGTGTTCCATCTGGAAGCTTTAGAGTTTTAGCTTTTTATAGTTGGAACTATAATCCATATCTAATTGATTTGGTGTGTGTGGTGTGATACATGGTTGGGGGGAGATTCATTACTTTCCATATGGTTATCCAGTTGTTCAATACCATTTGATAGTAGACTTTTCTTTCCCCAATGAATCACTTTGGTGCTTTTGTTGAAAATCAGTGAGCCATGTAAATGATGGTCTGTTTCTGAACACTTGGGCTAACACATCAATCTATCTGCTTATCCTTATCCCAGTACCATATTGTCTTGATTACTGTAGGTTTAGAGCAAATCTTGAAGTCAGATACTGTGCATTCTCCAACTTTGTCTTTTTCCAAAATTGTTTTAGCTGTTATAGATGTTTTGTGTATCCATATGAGTTTTAGAATCAGTTTTTCCATTTCTGTTTTTTTTTTTTTATCTCACTGAGATATTGATTAAGGTTGCATTGAATCTGTGTATTGGTTTAAGGAATGGCTGACATATTATCAGTATTGTGTCTTTTGACCCATGAATGTGGCATATTTCTCCATTTATTCTTTGGTTTATCTTAAACATGTCTTATAGTCTTAACTCCAGAGATTTTGTATATATTCTATTAAATTTGTCTGTAAGATTTCAGTTTCTTGATGCTATTTTGTTTTATTTAAATTTTTCATTTTCTAATTGGTAATTACTAATATGTAGAAATACAATCGTTTCCTATAACTTTGATGTGATAGTTTGAAAATTTCTTGTGATTTTCCGCATCCACAATCATGCCACTTGGGAATAAAGATTACTTTGAGGGATGTCCCTTCTGTTTCTAGTTTACTGAGAGGTTTTATAATATGTGGGTGTTGAACCTTGTTAAATGCTTTTAATGCAGTTATTAAATGATCATATGATCATTTCTCTATCTTATTAATGTCATGAATTAATAAAATGAATTTTGAAAGCTAAAACAACTTATTCTTCCCCAGGCACCAAACACCAGATGCAGTGGCTGCCTCTCTGCCTTCATCTTACAGCTCTTGTAGCAGCATCCACATTCCCTCAGCTCTCAGACATCCTGTTCTCCTCGTGCTTCATGGGTTGCACCTTCTCAGTGTCCTTTTTTTTTTTTTTAAAGATTTGTTCATTTATGCATACAAGATCTGGGGTGTAGGCCAGGGGTGTGTGGGGTGAGAGGATTCACCAGAGACAGAGTGGCAAGCAGAACAGGCAGATCCACTGAAATGCACTGCTGAGGGGAGCAGCGGGTGAGGCAGGAGAGGTCTGCTGCGCCATGTGGGAAGCTCCCTGGCTAGGGATGGAATTCGTGCTACAGTGGCTGTTGATAGCTTCATAGTGCTGAGACTTAACCCCTTGTGCCACCAGGGAGGCCCTCTCAGTGTCCTTTTGCTGAGTCTTCACGTGTCTCCGCTGAACAGTGGTGGCCCTGGAGCTGAGCCTTCGGTGCCTCACTCTTTTCTTTTCACACGGTTCATGGCCTCAGTGGCCACTATGCTCTATGCTCCCAGCCTAAAACTTCAGCCCAGACCTCTCGTTGGGTCAAAATGGGATATAACTTCCACAAAGCAGGGTTCTTACTTTCTGCTTCCCAATAATCTTCTCCCCAAACTTCCTCACCTTGGCAAATCTGACCCACCAATCTTTATTACAGGAAAAAAACAAGGGATCAAGTATCTGAAAAGAATGTATACCTAGGAGTTTGGCTGGGAGTCAAACTTTAACCATGATAAAGCTCCACCTACCGAAATTTTGGCCTGAAATGAATCCTGGATTTCCTTAATCCATTTCTATCAGATTTAGACATAATGTCAGTCCCTGGCTCTGGCCTTTCATCGGTGACTTTCTGTTTGGATTGTTGGTATATGTCTTCCTTTCTTCTATGTCTTCAGAGGTATATTATTCAGTGAGAAGTTGGGAGACATTGTATTAGTGCCTGCTCCCCTAATGACTGGTATAGCCTCTGGAGTCCTAAATGGGACTCTTGAAATCAGTGTTTATTTCATAAAAAGTTGTAAAAATCACACCTGGCCAAGTATCAGGTGGTATGTCTAATTTCAGTTCTGTCCACAAACCTTGATGATTTCTTGTTAAAGAAGTTTCTCTTAGACTAGTAAGCCATATTCATGAATGGGATGGCAGGGGAGAAGGTGAGAGATTATTCTTATTTAATTGGGCAAGAATTAAAAAGAGTGAAAAGAAAGGGACTAGAGAAGATGCATATGCTCACAGCAATTATCTGTAGCTGTTGGGATAATGGAACAAGGATGGGGGTAAGAGGTCTGTGGTTTTTCACTCTGGGAGGGAAGAGAAATGACCAAAGAGAAAATGGACTCAATCAGTTTGTCCCGAACTGATTCCAGTAGTAAAGCATCTGGAAGTCACAGTGCTCCTTACAGTCTTCCCCAGACTCTGTAATTCATATCTGTCTAACAAACTGGAAATGATTCTACAGAAAGTGAGCAGCCTGTGATGAGTGCAGTCTGTAACAACCACAGTCTTTTTCCACATCCAGAAAAACCAGAAAGTTGCCAATGTATGTGTCATTGGCCTTTCTTGAGATTTTGCATTTACATTCATTTGCTGCTTTATTACTCTGAGCATTTGCTAGCAAACAAGACGGATTCTAAATTTGAAAGTCGGCAGGATTAAATCATCTCCAGTGCCAGATGCCCGTGGTTTAGCCCAGAGACCCATAGGATTTGGCTGCTGCCTGGAGTTTATGACAAAATAAATTTTTATAGTCTTTCTGTGGTTCCCCATTTTGGCAGTAATTTCATTTTGCCCCCATCTCTACCTTCATTATAGTTTCCTTTAGTGTTTAGAGGCTAAATTGCCTAGGGCAAGTCAAGAAAGGACACCCATCATTTACCTGCTGAGGAATGCTTTGTGCCTCAGTCTCCTCATCTGTAGAATGGGGATAAGAGAGTGTCTACCTTATATGAATTCGGTGAGTTAATCACAGGAAGTGCCTAGAACAGCACAGGGCCACATAGTAAACCTTCAGTTCACGTTAGCTGCTAGTATTATAATTTTATGTGAAGGCACCATCACGCCTTCTTTTTTTCTGTTTTCTTTTCAGTACCCTTCCAGCTGGTGATCTGGCTAGAAGGGAATCAGAGAGACCCGAGTTCAAGTCCTGCCTGTACTGCTTGCTAGTTGAGCAACCTTGGGACCATCAGTCAGACACCTGGAGTGGTCCTTTCATCATCTTTGTTCAGAGTGAATGAGATCATGTGCATCAAGCCCCACGCACTGTGTCACAGTCAGTGCGTGCACACGCTGTGTCTTTCTCCTTCCCTCCTCCATGCCTCCCTCCTTTCTTCTGGGTTGTGATCACAACTTCTTCTTCCTGAGCATTCCTGTGCCCTTTTCTTGGTAAAGAAGAGCGTGTGCAAAGGTGGGAAGTAGGCAAAGTTATGCTCCCTTTGTAATTCTCCCTCTTCTGCATACTTCCACCTCATCCTCTGTCTCTGGTCCCCACCTGTCTCCCTCCCTGCGCCATCACCACCTACCTTTTCACATTTCTCCCTTCCAGTGTCTGTTTGCTTGTGTTGCTTGCCTGGAACGTCCACTCTGCTGTCACTGCCACAGTAGATGTATTTGTGAGTAAAATGTCCCTCTAGGAATCCTGAAAAATGAGCTAAAACAGAGGAATTGAGTAAACTTAGCCCATGGAGAGTGAATCACTGACCAGGAGAATTCAGCAAGTTCTGTGCAAGACATTTTCTGTAGAAGTCTCAGATTATGACACAGAGGTGCAACCATGTACTCAGATCTTTGCGTGTCTAGAAAACAGAAATGACTTCCTATGCACTTGGCACAGGAAAGGACCTGTGTTTTGGGAGTCAGGCCGACTTCAGGTGTGATTCCACTGCGGGTCATTGGAACTACTACCACAAGAACTTGACCAAATAAATAACTGACCCCCCACCATGATAACGGATGGTGCATGGGGTGAATATGATCATTAAACTAGGTAATCAGATGGAAGTGCCCAGCATGGCAGCTGACAGAGCAGCCATTTATAACAGCCTGACTTCCCTCCCTCCTTCCTTCTCTCTCTCCCCATCCTTTCTGTCCATCCTTCTTGTTCTTTAGACTGAAACTTACAGAGAACTGACATTCCTATGTAATATCACAAAGATGTCAACTTTAAAAAAAAATTTTTAAGATATGTGTTAAAATGCATGACATAAAATTTTCCATCTCAACTGTTTTAAGTGTATAATTCAGTAGCGCTAAGTGTGCTCACGTTGTCAATCATATCATCATGCAGAACTCCCCATCTTACAAAACTAAAGCTCTGCGCCTATTAAACAACACCTCCCCATTCTCCCTTAGCCCCAGTCCCTGGCAACCACCCTTCTACTTTCTGTTTCTATGAATTTGACTGCTCTAGGTGCCTCATATAAGTAAAATCATGCAGTATTTGTGTGTGTGTGTGTGTGTGTGTGTGTGTGTGTGTGTGTGTGTGTGTGTGTGAGAGAGAGAGAGAGAGAGAGAGAGAGAGAGAGAGAGAGACTGGCTTATTTCACTTAGCATAACATTCTCAACATTCATCTATATCTTCTTAAGGCTGAATAATATTCCACTGTGCGTGTATACCACATTTTGTTATTTATAATCAGTTGGTTGATCTTGGGTTGCTTCTACTTTTTGGCTATTATGAATAATGCTTCTAGAACACAGGTGCACAAATATCTGTTAAAGTCTCTGCAATTAATTTTTTGAGGTATATGCCCCAAAGTAGAATTGCTGGATCATATATGGTAGTACAATTTTTAATTTTCTGAAGAATCACCATACTGATAGTGGCTGTCTCCATTTTACATTCCCATCAACAGTGTGCAAGGGTTCCCATTCCTCTACATCCTTGCTAACACTTATTTATTTATTTTTATAATGCATTCTAATGAGTATGAGGTGGTATCTCATTGTGGTTTTGATTTTCACTTCTCTAATGATTAGTGATTTTTGAGCACTGTTTCATGTGTTGTTGGCCATTGTGTATTTTCTTTGGAGAAGTATTTATTCAAGCCCTCTGTCTATTGTTTAATTGGGTAGTCGGGGTTGTTGTTTTTTTTACTGGATATTGTGACACTTTGATGAGGACTGATCTGTCATTTTACAGCATTTCTCTTAATCAGGTTTTGGTGTTTTCTCATGATTAGATTGGGGTCATACATTTTTGGCAATAATCCCACAGAAGTCATGTCATGCGTTTTTCAGCACATCACATTAGGGACACAAGATGTTGCTATGTCTTATTATTGGTGATATTAACTTTGATTATGAGATTAAGGCGGTGCTGGGTTTGTGCACTGTGAAGTTATTATTAACATTTTGTGACTGATAACCTCTAGGGATAAATACTCTAAAAATATAAAAATATCTTGTATCCCCTCAAAATTTCTCCCACAGATTTGATCTAGCACAGGACCGTACACTTTGGTCCTTCTCTTCTTTCCACCTATGGAACTAAGGCATGCTTCAAAGCATGGGCCTGGATTATTCCAGAACACCAGGGGAGCTTACCAGAGCTTGAAGCTCCATGCATCTTTCCCTATAAATGTGGGCTCTCCACTCCTGCCATTCACACTGTTTGAGGAGTCCCCCAAGAAAAGAAACCCTGCTTCCTGCTCCTTGTGAGGCTGCCTAAGGTGGCTGGTCCTGGCCTGCACTTTAGGGGAGACAATCCTGTTTATATCATGTGCTGTTGGGGTCCCCATCCTCCAACTCCAGGCCTCCCTGATCTGTTCAGACTCCCCAGTAAGGTCTCATCCTTACTGGCTCAGAAGAGGAACTAGGAGGTGGCGGCGGGCCTGTTGCTGAGCACACCCCACAGCGGGCCATTCCTGTTCCGGCAGCAGCTGGAATTTCATAACAGAGCTTCTCTTAGCAAGGTGGTGAGGACTGGCCATGCCTTTGAAAAAAGTTATCACCCTTGGGGAGAGCAAGAGGGTGCTACCTTTACCCCCTTCTTCATCTTTACCCAAAGTCACTGGGATTCTGCTGTCAAGTGACAAGAAACGCTGGGTGACTGAAGTGAGGGTGCTGTGAATGAAGTGCTGGGAGACCCCTGGGGCAACTCATCTGAGGATCCTCCCATCGGCACACCCAGCTTCCCCCTTCCCTCTGCTCCCAGGGCCCAGCACCTTGGGCAAGTCCTGTCTCTAAGGAGAGCTTGGGCAAGCCCTGGAAGGCCGCAGGATGCCAGGGAGGCTGGCACACCAGGAACGCTGCCCAGTGCCTGGGCAGAGAAGACCCTTCCATGGAGAAGGCCTTTCTCGTGGCTGCTGAACAGCCAGGAATTCTGAGGCCAAGGGATAGGAAGTCTCAGGGAGGGAGAAGCGTGGGCTGGCAGGCATTGCGAGTGATCTGGGGAGCAGTCCCTACAGTGTTCTAACTCCCTAAGGATGGGGTGCAGCAGAAGTCATCTGGCCGAAAATATTCATTTGCATCTTGCATACCCAGCAGTACAGTGAGACACAGTAAGGCAAGATGACTCATTCCTGCCTCATGCCCAAATGACTTGTCCCTGGCAGCAGGGGCTGGGCAGAGGGGGCTTTAAACCCGATTCTCAGCTCAGCCCTTGCTGCAGGCTAGAGGTCATCTCCCACTTTAGGTGAGAGTGCTGCTTCTGTGAGTCCTGGTCCTCTGTCTGGAAGAGGCAGGACTGTGGTGGGAAGCTGGTATAGACAGACATGATGTCCTCAAGATTGCCAGTCTCTTAAAGCAAGATCATGCTATGGTTAATTGAGCCCTTTTTCAGGGTAGAAACATGAATTGGTTTTATTTTTCCTCCAGTTGTTCTATCCATCTGCGCTGAGGAGTACGTATTACGGTGGTTAACAGCCGGAAATTCTGGGTTCATATTCTGGCTTTGCCAACTCCTCACTGCGCAATCGTAGGCAAGTGGTTTTTTCACAGGCTTCCCACCTCTTCATCCCATCCCCTTCAGCTTACCCCAGAGATGCTACAACCTTCAGCCTCTTACTGCACCATCTCCCTCATCCCACTGGGGTCCCTCTAGGGTGAAGTATCGACAGAATAGCTCACATCAGGAATTTGTTCTTAGGATCCCCACCCCGCACACCAAGAGGAGTCTTGCCTTGCTCAGCAGTGAGCCTGCAAGTGTTGCGTCGGGAGCAACACCGCACAGATACATGGGAGTCGTGGAGCAGGCTACATGATGCAGGATGCTGCTCAAGGAGCAAGATCCTGGCCTTTTTATTGATAGAATAATCACAGCATCTATTGTAGGGGGAAGGAAGATAAAAAGAAAAAGGGTGTAGGTAGAAAAAAAATGTATCCTATTATCTATAGCATCAGGGCATGTGGGTCTGCTCTCCAGGCATTTCTTCTCTGCTTGATGACTCAGTATTATAATTGAGGTCAAGCCTTAGATTCCCCAGCCAAGGTTTCAATCTTATCAACAAGGCATTCCACTGATCAGCTTCTGGGGTCCTTTGTCATACTTCGGGCCTCACACCCCCCCTTCCACCACCACCCCAACCCTGGGGTGTTCCGGCTCATACCTCTTAATGCATGCCCTTCCCAAATTGATCTAGCATCCTGCTTTAGAAGATGAAAGGCACCTTGTAGGGTTGGGCTCCTATAACTGATTGACCAGGCAGTTCTGACCTTGAGTGGAAATGCAAAACTGCAGGTAACAAAGTGGTGGCCGGAAGGGCCGCTTAGGATTAACAGGCCCACATGCAAGCTTCTCCACTGCTCCTCCCCTCAACCCTGCCTGGAGCAATTTGCTAGCTGGGTAGAAAGTTAAAAACAAAAAGTTCAGCCCTGGCAGGCACCCATTCTGATAAGGTATTCTCTTAAAGTCCCCCTGTTTTTGGCTTTGGGGAGAAAAAGGAGAGCCCTCTGAATGGTTGACAACCCCTCCTATCTTCCTAGTTTTTTCTTTCTTTCTTTTTACCATTTGGGAAAGGTTTTATTTCATTTCTTATTTGAGGTAACATTGGTTTACATCATTGTTTGTGTGTTAGAGGTAAAGGATCTCCCTCCTCAGGGGTTGTTGCCACATCTCACCTACAACCAAGGTACCTATAATCCACCAGCAAACTCCATTGTCTCCCCAGTTTTCTTGAAGTGATGTGGGCAGTGTGTCAATGGGGCTGACCCCAAGCCCCCCCAGCCCCGACAGTTGGCTGTGACTATAGACTGCAGCATGTCAGCCACCGAGTACCTGCTGGCCTCAGCGTGCAGCTTCCCGTGGGCCATCCTGCATCCTCCCAGGGATGTCACAGGGTGAAGCACTGGACAGCTCACAAAGGCTTCTATTTACTGGGCCCACGGCTCCTCCCAGCCCGGGTGAGGAGGGGAAGCAGGGAGGTTGGCCTGTGCAGCCTCCTTTGGCCAGATGCCCCATAGCACTGCTGCTGAGCGCAGCTGGGATCTCCCGCTTTTTGCATGTCATTTGCGTAACTTGACTCTGAACTCTTTCTGCTTGTGGTTTCCTGGCCTGCCCCTGGTTCCACGGAGCTGGATCGCTGTTTCCTCAGCTTCCCTCTGTGTGACGTGGTCTGACTGACCAGCAGTGGGTCCGCCTGGACAGGGTGAATGCGGTGACACTCCTGGGGGAAAGACTGTATCATGATAACTTTCACGTTTTGAAGGTTTATTCGGCATGCCCGCTGTGACCCTGTGGGGTTACTGTCTTCACTCCCGTTTTACAGATAGGTAAGATTTTGTCTAAAGTTGTGTAGTCAGCAACATCAGAGTCAAGATTTGAGTCCAAGTCTGTTGTTGTCAGGCGTAAGTCGCTGTACTGAGCTGCCTGACGCTGGCTTTCGGGGGGACTCAGACACCCTCTCACATAAGAAGCTGGGCTGGCCCTGACTAGGCTCTCAGAATTTGGCGCTTGACACGGCTCCCAGCTGACGCTAAATCCCCTTTCAGCAGTCTTCCGGCCTGAGCTAAGCACGCGCCCCTTAACCTCTCCTCAGCAGGACAAGGGAGGGGGCTAAGTGAGGTCTCGGGATAAGTGGTAATGTGCCAAGGCTCAGCTAAAGCAAAGGGCAGTGGGCAAAGTGGAGGTGAGAGCAGAAGAGGACCACGTGCCTGTGGCCTGGGCACCCACACAGAGGGTGTGGGGCAGGGGACCATGTGATGGCAGCCCCACAGACCCCAGCACTGGCGTTCCCAGCACACCAAGGAAGCTTCTCTGTGGCGCTCTGCTTATCCCTGAGGGGTGGGAGATGCAGGCTGGAAATTCAGAAAAAATTGTTTCTGATTTTTCCTTCGAGGTCCTTTTGCTCAGCCCACTGGGATGAGGCCACACCCTGGGCACTCCCTGTAGGACAGTGGAGATGTTTGGCACTACCCAAACATTTGGCATGGACCTCTGCATTTCTCTGCTTCTGCCCCTGCCCCTCACTTCCTGCAGCTCTGTGGCCTGCTGGTGTACTCCCCAGGCTCACCAGTGTCTGTTCCCCACCCAGGCGATGACTCAGGATGCAGCCAGGGGCCACGACGTGCACGGAGGACCGCATCCTGCATGCCCTGGAGCGCTGCTTGCACGGGCTCAGCCTCAGCCGCAGGTCCACATCCTGGTCAGGTAGGTCCCGGGGAGCTGGGGAGCAATCTTGGGGCCCAAGGAGGGCTCAGGTATCATGATGAGCCCTGGATCATGCTTGGAAACCAACAAAAAGTGGGCCCTCAATCAGTGGCAGTGTCCTGCCCTTTCATGATTATCTCCCTCACCCCCAAGGGCTGTGTCTGGCTTCTTTTTGCTGTGCAGAGCTGTAGCTCCTTGAAGAGGGTGTTGAATCTGCTTAGAAATACTGTGACTGCCGATTCCAAAGAGCAGCTGGGAATTTGTAGGCAACTTTCCTGTTTACTTGGTTTCTAGTTCCTTCCACAGCCCAACTTTCTCTTCCCCCATAGAACAAGGGAGAATCTCAGCAGAGATTCAGGGAACAGGCGGCTTGTTCCCTGTTCCCAGGACTGAGAAAAGGAGGTCTCTGCAGACTGAGGCAGTTTTGGCTTTGTAGACTCGTCCTAGTTGTAATATATATTTTTTTATGTTTGTCAAGATTTTTCGCATCCCATATCTCACTTGCCTCCCTAACTATCCCTTGGAATAGATACCCACTGCTCTCTGAACTTACCAGGAAGGAACATAACTTCCTACCTCAGGACCTGTATAGCTGGCACTCTTCCCTCAAAGTTGCTCCTTCTCATGCAATTCTCAGCTCAAATGTCACCTCCTTTGAGAAACTTTCCTTGGCCTGTGGATTTAAACAGATGTACACTAATGCTGCCGTTCACTGGCTGTATAGCCATGCAGCATCTCAGGACCCCCCATTGCCTGGCCTATGAAATGAGAATAATAACAACACAAACCACCTTCCTGGAGGGAGGGTGGAAGACTCGGGGGAAGTAATGTGCACAAAGGCCTAGCACCTTACTGGCATCCAGTAGGAGGTGAGTAAGTGGTGGCTTTCTTCCTTCTTCTCTCCTAACCAAATTTTGATGAAGCCTAAGCTAAATTCAAGAATACAAAAATATCTGACTTTTGCAAATTTTGCAAAGACCTATGACCACATGAACACACTGTTAGATGCTTCTGGGACTTTGGAAGGAGCCTTTGCACATGAGGTGGCCTGGAGCCTAAGCTCCATGAAACTCATCGTTAATCCACTCAGGCCTCTAACTGCTCTCACTCCTCTAGACACACACACACGCACACACACACACGCCCCTTGACAACCTCCCCTTTAATTTTTAGGGGTTTACCCTTGCTGACTGCAGGGAAACTGAGATTGGCAAAGAAAATCTGGGGAAGTTACAGAGTGACAAATGTTCATCGTAGCTTTCAAAATACATGTGAATGTAGCTTCCCCTTCCTGGCCTCATGGCTAGACAGTCCTGGCAAGTCTCGCAGCTGTCATCAACTCTGCCTTGTGTGCTGCGGGTGGAGCTCATTCTTCCGACATTCTCTGCTTCTGCCCTCCTTCCCTGCATGTCAGAGTTTCCTGCACCCACTCTAAGAAGCCAGGGTCGGGGAGGTGGTGGGAGAATTGATGGTCTATAGAGGCAGGAGTTCAGAATCATGACCCAGCTATTGACCTCTAAAGGAATCCTAGAGCATGTCTCTATCTCCTGTTTGCAAGACTGACGAACTTGTCCTTATGTCGTGATGGGGCATGATAAGGTTGAATATTAATCTAGTTTTTCTGAGGATCTTTCTTAGTAAGGAATGTCCTCACTAGGGATTCCTACCCCAAGCTGACTGTTCCTCTCTGTCTCTTTCCAGCTGGGCTGTGTCTTAACTGCTGGAGCCTGCAGGAGCTGGTCAGCAGAGACCCAGGCCACTTCCTTATCCTCCTGGAACTGATCCTGCAGAAAACTCGAGAGGTGAGGGATGGCCAAGGATTGGAGGGCAAAGATGGGGCTGACCTTGTGGGCTCAAGAAATGGGTCCATACAAATGTCAGTTTTGGGGTGCCTGAACCATCACAGGATTTGGCAAAGTCACTGGGACCACTGGGCTCTCTGGTTCAAGGGCACTATGGATTGGAGGTTTCTAGGAAGTGGTCCTTTCAATAAGAACTCGCAGTTCGCAGCAACATGGATGGAACTAGAAGGAATCATGCTCAGCGAAATAAGCCAGAAAGAAAGAGAAAAATATCGAATGGTTTCACTTATAACAGGAATATAGGGACACCAAACACGAGAGAGATACTCAGTGAGGGAGGGGGAGGATAAAGTCTCAAAATGGGGTAGAAAAGAGCACAAGGGACAACAGTGATGGGTCACGGGTGAATTGGTGGTGGGTTACCCAAGGGGAAATCACAATGTAAAAGACATGAATAACAATAAAAAATGAAAAAAAAAAAAAAAAGAACACGAGAAGTGATAACCAGAGTTCAAAGTTTAATCGCTTCTTGAGACAGACCTTGCTTCTAAGTCAAGGCATTGACTAAAAAGGAAAGAGAAAGCTGTACTGAATTCCTTTCCTCAAAAAGATCCATAAGAATAAAGGTACAAAGGAGAAAATAGATTGGAAAAGTAAACTGAGACTTCCTCCAATAATTCAATAAGTAAGCTTTTTTTTTAATATCCAAAAGGTCAGGTTTACTATATAAAAAAGGAAAGAAAAGGATACTTGCACAGACACAAGTGGCAGAAAGAACTGCCCCTGAAAGAGAGATTTGTGAAAAGAGACGCCTCCAAGGACACAGCCGGCAGTCTTGGGGACAAAGGTGCCTAAATAAGCTGCTATGGCTAAGAAGAGGAAGTATGTTGAATGCTGAGCTAGACTGGGGTCCCAGAACAGCTGTGAGTCCCTGGAGAGGATTCTGGTTCTTCTATAAAGAATTCTTTTTTAAGTTTCTGGGTTGTTTTTTTTTTTTTTAAGATTTATTTATTTATGCATACAAGAGCAGGGGCATAGGCCATAGGTGGGCTGTGTGTGTGTGTGAGAGAGGACTCACCAGAGACAGAGTGGGGAGCAGAACAGGCAGATCTACTGAAATACACTGCTGAGGGTAACAGCGGGCGAGGCAGGAGAGGTCTGCTGCTCCATGTGGGAAGCTTTCTGGCCGGGGATCGAACTTGTGCTTCTATTAGCTTCATAGCACTGAGACTTAAGCCCTTATTTATTGGGAGGGCCCAGTTTCTGGTTTTTTAAAATACATGAGTGAATTAGAAAACGTGTTCTCTCAGCTAACTGTTCCTGTAAGAACAAAGACTTGATTTATCAGGTCATCCAAGGTTCCAATTCAGCCACTACCATTTATCTGGTGCTTTTATACCCTGGTCACGAGCAGACCACCTCTTCAGTGCTTAAATCCTAAACCAAATACACAGAATCAGCTACCATGTAGCAATAGGGAGGGTGTTGCAAGGACTCAGCAGCAGGTATGTGTACATATGATGTATTCAGGCTAAAGAGGAGAATGCTGTATTTGAGCCTGCTGAAGTCATCAAGCACAGCAGAGGTGATGCATCTTCACCACCCATGAGTTCCACAATGGGCCAAGAGACCTTTAGCGTTTTGAACCAAAACACTAAATCCTGTGTGCCTGTGATATGATGGGCAGGCGCTATCAAAGGGACAATTCACAAAAGAATAAATAGAACTTACAAAACAAACATGGGAAAAAATGTTACTTCAGTTATAATAAAATAAATGTAAATTAAAACCATAATAACACAACCTTTGCCTAGCAAATTAACCAAAACAAAACAAAACAAAACCCATGCAGGGAAAGGTGTGGTGAAGCTGTACTTTCATATACCCAGGAAATCATCAATGGCCAAATCCTTTGGGAAAACAATTTGACACTGCATTTCCATCATCATAAATATGTTTATAGTCTTTAATCAGTTGATTCATTTATTGAACTGTCTCCTAATAAATAATCCAAATGTTAGAAAAAAGAATAGTGCTCAAAGGTTTTTGTTGCGAAAGTGTTTAGAGAGAAAATAATCTCAAATATTTAAAATGAAACAAAAAATGATAGTGATCTATTAGAAGGAATATTATGCAACTAGAAAAAATAATGGCTATTATCCAAAGGTATAAACAAATTTTTTAAAATATATATTTTTATTGTTATTTATGTCTTTTACATTTTGTATTCCCCTCGGGTAGCCCACCACCAATTCACCCGTGATCCATCTCCATGGTCCCTTGTGTTCTTTTCTATTCCATTTTGTGCGATTTTCCTTCCCTCCCTCCGCCTCCCCCCCCTGCCCCCCCGCGATTGTCTCTCTCCTATTTGGTTTCCTTATAGTCCTGTTATAAGTGAAACCATTCGATATTTTTCTCCTTCTTTCTGGCTTATTTCACTGAGTATGATCCCCTCTAATTCCATCCATGTCGCTGCAAATTGCATGTGTTGGTATAAACAAAATTTAATATACAATCAACTGGTATCAGGAAGATTTATGAAATGGTCTAGGGGAATTGATGAAATATTTGGAAGAATACAGTGTGAGATTCCCAATTCACACCACATAGCTGATGGAATTTAAATGCATTAAAATTTTTAATTTAAGAAAATGAAGCTTCAAAGAAAAGAAGAAAAAATATAGAGGATACGTACATGATCCTTGCACACAAAAGCAAAATTTCACAAAGGAAAAACAACGCTTGTCATTTCTGTACATTTAAAAAGTCATACAATTAAAAGGTCAGACAACAGACCCAAAAATATATTTACAGTGCAAGTAAGTGCAAGTAACATGCAGGTATGTGTATAACTAGGAGAGAGAAGAGGGTGGTCTTAGATACCATGTAGCAAATCAGACATTCATTTATACAAATATATGCAGAGGAGTGAAAACATGCATACTATGTATAACTCTGCAGAGGAGAATTCATTGAGAAAGCTGGTATAAGAAGAAGTATATTGAAACATGAGCTGTGCTTGAGTTTGGAAGGGGATATTGTAAGTGTTGTGAAGTATTTTTAACTTCTGTTTTCCGAATTTTTGTCTTATGGTTACATTGCTCTTCACTTGAAAAAAAGAAAAAGAAAAGAGAGAATCAAACGAGAAAGCGCTGCTCTGTTGTGCCGGGGCAGCCCTTGCCTGGGGATGCGCCTCACCCTGCCCTCTGTCCTCTCCACAGGTCCTGGAGAAGGGCACCTATGACCTGCTGGCCCCTCTGGCCCTGCTCTTCTACTCTACTGTCCTTGGTGTAAGTTCCAGGGTGTGCCAGGCTGGGGGGCAGGGAGGAAGAGAGGGAAGAACCTCCTTCATGGGGTGGGGGTGGGGGACATAGCTCTTACACCTCTGGAGACAGACAAGAGAAAGAAACCATCAAGCAGTGACACGAGATGGGTGTCAACCTTCTGATGGCCTCAGAGAGCAGAGGCCTCTAGTAATTCCCTGCAGATGCCATTGTGCCTGGTATATCTGGGGTCCTATGGAGGAATTGCTGTCACAGCCTGTTCTCGGGCTATGCAAGCCTTCTATGGAGGAGTTCATGTCTACCTCATTTTGTGACCCAGGGGTCAGTTTCACCAAGTTTACTCTTGTATTCACTGGACCTGTGGCACTAAATGACTTTGTGCACATTGAGTCAATCCACTTTAAAGAATAAACATTTGCCTCTGAAAGATATTTGAGTACAGATGGTTTAGGCATTGAAGACTGTTCCCTGAAGTGAGGGGCACCATTGGCACCATTTAGGATGACCTCCAAGGGGAGAGTTTTTCAGAGAGGTACTCTTAAGTGTTGGGTAAAACTGTGTTATGTTTGGTAAGAACCAGGTCCTCACAGTAGAGACATCCCCAAGCATCGCTTTGCCCATCTGTAACTTACTCCCTGCAGGTAACTTCCTGTTCCTCTAGGCCTTGTCCTGGGACACTGCTTCCAGGAAACATATGTCCTTTTCCAAAAGGTCTGTTCCGGAATACCAGGGAGATTTCTCTCACTGTGTTTGCCTCTCTGTCTCCACCCAGACACCACACTTCCCGCCAGACTCAGATCTCCTTCGGAAAGCAGCCAGAACCTACCACCGGTTCTTGACCTGGCCTGTTCCTTACTGCAGCATCTGCCAGGAACTGCTCACCTTCATTGATGCTGAACTCAAGGCCCCAGGTGAGTGTTGAAGCAGCAGGCATGTGGGGTAGAGCTCATGTGGTCAGGAGGTTTCCAGCTTTTCTGGAACTTTCTTTGGCCATGACCCTCCTCATATAGCATACCTCAGCTCATCTCTTCCCATGACCCCATCCCAAAGCCCTGGGTTCTCCTCTTCTTGGTACACATGGCATCAGATGACTGAGACCAATGCACACAGGAGGTAACTCACAGAGGAACTCTTAGAGGAAGCCAAGGAATGGGTTCAGAGCAAGACTACATCACCTGTGCCTAAGGCCTGTGCCTCTGCTCTGGTTAACCAAGGGGTCTCTGGGGCTGCCCTGGTCAGACAAAGTCCCCCACCGCACCCCCCACCTTGCACAATATTGAAAGAGGCCCCTTGTTTGTTCTCTCTGCAAATAGGGGAAAATATGTTTGCATAAATCCAGTTCTGGAAGGTGTCTGCTGCCAGCAATGGACAGGTTGATGGGCACCTGGACAAATGTGATCATGGCCTGGCACTAAGTTGTCATATGTGGGGTCTGAAAATTGAGAATTCTTGATAAATTATAGGTGTTGTAAGAGATTTAAATTAGGTCTAAGAAGACTGTTGTAAAGCAAGAGAAAATATAATCAAATATGATTACTTTGACATCAGAGTAATTTATCACATCAGTGTTTCAAAGGAATAAGGTCACATAAACATATCGATAGATACCTTGAAATCATTTGATAAAAGCCATAGCCATTCCCGAGATTTAAAGCTCCTCTAATACGCAGAAACTATAGTATATGGAAGTGTTCTTAATGAGGTCGCCCCCTCCCCCCGCCCATGTGAAACACTAGAGGCATTTCCATTTATGTCTATAATCTTCCTTTTTGTGCTTATAACTATTTTGCCTATGCAAAAAGACAAAAATGAAAAATATATACGCTAGTGGAGAAGATAAAAATTTTAATTATGTGGGGGTTAGACAATTGTTCGTCTGTCAGGGCAACAAGAATCAGCTGAAGAAATGTCAGATTGGTAACTAAGAATTTTCCCCTATAATAACATTAACCAATAAGAAAACATAATGGGAAAAAATTGACAATAGCAAGTAAAGATGTAAAATAAATAAGAGATATGAATAACCCACATACAGAAAACAACTGGCTAAAGGATGATTTAAGAGACATGTGGCTGGATTGAATCAATAACACTAGGTGTTAGGGAAAGAAATGTAACTATGATAAAAATATCAACAATATCTTTTTCAATTCAACAAAGTAAAGTCCATTTGAAAGAACAAATGCTCTACTGTAGCACTTACATCTTATGTATTCTTAAAGAAGAGTAAGAATGGGATGCTTATTAGGTCTTTGGAGGTACTCTAATGCTATCATTATTAAAATACTATACTATTGGTATAAGAATAGCTAAATTAATAGAACAAAAGTGATTACCTACATACAGATTAAATAGATAAAAGATTATTATTCGACAAAGAGGCATCTTCAAACCAGTGATGAAATAATTAATCATTTGATAAATGGTATCAGGCTAATTAACAGACCATAAAAATGAGTTAAAATTCTACCTCAGAAAAATATGAGTATTATCTCAAACATGAAAATAGCTTTCAGATGGATTTAAGCTGTAATTTTGGAAGTTAAGACCATAAAAGAAAAAGAAAAAAAATCATTTACAGGGGCCTACAATGGAGACAAACTCCCAAACATGGCAAGCCCCACCCTGCAGGTAAAAATTATGAAAGAAAACAATGACAGATTTGAGTGCATAAAATTTCAAGCTTTCATACAGCAAAACTCACTGTAAGTAAAAGGTAAATTACAAACTAGAAAAATATGTGCAACAAAATTCATATATCTAACCTATAAAGAATTATTTTGAGTCAATTTTAAAAATAGGCAAACACAACAATGGAAATAAATGTGAATAAAGGTGATGATTTGCACATACCATAAAGGCCTGAAGAATACTCTTCAAATTATTTGCTCTCACTAATAATAAAGAAAATGCAAAACTGAATGAGAACTCCTTTTTCCCCTATCAAATTGGCAAAGTTAAAAGAACAAGAATGAAAATACCCCTACTGGTGAGAGGAAAGGGAGAGGGGACATGTTCTCTAATGCCTCAAAAAGAAACAAGACCTTCCACCCAGCAATCCAAGCCTAGAAATGTATCCTGATGAATTATTACAAATGTATAAAGATTTAATCAAGACTAGTACAGAGATTCACAAAAATGTCCATCAATGCATTCATTCTTTCTAATGGTCAGTCAACTCCAAACTAAATAGCATGTCATTGAGCATATTGGTGGGATGGTAGTCAATTTAAAATAATATTATAGAAATAGATCCAAAGCTGTTGAATAACTTGGTAAGAAAAGAAACAAGCCCTGAAATACTATATATGTTTAGTCCCATTAAAAAAAAAAACAACCCTACATATGCAATAGACCCATTTAATACTAACAGAATTTCTCATCATACTCATTAAACGCACACAGGACAGAAGTACATACTTTATTTTCTAATAACTCATGGACCCTAGAAAGCTCAAACTGAAACTTTGTGTGTGCATTCCCTTGGAGGGGTTCCTGACTCTTTCCCTGACCAATCATCTGATTTGTGTGTCCCTCATGGATCAGCTGATCTCTGCCCTACCAATCACCTGATCTGTTTTTCCCCAACCAGTGAGCTATTTGTTATTGCCAAGTTGTAGAACAGGCACAGACTTGGGTTGTCCAATCACAAGGTCTACCTATTATTATTTGGACCTCACCAAATTGTTGAGACTCAGGTAGAAGGATTAAGAAATCAGGAAGACCTTGAGGAGAAGGGGTTGGACTCAGAAAGGTTCTCAGGTACAGGATAAATAGAGAGTCTACTCACCTGACTGTCAAGGCACCCTAAAGAAGACCAGTTTAAGATTAATCTCCGTCATTCCCTTGTCCCCCAGTGCCCCCCCCAAACATACAGATCTGGATTGCTCCTGGGCTTCTTGCTGATGACCACAATTCCCTACACAAGAATGCAAAGCTTTTCTTCCCTTCTATTACATAGACAAAAAGGATTTAAAATGAAAATACCCTGACTGAGCCTTCTATACCAAAGATCTAAAGATCTTTTTCTTACTTTGAAATGGGTGAGGGTTGAGTTGGGTTGGCTGTCACCTATGTGCAGGGAGACTGCTTCCCATTTGGATAGAGCCACCTGGCTCCCCCTCAGCTGCAGGCACGCTATGTGTGCGGTAGTTTAGTGAACAGCTGGGCGGGATCTCTCTCTCCGCTGCCCAGAAACCAGTTGGCGGGGGGGGCGTGGTGTGTCCAGACTCTGGGATCATGAAGTACTAAGCCTGGGGGGCAAGAGCAGGGAAGAACAGCAGCCAGAGATGAAAATGGAATGAGGGTGCTTGGATGCAGACCAGAGAGGACCCTGGGAGCCCTGGTGACTCGCTGCTCAGGGTCTTCTCTGGACATTGCCTTGGGGCCTTGTTTCAGCGATGCTGGTGACCCAGGGAAAGGCCAATAAATACCTGCAGAGGGACACTCTGTGCACACAGGCTGCCATGCTGGGAACTTCTCCAGCGGAACTAGAATGGGAATCATTCTTTCTTTCTCATGTGAGAGGGTCATTCTCAAATAGCTAAAAAACCTAACACTCATACAGATAGTGAGCCTGTGTCAAAGTCGTATTTGTTAAGAGGCAGCCAACAAGATGCTAGAGCTGTTTATGGATGGTGTAAGAAGCAGTGAAGTTTCTCATATAAATTAGAGGAAGCATGCAAAATTACTCTCATATCAGAAAGTAAAAACGTTACCTTTGAGCTATCTTTTCTACCTAACAAAAATCACTCATTCTATACCCACCAAGTTAACCTGTGTAGCAAATAGTAAGTCAAAGTAGCAAATAGTAAGTTAAACCAAATTACCTTTCTCTTAAATGGGATGGTTAAAAAATGCTTTTGTGTGATTTTGTAAAGGCATGTGATAATTTTTTTTGCCTATTTCTGAGTGTCCTCACCCCCAGTAATCCCAGCAGAGGGGCAGCTATGAGAGGACGTGGGGAGGAGGTTAGAATGGAGGCCAGGGGACGAGCTCCCAGAGCAACTGAAGATGAATCATTTGGTGCTTATCACTACTTGGGAGTAGACCTTAGTTTCAAATCTTGGAGTGGTGGGCCTTTTAGCAAGACATTTAACTTATAGTAGCCTTGCTTTCCTCATCTGCAAAATGGTAGTATAGTAATGGCTCTCTTTGAGAGCAATTTGTGAGAATCAGTGCTTGCCAACATAGGTTGACATTGCTGGGGCCATCAGGGTGGGGGTGATGTTAGCTTAGAAGATAGGTCCGAGCATATACACAGGGAGGAGGTGACAAGACACCTGGGGAGCTGGGCCCTCCACCCATGAAGCTTAGGGAGCCAGTTGCCATGGAGATGAATGAAACAGTTTATCCAACTTTGATGTGGCTGACTGGCAGAGGAAGCAGGGGAGTTATCAAGTCTGTGGGCCACCCCCTTCTTCCTGACTCCACCCCAAAAGGGTTGCCTACTACCTCCCCTCTGGAGGTGGCAGGAAATCTCATGTCTGTTGCTAGGTCCTGCCCACCACAACCCTGTTGGGTTCAACCCACATATTTGTTGATTATTTACTCTGTGTTTGCATGGCTGTGTAGACCACAGTACATTTTTTTTAAAGATTTATTTATTTATGCATACAAGAACTGGGGTGTAGGCCAGAGGTCTGGGATGGTGAGAGGATTCACCAGAGACAGAGTGGGGAGCAGAACAGGCAGATTCACTGAAGTACACTACTGAGGGGAGCAGCGGGTGATGCAGGAGAGATCTGCTGCACCATGTGGGAAGCTTCCTGGCCAGGGATCAAACTCATGCTGTAGTGGCTGTGAATAGCTTCACAGGCTGAAACTTAGCCTGTTGCACCACCAGGGAGGCCCTAGACCACAGTACTTGCTTGCAAAGCATTTATCTGCAAGCTTGAGGGGCAACAATGGGCATCTTGTGTTTGAGTCAGTCTGCAGTTTTCAAAGCACATACATCTTTGTTATTGCCTCTTACCCTTATCACAGCCCTGTGCAGTAAGAGAGAAAAGCAACATTATTCCCATTTCCTACATGAGACAACCAAGACAGAAGAGTTTAATACTTCTCCAAGACACAAAGCCGAGTGTCAGAGAAGGAACATGAGCTTTGTTAAGATACAGACCTATCCTTTGTCACTTGTTAGTCAGTGACAGGTTGTGTAAACTCTATGAACCTCCTTGTCAAAAGTAGGGTCATAATCGCTGTTCATAATGATGGAGATGGAGTTGCATTTAACATGTGCTCACTGGGCATTAAACACTGCTCAGGGTCAGTCTCTTCTATGCTCAGAACATCCTCCTGGATTGTTACTATTATTCCAATTTTCCAGATGATGAAGTGAAGACTAAAGAGTTAAGTCACTTAGCTGAACCATGGTCACATAGCTAACAAGAGCTCTACCGCTTGAACTTGTATCTATTTGATTCCCCAAAAAATGTGTTCTCACATTTGCATGAGGCTGTGTTTCTACCAAGAGGCATAGGCAGGTGAGTGTTTGTGACCAGAGGCCCTCGGCTGTCCCACCTGCCTAAGCACTGTCCCCCTTCAACAGTTTCTCCTGCCCCTTTCAGATACTTAGTACCTCCCCATCTTTAGATCCCCTGTCAAAGCAGAAACAAATCTGGATTAGGTCAATTTTGCCCATTAACGGGTGGCAGATGATTTTTGAATATTCTTCAGTGGCAGTGTTCCTCTTCAGACATTATCCATCGTAGACATTTGTATTTTAACTTTTTTACTCTGATTATGAAATGAAAGCTTTAGACTCCTTGAAGGAAATTCAATATCATTGATGAAAGATGGGAATCTGTGCTGTTTTTATTCACAGGACACACTGACACCAAATGTGTAAGGGTTTTCCCCACACCAACCAATTCTCTAGACACCAACTGGGTGTCCAGTGATTAAATTTAATTGTGATGCCACCCACCTGGAGTTAGCACAGACCCCAGATGTTAGGCGCTCTGTCCCACCGGCTGTCCCCACTTCAGACTCCAATTACAAATCTGAATCTCCTGTACTTTTAACCTACCAGTTCTAAACTGGAGGGTCCCATGACCCCCTCCTCAGGTTTGATAATTTGCTAGAATGCCTCACAGAACTCAGAAAAACATGTTACTTATGTTTGCCATTTTATTATAAGGATATTATAAAAATAGAGGTGAATAATCAAATGAAGAGCTATAGAGGTTGCGGTCTGGAAGAGTCCCAAGTGTAGGAGCTACTTTTCCCATGGAGTCGGGGTGCTCCTAGCACATGTGTTCACCAACCCAGAAGCCCTCTGAACCCCATTGTCAGGGGTTTTATGGAAGTTCTTTTACATGCCTGGTTGGTTAAATCTTGACTATTGGTGATTGACTTTATCTCCACTACTTCTCTCCAGCCCAAAAGTTGAAGGGGCCTTTTAAGTGCCAACATTCTAGTCACATGATTGTTTCCTTCAGCCCCCACAGAGAAGCTATCTAGGGGGCCCACCAGTAGTCACCTTATTAGAATAAATTCAGGTGTGGTTTAAAGGACTTGTTATGAGTAATAGAAAATGCTCCTCTCAGGAAGTTCTCAGGGTTTTAGGAGCTCTGTCCCAGGAACTGGGATGATGACCAAATATATCGTCTTTCTTATATCATAATCTCACAAGGGGTGATTTAGGGGAAAGAGTGGAGAGAAGCTTTTCCAGAAATCCCAGGATGTGATCTGTTAGGAATAAGAATCTGCCTGTAACAGAAAGGTCTATAACCTAATGACTTAAATTCATAGAGATTAATTTCTTTCTTATATTAAAGAAGAATCCAGACGGAAGCAGCCCAAGGTTATCCTGGTGGTCCCAAGAACCCCCCGGACCAGCCTTCTCCCATCTTTCTGCTTTTAAGTCACTTCTTGGTCTAAGATGGCTGCTGAAGCTCCAGTCATCATGATCCTATTCCAACTAACAGAAAGCAGAAAGTGAGGGGTGTCATAAAAAGGGGTCTTCCACCCCACTCAACAGTTTCTGCAAGGGAGGTTGAGAAATATAACCTGTCAACTGGGCACATTACCCAGAGTCCTATTAGTAAAGAAGGGGGATAAATACCGGTAGATGCTTAGAAATTGTTGCTATATGTGACTTATTAGTAAGAGTGACCTGGAAGACACAGACACATCAGCTGGGGTGGCAGGTCTCATACTCCACTTGGGGACTGTTGTACATTCAGCACTAGCCACTAGTCTTGGAAACAACTCCCTAAGGGTTAGGGCAGGCCACGAGGCACAGATATCCCAAATGTCCCCACCAATGCAGCAAAATCAGGCAAACAGCCAGATTATAAGGCATTATAACTTAATAGCCAGTAGGGAGCAGCTTCCAGGTCTGATTGTGTTAGTCTCCAAATGAGGCCATTAAAGTGTCCTAAGATAAACAGGTAGGGAAATAAGTGTTTGAGAATGTTCCTTGTCATGAAAGGAGGAGAGTAAGCTTCAAGGAGCAAATGGTCCACAGTATCAAACACTCAAAAAGGACAAGCTGAGAAGAGTGATAATAAGGTTGAGGCGTGGGGCTTTGTGACTGGGAAAGCATTGGCAGGTTTGGTGATGTGATTCCCAATGTGTTTGGGAATTGAAAGCGGGGCATTTGGGGGGAACCTGATATGGAAGGAGAGTGACCTCAGGGGCCACCAACCCCAGGATCATGCTCTCTGTCCGTAAAGGCATAATGGGGGGGAGAGGTGAAGACATCAGTCTGCAGGGTATGGGTTACACATTAAAAACACTACATAGTGAAAGTGCAGTCCAGGTCAGGGAAAGCTGGGTTTTGCAGCCATGGAGATTACAGGGGCCAAGCATTTGTCACCACTATGGCACTACACTGGGCGGCACAGGGGCACTGAGGGGAGTTCTTCTCTGCCGTGCATGTGAGTAGCCACCAGATGGTGTCCCAAGTCCTGGTAGTAAGAGCCACAGTTTCAGGGACTTTCCTATCTGGAAAAACCCAAAAAACAAAAAACTGTACTATTAACTTCTGGGCATATGAAAGTTCCCTAAAGAAAACATCAAACAGCAGACCCCAAATCAAATAACCAGGCTGTGAATTAGAATCGCATTGATGGGTAATGTTCAGCCGTGAGCCAAGCATCACAACCTTTCTGTCTGCAGCTGTGTCTGGCCCGTGTGGGCTTTGCATTTGCCTGAGGAGTAGTGGTTCTGCTCCCAGATCACACCCAGTACAGGGTGACCCCACTGCTGACAGACACCCCCAAGATAATTTCCAACTGAATAAGAAGGCTGCCTGCACCTCCGAGACGAGGCCCTGCTCTGACAGCCTCCCTTGTCAGGGAGGAGAGTGCACGTTGCTTGTCTCACTGTCACGACACAAACCGGAATCACACTGTGAAGGAGCTATTTTCCAGGCACAGGGCTCAGTCAAATTGCAGGAAAAAAGGAAAAACTTTTTGCTTCCTTTCCTCTCTGAACTTTTGAAGTCAGAGGAGACAGAGAGGAGGAGACCAGAGGGGAGGGCTGGCAGGGGCCTGTGGTGCAGAGGCCGAGCTCAGCCTTAGAGGGACCACACCAGGCAAGACCACCATCCCCCGAGAGTGTGTGGGGAGCCTGGCAGAGATGCTGAGAGGAAAGCAGAGACAGTGAACAGACTGAGGGTGTCTGGCACTGGAGGACATCTGGGACAGGGGAGGACACCAGTGGTGGGAACAGAGAGGGAGAGCTGGCACAGAGCGCAGAACCTCAGAAGGTGGCAGGCAGGGACCCAGCAGCCTCATGGGCCTCACTTCTCTCCTAGGGGGCTCTGCCCACAGTCTCTGAAGAGTCATTTTCATACTGAAGATAATGCAGAAGTTGCATACACCCCATTTGCAAGGTGGGGCAGGTGGAGCTAAGGAGGGGCCTGGGAATCAGACCGTTCAGGCCCCAGGAGGTCACAGATCTAAACTGTCCTTTGTCCTGAACTTCATCCAGGAACTCCCCGCCTACTTTTCCAGTGCCAGACTCACTGCTGAAGGAGCAATTAAACCCATGAACTGTTTTTGTTTTTTTGGCCACAGGAATCTCTTACCAGCGATTGGTGAGGGCTGAACAGGGCCTACCCATTAGGAGTCAGCGCAGCTCCACTGTGTGAGTGCCTTCTGGGAGGATGAACCGGGGAGGCCCCACCCATATTGTCCACCACTCCTCCACCCCCTACTCCGTGCATCCATGACTATCCTATCACACCCCACCCCAGCCAGCAACCGTCACGCTTCACGGGGATGGAATGTCCTGGAACTGCTAGTTATGTTTGAACACTGGATTGTTTTTCTGATCAGAGGCTCTTTCATTACATGCCTAACTGGAAAAGTAAAAAGGCTAAAAATTACCTGCACTGATCGAGCCAGGTGCTGGGTACACATTATCTCACTACTCGTACCCCACTTTTCATGAGGAAACTGCAGGTCAAAGAGGCCAAGTGACTTCTGTAAGGTCGCACAGCCAGTAAATGCTGAACCAATATCTGAACCTCAGTCTTTCTCAAACACCCATGGTCTTTCCCTGATGTCGTTCTGCTGGTTACTAAACCTGCATTTGTCCAGACATTTTGGGCCAGAATCTATGATTAAAAAGGCATCTTACATGACAAAATGGTCACCTGGCTTCAAGTCACCTCACCTAAAATCCAGTCCTCTTTTGACTAATTTTGTGTTCATTTAGATGTCCTATAAAAAGACATCCTGTAAAAAGACAGGACAGGACAAAAATTAGGGTAAAATTTATTCTTAAAATTTAAGTTTAATTTTAAAAGGTCTTTGAAAACATCAGTTGAAGAATAGGCATGAAAGTAGGCCATAAGCTCTCCCTTCGGAGCTGGGGTCCATGGCCTCCCCAGCCCTCCTCCTGGCCTCAGGCCCTGCATGGCAGTGAGGAAGCCTTCGTGGGGCCAAGCACTGGCAGGCATAGATGTGAGGGACCGTGTCCCCAGTGCCCACAGCCGTCCTCTGTGCCCCTAGCACTGTGCTGTTGCTGAACCCCGTGGAGATGCAGGACGAGTTTCTTGCTGTGGCCAATAAGCTGAGTGCACCCAGGCCCTCACCCCACAGTGCCTACACCACCCTGCTCCTGCATGCCTTCCAGGCCACCTTTGGGACCCAATGTGACCTGCCAGGTCTGCGCTGCAGACTACAGGTATGTGCCTGGAGACCCAGGGCTCAGCGCTGCCCCCTTCTGGCAGAGCTCTTCTCTGGCGAGGCAGAATCCCCTCAGCTCCATGTGGGCACTGTGGTCACTGGGGCACACGGGCCTGTCTCACCCTGAGTAACCAGGCAGGGCAGGGCTGGGTGGACAGCCTCATGGAGAGGGCTTCTATCAAGCTGGGTCCTGACAGGGGTGGTTGGTATTCTGGGCAGAGAGACATAGAGCCCCAAGAAGACAGCTTGGGTTGGGTGGTATAGGAATAAACTTGAGATTGAAGCTGGGAGATCTGGATTCTAGTCTCTGTGACAGGTCAGTTGTGTGAGCCTGGACAGACACTTCTCTCTCTGGGCTGCAGTGGTGAGCTCTGAAATCCCAACTCTAGTGCCAGGATTCTAGGCCTTTTGCTCATGACCGTTTCCTGACCGCAGGGGACGAAAGGGAGACCAGACTCCCTGAGCAGCTGTGGGTAGAGGTGGGTGATAAGGCCATCTGCTGCCCTTGCTAGGTCCCTGGGATTTGCAAAAGTCAGGCAGCCAGACCTAGTACAGGGCAAGCCTGTCTTCTTCTGGGCTTTCAGTCCAAGACCCTGACCGAACTTGAGGACATCTTCACGGAGACTGCAGAGGCACAGGAGCTGGCGGCTGGCATCGGGGATGCAGCTGAGGCCCGGCAGTGGCTCAGGACCAAGCTGCAAGCTGTGGGAGAGAAAGCCGGTTTCTCCAATGTCTTGGGTGAGGCCCTTGGGAAGGTGGAACCCACTTTCCCCAGCACCTGTTTTAGCTTCCAGAGAGAGCCTAGGTGGTTCTGCTCCACACAGTCATTCAGGTTCTTCAATGTCTTATTGCCCCACATCTCTGAGGGCTTGGGTCCTGTCTGTAGGGTTAGGGTTGTGTTGCCATCGTGTGGCAACTTGTGGGAAAAGAAAGAAGAGAGGGCTAAGGGACTTCATTTTTATACTGAAGATAATGCAGAAATTGCATGCATGTTATCTCAAGTATCCCTGTGAGCCTGCCTTAGTCAGGTGGTCACATTTGTCCCCGAGGAGTCTGGGAAACAGCCTCTCTGCAATTCCGTCACCCTAAAAGGACACAGTATTCCTCACAAACACCTAATGAGATAAGACTTTTCCCCTTTGGTCCCTGTAAAATGAGACTCAAAACTTGTGACTTGGCCACGTTCACACAGCTTGTCAAAGGGCACGGCATCTACGTGGCGTGCTTGCAAGAAGGCCCTCTGGATAAGAGCTCAGCATCTGGCTTCCAGTTCAGCCTGAGCCCACTCAAGGGTGGCACCAGAGTCCTCTCCCAATTCTGGTCTCTTCTCTAAGATGAAGGGACTGGGCTGACCAATCCCAAGACCCCCTTTCCAGCCTTCACGCCTGTCTGTTCTTACAGATAGCACAAAACCCAGCAAGCTCCGTACCATCCCCATCCCTGTGGCCAGGTGCTACACCTATAGCTGGAACCAGGACAGCTTTGGTAAGCAGAAGGTGGGGCTCTTATGGTGTCTACCCCCAAACTGCCAGGGCTCTCTTCCCAATTGCAGGTCTATGCAACTGCCTCCCCCCCACTACCCTTCCCACCTGAGTGGGCTCTAAACAGAGCAAGAGCAGTAGTCTGAGTCCAGGACTCACCTTGAGCCTCCTTTTGCACTCTTCTCCCCAAGTCCATTTTTCTGAGCCTGTTGTTCCTCCCAAGGGTGTGCAAGAGGGGTTTCAAGGGCCTGCACCCCCAAACGGTGCCTCCACTTGCTTCCCTGCAGACATCCTGAAGGACATCCTGCTTAAGGAACAGGAGCTGCTTCATCCAGGGATCCCAGGGGATGATGAGGAGGAGGAGGAAGAGGAGGAGGAAGAGTTGGACTTGGAAACCGATGGACATTGTGCTGAGAGGGACTCAGTGCTCTCCACCAGCTCGGTGGCCTCCCAGGACTCCGCTCTGTCCCTTGCCTCATCCCAGGCCTCAGGGTCTGACCTCCCCCGTCAGCTGCTGACATCCTTTGTCTCAGGCCTCTCAGATGGCGTGGACAGCGGCTACGTGGAGGACAGTGAGGAGAGCTGCTCTGAGTGTCCCAAGAAGTCCAGCAGTCAAGAACGCCGGAGCCACCGCAGGTCTGGGCAGTTCAATAGGATCTATAAACTCTTCAAGAGCACCAGCCAGCTGGTCCTGCGGAGGGACTCTCGGGGCCTGGAGGGCGGCTCGGACACAGCCCTGTTCTTGCGGCGGGCCGGGAGCCTCTGCAGCCCCCCGGGTGACTTGGCCCTGTCCCCCACCCGGGCCCAGCGCTCCCGCTCCCTGCCCCAGCCCAAGCTCAGCACCCAGCTGCCCAGCTGGCTCCTGGCCCCCGCCTCACGCCACCAGCGCCGTCGCCCCTTCCTGAGCGGGGACGAGGACCCTAAGGCTTCCACACTTCGTGTTGTGGTGTTTGGCTCTGATCGGATTTCAGGGAAGGTGGCGCGGGCATACAGCAACCTTCGGTAAGAGCTGTAATGGGCGCATCGCTCTGTGCTGCGAGGCAGGTGGTGATGCTCGTGGGGTCTGAAGCTTGAGGCTCTGGGAAGACCAAGGAGCTTCCCCTCACTCTCTTCTTTTGCAGGCAACTGGAGAGCAACCGTCCGCTCCTCACACGGCTCTTCAAGCTCCAATTCTTCTACGTACCCGTGAAGCGAAACCATGGGACTGGCTCCAGCGCCGGCCCAGCCCCTCCGAGTCAGATGCCCCCACTAGCCACAGACTCCCCGAGGCACCCCAGCCCTGCAGTATGTTTCCAGCCCTGCACCAAATGGGGTGGGAAAGCAGAGTGGACATGAGTGGGTTCCCATCACTGGAGGGAGCTGGTTGGAAGTCACCAAAAACAAAAACAAAACAAAACCATACAATCAGCTGTGTTTAGAGGGTGCCTCATCCTGCCTGGCCTTCACCCCACAAATGGTCCCTGCCCTGTACTTGGGGTGACATTGTGCTATATGGCACAGACTGAAAGTTGTCAGACTTCACCAAGGGCAGGGCGAAATCAGAATGTGGCTGCAGATGCCATGCAAGGCTCTGGAGCTGTGATGGCAGGCCTCCTGGGTAGCTGAGAATGACTCTGGCCCTTGCCCCAGGAGCTGGGCACGGTCCCGTGGGCGGAGAGCACCAATGACATCTCCTACTACCTTGGCATGCTTGACCCCTGGTATGAACGCAACGTGCTGGGCCTCATGCACCTGCCCCCTGAAGTCCTGTGCCAGGTGAGTGGGTCCAAGGTAGGAGGAGAGGGCCACTGGCCTGCAGTCACCCAGCCTCGCTTTGAGGGCCCTGGTTTGGTGGATCCAGATTGGGGTCTGTGTGGAGAACCAGGGTTAGCTGGAAAAAAAACACAGAGTGGGTGAGAAGTAGAGTGGAGTCTGGACCCAGAGCACTGGGGGCAAGGGGTGGGATCGCTGCAACAACAGGTGGGGTTCCCAGAAGTGTTGAGGGGACCTTAGGCTTCAGTCCCCATCCTCAAGTCCCAATTTCATCCAGCAGGACCATGGGCATCCCTGGTGGCCCATGCACCAGTGAGGGAGGGTAGGAGGCGGGGCTGCGGGCCCTCCCTGACCATCTGTTTCTTGCTTCCATCTCATCATCCCCCTCCTGGTTCTCTGCCTCCGTATCTCTCTCCTGTGTGTGTACATGTGTGCGCACGTATGCGTGCACATGCCTGTCTGTCTCTCTTATATTCTCTCTCACTTTCTGTCCCTCTGGTTTTGGCTCCCTTACCTGCCCTTCAGTCTCTGAAGGCCGAACCCCGGTCCATGGAAGACTCCCCTACCCAGCTGCCCATCTTGGCAGACATGCTGCTCTACTATTGCCGCTTTGCTGCCCGGCCAGTGCTGCTGCAGGTGTATCAGACAGAGGTAAGGTGCTCCCTACTCCCCAGGCTCACTGGCAGGTGCCCCTCAGCATCCAGCATAGCCAGATCCTGGCCTGCCCCCCACCCCGTGGCAGTCAGCAGCCCTGAGCTTGGAGGAGCCTGACCGGCACCTCAGGGAGGGCCACACTGATGCCCAGGCACTCGCCCTCTCTAGCTGACCTTCATCACTGGGCAGAAGACAACAGAGATCTTCATCCACTCCCTAGAACTGGGTCACTCTGCTGCCACACGTGCCATCAAGGCTTCAGGTGTGTGCTGCCTCGGTCGTGATGGCGCTGGTGGGGAGGCGGGGCCGGTGGGACCAGGAGGTGGGGCAGGGTTAGGAGGGGTCATGAGATTGGGCCCTGAGAAGGGGGCTGCTGGGAAGCTGAGCCCCAGGGTCTGTGAGGGGTTCTGGAAGTGAGGAGTGAAGGGTCTGTGTGTGGCACAGGTCCTGGCAGCAAGCGGCTGGGCATCGACGGTGACCGGGAGGCCGTCCCTCTAACACTACAGATTATTTACAGCAAGGTAAGACCCATACCTGGCCATTCCTCTCCAAGATCTACTCCAGATCCTTCCCCCGACTCCCGCCCCAGAGCTGTGTATGTTCCTGGGTGTATGAGCCTGAACTCAGAGGTGAAAAGTGAAGATGGGGATATAGATAGTAATGAAAAAGGGCCTTGGTGAGGTTCCCTAATGGGAAAAGCAGGATTGCAGAGCAGCAGGCCTAGGTGAGGTCCTGAGGTCTGCGTCATGGGCGGCGGGCAGAGCAGAGAGGCACCAGCCACAGATGGTGAGGAAACCAGGGTGTGCCGTGTTGGAAGCCTGGGCGAGGAGAGCGATGAGCAGAATCAAATTAGCCAGTAAGCTGAAGACTGAGGGATGTTCCGGGGGGTTAGCAACACAGGGCTCCAATGAAAGAGACAGACAAGGACTCAGAGGAGAGGGGTGCCCGCCTGGCTGTCTGGAACTCCCTGCCTAAGGCAGTCTCCTGGCTGGGTTCAGCAAAACATACTCAAGACTTGAGGTGCTCTTAGCTCTGGTGACCTATGACCTGGTCACAGGACTGGCCCTCACACCAACCCAGTGACCCATCGCTCCTCCTGGAGCCATTAGGTCTGAGAGGGGTCAGAGAGCTTTTGGTGAAGAAGCTGCAGACTTGGGTGAGAGAGAACTTCTGAGGCTGTGCTGACTGTAGGCAGGGCCCCGTCACTGGTGGGTCTGGAGCCTCTTTGAAGCAAAGGCAGCCGCCCTGGGGAACCCCTGGACTGAGAGAATCTGAATTTGCTGCATTTCCAGGGGGCCATCAGTGGACGAAGTCGCTGGAGCAACATGGAGAAGGTCTGCACCTCCATCAACCTCAACAAGGCCTGCAGGAAGCAGGAAGAGCTCGGTGAGGGGGTGGGGAGGGCGGAGGGCAGAAGTTGATGGCAGGGAGGGCTTCTGAGCCTGGTCTAAGCCTCCTCTCCCTTTCAGACTCCAGCATGGAGACCCTGATGCTAAACCTGACGGAAGTTGTAAAAAGGCAGAATCCCAAATCCAAGAAGGGCTTTAACCAGGTAAGGGCTTCCCTCTCTCCCAGCAACACCCTCAGGAGACACTGTGGGCATGTGAGTAGCATATATTTGCAGGGATGCGCATATGCAAGTGTGTGTGTGTGTAAAGGGATGCATGTGTGTGTGTAGGGGTGCACATATGCAGGTGTGTGTGCAGGGATACACATATGCATGTGTGTGTGCAGGGATGTGCTTGTGCAGGTGTGCACACACATGTAGGGATACATGTGTGTGCAGAGATGTGTGTATGCAGATGTGTGTGTGTGCAGAGATGAGTGTGCAGGGATGCATGTGTAAGAGAAAGAGGAGGGGCGTCGAGGGTACCAGTGGGGCATGTAAGGCAGGAGAGGAGAGGCAGGGTGAGGGGTGAGGCTTGGGGGTGTGCACACATGTGGAGTGCCATGAGGTGTCAGGAAGAAGGGGTACACTTTTGAGCCAATACGTACATGTGGGAAGGTTCTGAGGTGAACTCCAGAGAGCCCTGCTCGAGTCCAAAGCAGAGTGGGCTCTGTGTCAGGGACCCTGGGGGCTCTCTGGGAGCAGGCAGTGGGCAGTGCAGTTTCTCCTAAGGAGACTCTGGCTTCTTCCAGACTCAGGAGAGGGGAGAGCCTGAGAGAAGGGAGGGCCTGATCGAGGCCCCAGTCCCCCTCTGCTGAACTGGCCATTAGCCCAGGAGTGCTGCCAGCCAAACTCCTGCTCCTATCTGCCAGATCTGATTGGGAGGGCTAAGGGATAGCAGCTCTTTGGACAGGTCTCTAGTGACTGACCTGAGCCTGCCTTCCAGATTAGCACATCACAGATCAAAGTGGACAAAGTGCAAATTATTGGCTCCAACAACTGCCCCTTTGCCGTGTGTCTGGACCAAGATGAAAGGAAGATCCTGCAGAGTGTGATCAGGTAGGAAAGGGGAGACCAAGACTCTGTTTCTGTAAAGTGGGGTCCCACAAAAGGGGTCAGTTTCTGCTCAAACCCCGCCCCCCAGGCCTGGAAGGAGCCAAAGGGATGGGGGGGCCTGCCCTTACTCCTGCTTTGCCCACAGGTGTGAGGTCTCACCTTGCTACAAGCCAGAGAAGAGCAGCCTGCACCCCCCACCCCAGAAGTCCCCCTACCCATCGGCCCAGGCTGCATCTGACCTTTGCTCCCTCCTCTGCCTGCCCATCATGACCTTCAGTGGAGCTTTGCCCTAGTGCGGCCCTACACCAGCCTGGACAGGAAGCTCTGGGAGCCTCCTCTGAGTGCCCCCCAGACAGCCAGCTTCGAGGGTCTCACTCCCCATATCTCTACCATATGGCCCTATCCTGGATCGGGGCCCCATTGTTGGCCCTAAAATGCACAGGGGACAGGAGGTTGATGATTTGTGGAGCTTCAGGGCCCTGTTTGGGAACAAACATATACTTGGGAGAGAGGGACCTCGCCCACCGTCTTCAGATTCCTCATAGTAGCAGGAACAGGATGGGTTGCTGACCTCCAAAAGCCCTACCCACTAGTGTGGTCTAGGATCCTTTCTAGAAGAAAGATTTAGGCTCTGGTGCTCTGGGATATGGGGGTGGGCATTTGTGATTCTCTTTCAACCTGTGGCTGGGCCTGCCTCTTCCTATATCAAAAACTTGGCGGGGGTGGAGGGGGTGGCCTTTGTGTCTGGAACTCCTTCCCCTCTACTCTGGGGTTCAGGTGGTAGAAACAGGAATGAAACTTTTCTTTCCTGACCTCAGTGCCACCCTCTGTCTCACACTCCAGTACACACAAACACACTCTGGCACACATACTCACACTCTTTCTCTCAGGTTCCCTGGGTCTTCTGAAAAACAGCACTAACACTTTACCTTTCTACTCTCAGGACCTGGAATAGATTCTTTCTGGAAGCCCCTTTCTGGATCTGAGATCCTTTGGAGATAGGACAGGCTGAGATACAGTAGCAGCTCAGTTACCATCTAGCAGGAGATAAGAAGGTGAATTTGCTTCTTTGAGCTCCCATTTCCCCAGCACTAAGATGAAGGAAAGAAGATCTCCTTAAAGGGTTGAAAAGAAATGATCTGTGAAGCTCCTGAGCCGGTGTCTAGCATGTAGTCGGTGCTCAGTAAAGATCTGCAACCGTCAGCTTGAATGCCAGCTCTCCTATCTGGTCAGGTTGCTCCTCATCCACTCCTTTCCAATTCGCTGGTGAGACAGGACTAAGACTGCAGGCTAAGGAATGGCCGCTTGTACCTTCTGGAGGAGGAATTGCCTTCGTCAGGGTGGGGTGGGGATGGGATGCTGCACAACAGCCCCCACTTCACCTCCTCTCCCAGGCTGGCCCCCATGCCTCAATCCCATTCCACTCCTTGGGTTGGAGATTCCACACACTGGAATCTGGCACTTGGCGCTGTCTGCCAAGACCTCACATAAGTAGAGGATAGAGGAGTGCCTGGACCTGCAGAGCTTGGTGCCTGAGCGAAGAAGGGAATAGGTGATAGAACCTGAGAACCAAACGTTTTTGATTGCCAGCGTGGAGTGATTTAAGAATCTGGAAGCAAATATGGACTCAAGTGGTAGGGTGGAGGACAGGCTTGCACCAGGATTTGGACTGGTGGAGGTGGGGATTGGGATTATTGTATCCTGCACTAAGCCATACTTCCTTCCTGCGCCAAAGGCTCTGGGTCTCTGGAGGCCCTGGCCTTGAGTACTCATGACTTGGGACAAGTGGATAGGCCCAGCTCCTGCCCTGTCTGGCCACTCCTCCCCGGCCCGGATCATCTATACTGGGTCTAGGATCCAGAGAGCAGTCAGCCACACTCCTTCAATTTTTTTTGTTTTTGTTTTTGGTTGTGCGAGCCTTTTTTTCTCTACTACATAATCAATAAATGTCAAAGAAGAATGGAATTTAAATGGAATTTAATATTATTTTCCAATAAAATTTGATTTGTCTTATTTTTGAAGACTATATTGCTACTTCCTGTGTAACAATTAACTGCTAGTTCAACATTTCACATAGAACCAAAGTAAGATTCACAGGGGATTGTTTTGTCTATCTTCGTGTAACTTTCCATGCTATAGAAAATATTTTTGTACTGAAATTTTCCCTGACATTGTTCCATGTAAACCTCATCACACTCACTGACCCACAGAACAAATAATCTTAGGCCAAAGGACTCAAGAGTTGGGCTTTCCTGAGCCATCCCTTGAGAAGTACAAGCCCATACATTCAGATGTTCCCTGTAACCCAAAACCCCAGGAAAGGGATGGGCCTGCGGCTGCTGTTGCTGAGAGGTAGTACAAAGGGCTTTGGAACTGGGACTCTTTCTAGTCTTGGCTCAGGGAGGGAGAGAAGAGGAGGTAGAAGGAAGGAAGACTCCCATGATGTGGGAGAAGTAGGTTAGCACCAGGACAACTACTTGGGATGGAAAGAGAAACTCTGGGTTGCTCCAGGTCTGCCTCAGCAAAACATTGCCAACAATAAGCACAGCTGATATTCAGTGAGTTAAATCTATGGTCATTTATTCTTATCATGCGTCCAAAAGACATCTAGGGGTTACTTGATCTAGGTGGGGCTCAGAATGACTTTGGCTCCAAGTTGCAGGTTGGATTCAGGTCTGTCCTGGGGGTCCCTAAGTCACCTTGGGGAGTACAAAAGGGGTAAACAGGAACATGAGAGACCTCCTAGGACCTGTGCTTGGGATTGACACTGTTCTGCCAACATTCAATTGCCCAAAATCTTTTTTTTTTTTTAAACATGTATTTCCATTGTTGTCCATGTCATCCACATTCTGTATTCCCCTTGGGCAGCCCACCACCAATTCACCCGTGATCCACCTCCATGGTCCCCTGCGCTCCCCTCCATTCCATTTTGTGCCCTTTTCCCCCTGCCCCCACCGATCTTCTCTCGTCTCTCTCCCCCCCGGCCTCCCTATATTCCTGTTATAAGTGAAACCATTCGATATTTTTCTCTTTCTTTCTGGCTTATTTCACTGAGTATGATCCCCTCTAATTCCATCCATGTCGCTGCAAATTGTATGTGTTTATCTTCTTTCCATGCTGAATAGTATTCCATTGTGTATATGTACCACATCTTCTTGATCCAATCATCTATTTTTGGACATCTGGGTTGCTTCCATACCTTTGCTATTGTGAAGCACATTAACCCACAGATTCGTAAACTCAGCAGATCTCACTGGATAAAAACAAAATCACATGAGAAGGGCATTTCACATCTGACATTCTTTGCAAAACTTCATAATCCTAGTTTAATCATGAGAAAAATATCAGATAAATTTAGATTGTGGGACATTCTACAGGGCAATTTGAGCAGCAAAATGTAGTGCCTTGGATTGGATCCTGAAACAGAAAGAAGATTCATGGAAAAACTGATGAAATTCCAGTAAAGTCTGCAGTTTTATTTAAATACACACACACACACACATACACACACACACGCACCTCATTGTCAAGTTCCTGGGGAAAAGGTAATAAGAAAATCTTCAAGACGGCCAGAAGAAAAAAACGTATACTTTACCTTCAAACAATCAGCAATTAAACCAAGAGCCCCCTTCTCAAAAGAAACAATAGAAGCCAGAAGACAATGAAATGACATCTTTAAAGTGCTGAAGATTAACTGTCAACCTAGAGTTCCATACCTGGAATTATCCAATGAAATGTGTGTGTGTGTGTATCTTAACATGCTCACAAGATACACACATAATTTTTTTAAAGGTTTATTTTATTTATTTATGCATACAAGAACTGGGTGTAGGCCAGAGGTGCAGGGGGCTGAAGGATTCAACAGAGACAGTGGGGAGCAGAACAGACAGATAGACTGACATACATACACCGCTGAGGTGAGCAGCAGGCAAGACAGGAGAGGTCTGCTGCACCACGTGGGCTAGTTGGGGGGCGGGGGGGAGGCACGGTGGGGGTGGGGTTGGAATTAAACCCAGGCCACAGTGACTGAAGATAGCTCTACAGTGCTGAGACTTTAACCCTTTTGCCACCAGGGAGGCCGCAAGAGACACACTTTAAATATAATGACACAGAAACATTGAAAGGAAAAGGACGGAGGAAAATAACATGCAACCTAACCTCCAATGCTAGTGGTGTTGCGCTAATATCAGACGAAGATTTGACTGAGATAACAAGCATTATAAAAGATAATGAGGAACATTTTATAAAGATCAAAAGGATAATCTAACCCAATAACAAGCTATCAAGCAAATAATGAACAGAATTAAATTCTCCACAGTCATAGCAAAGGACTCTAACAAAACTTTCTCAACAGCTGATAAAACAAATAAATCAACACATACTTGTAGCAATACAGAGGATCTATACAGCCCAATCTACCAGTCTGATAGTGAAATAGAACATCGTGCCTCAGAACGGCCAGAATCACATTATTCCCAAGTACAAATAGAATATCAACTTTCAAATGATTGAAATCAAAGAGTATCTTTTCTGACTACAATGCAAATAAACTATCAATAATACAGATATTACTATAAAATGCAAAAAAACTATCAATAACACAGATATTTAAATGCAAAAAACTATCAATAACACAGATATTACTATAAAATCCCAACTGAGTGGAAATTAAGCTCTACATCTCTAAATAATCCAGGGGTCAAAGAAGAAGTAAAATGGAAACTAGAAAATATATTGAGCTGGTTGATTGTGTGTATATAATATTGAAACTCCTTGGCTGCTATAGCAATTCTTAGGAGGAAATTTGTTGTCATAAAAGCATTTCTTAGAGCAAAGACTAAAAATCAACTTTACATTTCCATCTCAAAAAAGTTATAGAAAGAACAGTAGATCAATCCTAAAGAAAGTAGAAGGAAATTAGTGAATCAAGTGCAGAAATCAGTGAATTAGAAAACCACATTTTAATAAATCCCTAGCAAGATTCATGAGAAAAAAAATGACCATTATCACAAATGAAAAAGAGAACATCTCTAACAATCCTGCACAACCTAAAAAGATAATAAAAGGATATTATAAACATATCAATAAACTTGGCAATTTGGATAAAATGGATACATTTTTCAGAAATGCAATTTGTCAATCTGACAGGAAAAATGGAAATCTGGAGCAGGCTAATATATATTAAAGAAATTGAAATCATCGTTTAAAAAAATGACTGGCAACCTCTCATTTTTTACTGTCTCCATAGTTATACATTTTCAAGAATGTCATATAGTTGGAATCCTACAGTCTGAGGTCTTTTCAGTTTGGCTTCTTTCATGTGGCTACATGCATTTAAGGTTTCTCCATGTCTCCTCACGGCTTCTTGTTCATTTCTCTTTGTTGCTGAATCATATTCTACCATTTTGATGTATGACAGTTTATTCACTCACCTACTGGAGGACATCCTGGTCGATTCAGTTTTTTAATAAAGCTGCCATAAATAATTGCATGTGGGTTTTTGTGTGGACGTGAGTTTTCAACTCCGTTGGCAGTGCAATGCCAAGGAGCACAATTGTTAGATCATGTGGTGCATAGTACGTTTAGTTAAATTTTTAAAAAGCCATACTATCTTCCAAAGGGGCAGTGTCCGTTTTAATTCTCACTAGTAAGGAAGGAGGGTTCCGTGACTCCACATTCCTATTGGCTGACATTGTTGTCAATGATTCGGGTTTTATCAATTCTGGTGGGCGGTAGTGGTATCTCTGTTGTTTAACTCCCTAATGCCGATGAGGTGGAGTCTATTTTCATGTACATTTGCCATGAATCTGTCTCCTTTGGTGAGGTATCTGTTCAGACTTTCTTATGACCATTTTTTAAATTGGATTGTTTGTTTTCTTACTGTTAAGTTTTAAGAATGCCTTGAACAGGATGGTCTCACCAATGGGGGAATATAGGGAAGCTGAACAAAGGATTAGGAAAAAGACAAAACCTGCAGGCAAACCATAGATCTGAGGCATATGGCAGGGGAGGGAAGCAGAGACAGGTCAAAACAGGGAAGGGAAGAGCACGAGGGACTGTGGTGATGGTCATTGGTGCTGAGGTGGTGGACCACTGTCCCAATGTTTTAGTCAATTCAGGTTGCTGTAACAAAATACCACAGAGTAGGCTACTTGACATTATTTTTCACAGTTACGGGACTTGGTGAGAAGTTGACGATCAAGGTGTTGTCAGATTGTGTCTGATCAGGTCTCCCTTCCTGGGTTGCAGGCAGACTTCTTCTCACTGTATCCTCACATGGTAGGTAGAGGAAGCTCTGGTCTCTTCCTCTTTTTATAAGGGCACTAATTCCATCATGGGGGCTCTACCCTCATGACCTCACTTAACCCTTAATTACCTCCCAAAGGAGCCACCTCCTAATACCATTACTCTGAGGGTTCAACACAAACTTGGCGTTCACTATACCTGGCAAGTATGAGTATGTGTCCCTGGAAGGGTGACTGTGGCCACAGCGGCCACGACAACCATATGCATCTCCCCCTGTCTGCAGAGGGTGAGTGGGAAGAAACAGTGCCATTCAGGGAACCTCAGAAAGTTAGAGCTGGAAGACTGAGTCATTGCAACCCAGCTAGGGAAGCACTACTGAATGTCAAGCTTGTGTAAGCTGAGAGATCAGCAAACATTTCACAGCATTAACTGTACATGTGCCCAGCACTTTTCTGTGCTTGCATCCTTGTGTTATCTCTTGTCTCCCAACAGCCCCTAGCAGGTAGGTAAGGTCGTGCCCCATTTTACAGGGTGGGAAATTGAGACAGAGATGTAAAGAAACTTTCCCAAGGTCACAGACACAGCAAAAAGGGTATGCCAGGATTCAAGTTCAGACAGCTGAGCCCCAGAGTCCCTGATTTTAATCACTAAGCTACGGTGCTCCCTCAACCCCCTTGTGTGAGTAGTGGGGAAACTGAAATGCAGAAAAATATATCTGGGAGGGATGACTCCCTCATAATGGAATTCTCAAGGACTTCTGAAGGCTTCGAAATGAAAACCACACTCTTCATAGTCTGTAGGAATGATGGGGGTGGAGAAGTTGGGGGCCAGGTTGGAGGAGGAGAGGGAAGCTGGCCCTGAATGGATTGGCAGGGCTCCAGGTAAGTGCTGCCACTGCTGAGGGGGAATAGCCAGGAAGGAAGCCCTGGACTTTGGACTCAGCCCCATTACAAGACCACTATGTGTGTGTGTGTGTGTGTGTGTGTGTGTGTGTGTGTGTATAGGCAATATGCATGAGGTCTTTCAGTTTTCTGACTAATCTCCCTGTTTTCTAAACTTGCCCGCCAATCCCTCTTCTTGGTGGAGGGAGTTCGTTTGTGAAAATGAAACAGCAACCATGATAGACATTTTATATGAATGAGAGTCCTGCACCTGGGCCACATGCTGGGAAGCAGCAGACTTGCTCCCTCTCTCCCTGCCCCCCACCACCTCCTGCCCCACTGCTCACCTCCTTCAGAAAAATCCTGCTCAAGAGGAACCTGTGGTATTAGGGAAATAAAAAGGTGGGGTCGTGGCCAGAGAAGGAGCGCCTATGTGAACTTCCTCTCTGGGCTGACTGAGAAGGGGGGTGTGAGAGAAGACCAGCCCAGTGGTGGGCAGCCCCTCACCCTGATTCAGGGTGTCCTGGGATGCTGAGGAATTTGGAAGACAGGACAGATGCACTTGGAAGAGAAGCTTCTATGGGGGGGTGGGGTCACAAAGTTTTCCTCACCTTGAAGGATTGCTTGTAGAAGAGTGACTGCCTTTCTCTTTATTTCCTGTCTTGACCTGTGTAAATGTGTTACCAGTACAAAAAGACATTTAAATTTAAGAAAATGAAACAGCGCGATGGGGGTACTATGGCAGGTCAATAGGACAGTGGCCAGGTAGATGTAGAGGACAGGTCACTGTCTGTGGGTTTTCACCTGTGTGCATAATTGTAAGATCACACAGGCTCAGGGAACAACAGTGACGGGGTTTATTTAACAAACAGTGGAAACAAAGAATTCTTAAGGCCACAAATGACTGGCTGTCTCACCCCAGGTAGTGTCCACAGTGTCCAGAAGTCTCAAGCTAAAGGCCACTCACTCAAGATGGCGCTGTCCCACCAATGAGGGCCTGGAACTCATGGCGCACCAGGAAGCAGTGGGCCAGGATCCAACTCAGTGGCAGCTGGGGGTGCTTGCAGGTGGGGGTGGGGTGGAGTCACTGAGATGACTGCTGCAGCCTGCAGCAACAATCTGAAGGTCGGGATGGACAGCCTCAGACGCTGGGCCAAGCAGCAGCAGAGGCAGCATCACTGGCGTTACAGCTCTTGGTGAGTTACTGGCTCACACTATCAATGGTCAGCTCTCTGAGACACCAGACCTGGGCCTTTGGTGCTCTTTTCCGGTGGTGTCAGCAGCAGGACCAGTGGCAGGAGCAGCTGTCAGGTTGCTGTGAAGCTCTTAGGCTTCTCTCCCCGGAGGTCAGCTGCTGGATGCTTCTTTCTCATTTGGAGGTCAGGGGCAGAGTCAGAGGGATGAGTCCTAATCTCCTGACTTGCGTTATATCCTTTGTCAAGGTCCCCACCCTAGTTGATACCTGCCTGATTGGACCATTTTAGGACCAATCATCTCATTTGGAACCAAAAAATTAACTAAGAAGCTGATGAACACCATTGGTTCATTTGGCTCAGAACTCACTGGTCCATTCTACCATCCAAGTGCCAAATATAAACAGGATAACCAGGCTGCCATCAAGTCCCATCCGTGCCAGACCTCCCTGTAGGTGTCCTGGAGGCTGCAAGAAGCCTGGGTGCTGCCCAGAGGATTTTGGGTGGTCTGGGCAGCTGCTGGGGAAACGCCTCAGGCTTGGAGCTCAAACCTGGCTGGTGGCAGGGAAGGGGCTGCCACAGGCAGTAACTTCAGGGTGGAGGGGGCAGTGGAAATTGCCACTGCTTTTCCAGAGGGGGCGGGCAGCGGGGCAGGGTGGGAAACACCGTGGCTTTTCCAACTGCTCCTGAGACTGACTTAGCCAACAGTGGGAAAGAGAGCCAGTCTTGCCCATAGCCCACGATGTGGGGTCCCAATTTCAAAAAGAGTGGGGTTAATCCTTCTGTGCTGATGTATAATGATCTCCGATAAACAAAGTAAGTCAGAAATCAATCTGTATAAGTCACCCCAGTTTATCAGCAGCACTTACCTTGCAGTCGGGGAAGTGCTGGAAAGGAGAGGACAGGGTCTCCCTTTTACTCTATATATTGCTGTATGTTTGAGGGGTTTTACAATGATATGGTATTTATGAATGGCTGGAGTGATTCTTTTAAATGCTTATTTTTTTAAAAAGTTGATGATATTGAAAATTAAACTACCTTCCTCCCCACAAATTAGAATGGCTGAAAAGGTAAGTGGATGGACAGAAAGCATAAATCTGCTTCCTTTAACAACGTTGGTTTGGAGAGGTGTTGGGTTCAGAGAGCAGGGTTCTTGGGTTACCTGTGAGAAGAGTTTCGCCAAAGCTCCCCTTTCAGTGGCACAGGGTTTCCTCTGAAGCAAGAGAGTTTCCCCACGAGGCAGAGATATTTATTCATCCAAAATTGGCAGGCTTATTATCAAAGGGAAAAGAAAAGTAAAAGACGCTTGCACAGACACAAGTGGGCAGAAAGAGCTACCTCTGAAAGGGACAGGTTGGTTTAAAGAGCAGCCTGCACAGTCATTGCAGGTAGCCTTGGGAGTTGAGCTGCCTCTTGAAAGTGCAGAAATTGCTCTGAGACAATCTTCTTCTCTTTGGGAGGGGCTCATTCCTTTGTGGGATTTTTAACCCTTGTTGGATGAATTACTTCTAGGGTGTGACAAGGTAGATGCTCTACAATGGCCCTCAATCTCCATGTCCCCACCTCTGGTATGCGCCTTGGGAGACTTCCTCTAGCCACCTGACACTTGCATAGCAGTTGGCCCTAAGGGCTTTTCATTCCTATCGCTGGCTTAACAACTTTGGTGATCAGTTCTAACCCCACCTCCAGTCTCTGGTCTTGTGATGCCAGTTTCTGGATTTTGTGATGCTAATTTCCTACATTTTCTACTCTTAACCTCCATCTTTAACTATCACCCCATTAGTCCTCATCTGCAAGCGCCTACCCTGGGAAGTCCTTGACATTGTTCTGCTGCCCCTGCTTCCCTAGGTCACGGGTGTAAGGGCTGGAGGTGGTTCATTGGAAGAAGAGGTGCCCATCAGGTGGGTACCAGCCATGCCACTGCCTTGGATTCTGCAGGGGAGGTGAGAGCTGAACAGCATAACTGGGCTCCAGGCTGGCTCAACCTGCACATCTTCCCTACAACCCCCTGCACAGGGCAGCTCCTGGCTCAAGTCCCACCCCCTGGAATATGATCCTTAAGCTCTAGTCTACCCATTTTTGTAACTGACGGGTTCTAGCAGCCAGAGAACCATTTGTTTGTTGGATGTTGTTATGTTGTATGTAATGAGTTTGGGGTAGAAAAAGGAGGTGAGCTTTAGAATGGAGTCGAAGTGCTCTGAAGGCAATTCCAGGAGGATATGAGATGTCAGTGAAAAAACTCTAGGTGGGAGGAGCTAAGAGCGCATTAGGGTCACTTGTAGAGCACAAAGAAAAGAAAAAATAACTCTATGGAGTTATTTGGCATGGAGGAAGGACATCTGAACATGAGAAATACCCATGGAGGGTTTTAAAATGGTTTGCTAAGAGATGTATAGTGTATACTCTTTTACCAGCTTTTCTAATCTTCTGCAAAATCTATGATGCCTATTAAGATATTCTGAGTGGATTTTGTAGAAACCTCAAAGAGATGTTGTATTCTCCGTGTGATGTTGGATAATCCTAAAGGCAACTCCCACAGGTGATCCTGGGTTTCTTGTGTCTAAAGCAAATCATTCTTACCTGATTCCGGTGCTCCGGTCCTCCCATCCCCGGCATTCGTCCCCTCTGCCACCATGATTGCAAGAAGGTTTAATTTTTGTTTAAAGCTCCAAATTGCTTTCTAATAGAAAAGAAAATGGGCAAGAGGTATTTTGCTGAATAGAGGAGTCTGGAGGGACTCTCCTGGAAAGAGGATGAAGCTGGAACACAAGCAATGGATTGTCTGCTGGAAAGTTAAGTTACTTTGACATTGCCAGGTGAGTAAGATGAACTGAATTCCACATGCCCAGGCTGAGATAGAGGAATCTGAGAAGAAGCCATCATGGCTGCACCAGAGGGTTAATCAGGGAGTGATTGGCTGGCTGGCTGATGGAGGTGGGTGGCAATAGATGAGTCTTCTGCTTCTGAATCTTGGGCATTGATCACTGGAGGATGACTTTGCTCCTACTGACTGATCAGGTAATGTAGGAACTAGAGCAATGAATATAGGGAGCCCTAACTCTCAGTTCTGATGCTGATGGACCATGTGCCTTGTTGAAGGAGCGAAGGATGGGGGCTGTTTCTGGGAAATGGTGGAGGTGAGCAAACTGGCAACAGCATAGTGTGGAAAACCCAGATTAAACAAACTCTATGAACAGCATTGAGAAAAAAGGCATGACTGGAATGGGTCAGAGGAGCAGGGCTGCCCTGCCTGGGTGATGATATGGGTGGTGCACTGGGGCCAGGTCGGGGCGGGGAGGGGGGGGGCTCCGTCCTGTGCACCTCCTCCTGCTCTCTCCTTGTTCTGGCTGGCCACTGGCTATGCATCCTCAAAATGAAGACCCTTTAGCTCCTCCTTGCAGGGGACAGCTCTGGGGATGTCCATGGTCACCAACTGGCTGCCTCAGACCATGGAGTTAGAAGACAGTAGCTGATAAGAGGAGCAGCAATGCAGCCCTGCAAGGTCAACTTCAGCTTGTGATTTCCGATTCAGTTAGGACAGAACTGATAAAGACAGAGAGCTGCCCTCACTGGCCACATTGCTTGACTACTGCTGAGTCCTGAGCTTGTAGATAGAGGCTGAGTTTTTGGTATTTAATCATGTCTTGGAATTATTCATTTCATTTTGTTAAAGTACGTTACGGGTCCGAGTTACGACAGAGTCAGTCCGATGTAATAACAAAGCGGTGGTTTATTTCTAGCTCGAGCTAGGGTTCCAAATAGCCTGTAGCACCGACGCAGCGGTCTAGTAGGCTAAAATGGAGACGCCCAGCACAGAGTTGGTGCAGCTTATAAAGGCAGTTACAGATACAAAGGAATTCAGCAACTAGACAGATTTTGGCAATACATCAAGGCGGGGTGGTCGTGAAGCAGATGGCCAGGGTGGTTATCTTTTAGTGTCCCTGGAGGAGTCAATAGACTTTGAAGTTGCCCGGAGGAAGCTTATCTCAGGTTGCAGTCCTTGAAGTTTTACAGCTGCAGGATGCCTGGCTGTGGCACCCTGCCTTATCAGTGGCTATTGACATTTTTACTTTTACATACTTCTACAATTTGCTTTATTTAATAAGCCAAGTATTCTCTTCACATTCTGTTACTCTGTGATGGGTGGATTATAAGATCTAGTCTCTCCTTTCTTAGATCTTATTATGGGTGGAGGTGGGGATGAAGCAGACATGTGACCCAAGAACGCTCACACAAAGATGTGAGATAGAATGTGATTCCAGTCACATGAGGAAGGGTGGGGAGAGAGTCAGAAAAGAAGTACTTACTGGAGAAGGAGGGAGATAGACCCAGAAAATATATGATCTAAATTTATGGACTTTTGTGTTTTCAAATGGTCTTTTCTATAAAATTAAGGGATGGAACAGAACCATTCAAGCTGTTGTGGAAAAAGATTAGCAACTTCTCCTTCTGTGACAAGTGACAGAAACCCAATACAAACAGGCTTTGTCAAATAGGAGGGATCACATAGTATTGGGTCACATAGTTGAACAACTTGAGTGGATCAAGGTATTAGGGTTTCAGGTACAGCTGAATCCAGGTGTTTAAGTAGTGTCACCAGCAATCTATCTGTATCCAGACCGATTAGGTCAAGCAGGAGGAGAGCTTAGAATCTGTGAGCATTTCAAAGGTCTAAAAATGACTTGGAGTTCTTCAAAATGTTGTTTGACTTCAAAATGTAAGAAGAAGAAAGACTATGACAAGCTAGCAAACGTGTCATTTGGTGGTGATGTGCTGCTTCCCTGGCACTGCCATCTGCTAATTGCCAAGGTCAGCAGATGCTTTTTTCATTTTCTGCATCTCTGTCCTCTCTACCGTCTTTGATGCTGTTGGCCATCATCTCCTCCTGGACACTCTCTCTGCCCCCAGCTTCAGAAGCCCCCCATTTTTCCTCCTGCTTCCCTGACTTGCTTTTTGCTCTTCTTTGCTGAACGTAGGATGACTAGGGATGAGCCAGGAGAAGGGTTGGGGAAAGAATCCTACATGTGGATTGCAGAGGAACTGTGATTGTTGAGGACTTCAGGGAGGGGTTAGAGTGAGGAAACAAAGGCTGAGTTTGGGGAGTAAGGAAGGACTATATCAAAAAGGGCTTTGCAAGTCACTCCAATGACTGTGGTCATTTTTTTTTAAGGGAAATAGAGAGTCACTGACAGGTATAACATGATCAGATTTGTGTTTCACCATCAGAAAAAAACCTTTGACTGAGAAGAGGAGGCAAGATTAGAGGTAGACATCAGATGGAGGTAGTAATTCAGGAGAAAGACAACAGTGGCTTCATGAAACAGTGTGTAGATAGAAAAAAAGGGGGTGATTCGTGAGATATTGAGAGGACTTGATGCTGGTTAGATGTAACCAGAGAGAAAGGGAGGCGTTGAGCATGACAACAAGGTTTCTGCTTCTGAGGTAAAGAACAGAGAAGTGGGTGCAGAAGGGGAAATGATGAGCGTATTTCTTACACATTGTGTTGAAGGTGCTTGAAAGTATGCTGGCTGACAATGTCAGCGGGGGGAGGGACAGTTGATAAGTTTGGGAGAGAGTCTCCCTGTATCACTGTGAAATTAGCACCAGAGAGGGGCCCTATGGAGGGGCCCCTCCTGCCTGGTTGGAATAAAGAAACTCCAGTGACCATAAATGACCACAGATACTTCTTTAGAAAGCAGTCTTATGGCAGGATGTGTTCTGGGAGGAGCTTTGGGGCATGGGGAAGGGGAAGGAAGAGGAGGGGACACAGCCAGGCTGTGTGACACTATGTGACACTAGACTTTTCTCTGCAGATCTGGAGACAGCACGGCTGCTCAGCTTCTCTAAGACCTGTGGGTTCTGTGGGACTGGTGACACCCCCCAGCCCCACCACTGACCCCGGGCAGGACTGTGAAGAACTAATCTGGGAGCTGAGCTGCAGCAGCCAAGCTAAGGTACTGTGCTGGGTGGGACTGGGGGGAGGCTGGGAGAGAGGACATAAGGAGGGATGCTGGAAGGGGAGCCCCTGGGACGGGGGTAGCGAGACACCCCTAGCTCTTTTGAACCCAAGGCTCAGTCCTTCTGAGGAGGGTTATCAGATTTGGGGGCCACGAGGGCCACTGCCAAATTAAGGTCATTCATTTTCAAAAGAGGAAAGGACACAGGACTCTGCGAGAAACCTCTTTCTTCTTCACATCCTATAAATGCCAATAACAATAGGACTGACCAAACATGCCTACTGTTGTCGTGTATACTCACTCTCTCATTAGATTCTCAGGAGCAATTGGAGGTGAGCTGGATGAGTCCTAATGTTCATTTCATAGGTCAGGAGACTGAGGTTTAGAGAGATACAGCAATTTGCTAAAGATTACAGCGTAGGCAAGCAAAGCACAGGACTCAGCGAATCTTCTGTGACCCCATGGTGCTCCCTTTTGGGGATATCATCTTCCGGGGAATCTAGTGATGGTCGTGCTGATCTGACTGGCCATTTTCTGCACAGGCAGCCAGGGCCAGGGTCTGACTAGGTCTGCATTCTTGAGAAGCTGGCCATGCACGGTGGGGTTGAGAAACTAACAGAAAGTAAAGTGCACCTGGCTCTCAGGGAAGCAAGGTGGGTGCACAGGGGCAACGCCCTTGGGCACAGGATCAGGGAGGACTTGGCAAAAGATGGCACCTGAGCCTGGGAGAAGGTTCATGTGCAGAGGGGAGGTGACAGGCATCCCAGTGAGCAGAACAAAGTGCACAAGCCCAAGAGTGGGAAAGTGAGTCGGAAAGCTGGGAGGAAAGGAGAGGGCCCCCAGAGATTCCATCTGACTGCTAAGGATGGACAGGCACAGGCATGTGGGTTCCGCTTCTTATTTTAGCTCTAAGTGGATTTTGAATTTCATCTCATTTAGTCCCTTGAACAACCCTGTGAGACATCAGCTCTCCTTTAAAGACAGGGCAGCTGAGGCACAAAGGTTTGAAGCAACTAGCTCAAGTTGCCATGGCAACAGAGAGCCTTGGAAACAGGCAGCCCAGTATCAAATGCGATCTGCTCAGCCACTTTACTGCCCACCCTCTCATCAGGGCCACCTCTGTGATCTCCAAGAACGCTCTGATAGATAACCTGGTGGAGGTAAATACTAGACTGTAGGCTTGTCCATCTGGTCCCAGGACTCCCAGTCTGTGTCCGAGCCTTATTAGATTCCTCCCAGGCTCCCTGCCTCGGGGAACAATGCTTCCCTCCCTCGTTCCCCCCCACCAGACTGTTTCTCTCACATGCAGGTGTTTCCTTCCCAGTCAGTGGCAGACACAGTGGAGGAAACAGGATGGCCAGGGAGCCAAGCTCTCACCTCCCCAGCCCCTGGGAATCACGGAAGCCCAAGTGGGCCTTGTGGGGTGAGTTTTAAGGTTGAGGAGAGATAGGATGCAGGGGTGTAGAAACTATCTTTCCTTGTCAGTTTTAGTCTGAAAGGGATGGTCACAGGGAGGTCTGGGCGGCAAGTTCTTTTGTCTGCATAGCCTGGACCAGGATGCAAGAATGGGGGTTAGGGTGCTGGGTTGGGCAGAGTTCATCAGAAGCTGGGTTCTTCATTGTTGAAACACAGACCCTGGGCTCCTCCTATAAATCTTGCTTTCTTCGGTCCTTCCCCCAAGGACTAAAGTCTTTTCCCAAGTTATCTTGCACCAACTGTGGGTAGCAGCAGCTGCATACAGGCCCCCATCTGCTTCTTCCTGCAGCACCTCGCTGAACCACCTCTGGTCCTGGAGTCTGTTTCCCTCCAAGATAGGGGCCAGCTATGTGTTCGCATCTGCCATTCCTTGTGAATGTTCTGTATTTAAAGAAGAATGTCCTCTGAATTCCAATTCATTCAGTCATTTTTTGTCTCTGCTCTCCTATCTGTCAAGAAATAGCAAGTGTGTGAGATTTCATCCTGCTTGAAACACCAAGTTAGCCTGCCACCATTTCAGAAAACACCAGACTCTAGATGTGTTACTCATAGCACAATAACTAGCGTGAATGTTAAGTCTTTGGTTTCCCTTGTCCCCCAAGTGTCATGGGGACAGCAGAGGTGGCTCAAAGTGGATGCTATATATCATAGCCCTGAACTCCGGAAACTTCCACAATGGGCTACAACCTTCCCTCTGGCTGAAGACGTGGCCTCTATTATACTGGACAGCAAATAAATAAGCCCTCTGCCCTGAAAGGAAACACTATCTCTCTCTTCCGAGGCTGTTCATAATACAAACATACTTGAAGAGATGATATGGAGCAAAAGTTCTCAAGGTGCTCACAACCACAAACCATGGAGGACTGTCTCCCAACACCTTCCCACCGTCCCCTTGCTAATACACCGCAGCTACACTGTCTTCTGAAAGTCTCAGCCACCTCCCACTTCAGGGCTTGGCCCCACTGCCGCCTTTGCTGGGACTGTGTTTCTTGCAGAGGTCACCTGTCCTGCTGCCTTCCTCCTGCAGGTTTCTGTTCAGATGTACTTTTCAGTGAGACCTCCCATCACCCTTTTAAAAACTATACCCCCAACTCCAGAACTCCACTTCCCAGTCTTATGGGCTTCTTACGTCACCATCTAAAAGAGAAGTCTTTTAAAAACTTATTGAAGTATCACTGCTAAAATACAATTTTATTATTGTGTGTATTCGCTGTCTCTTGCATCCTTTTTTTGTTTGTTTTAAAATGGAAACTTTTATTTATTTATTTTTAATTGTTATTTATGTCTTTTACATTTCTCTTGCATCCTTAATACATACTCAACTAGAACTGACGGGTGTGTATACACAGTAGAATATTACTGAGCAATCAAAAAGGATAAACTCATGCCATTTGCAGCAATGTGGATGGAGCTAGAAGGGATTATGCTAAGTGAAATAAGTCAGAAGGAGAAAGATAAATACCAAATGATATCACCATTAGGTGGAATATAGAGAAACTAAATTAGGGTCAGATAAAGACAAGCTTAAAAACCAGCCCTTGAAAACTGACTATGGAAGTGAAGCCTCTAGAGAGGAGAGGGCATGGGGAAGGAGTGAGAAAGAGGGAAGAAAACACAATGATCTATGGGGGTGGACTATGGGTGATTTGATGATGGATACACTATGGTGGCAACCTCACGGAGAAGATCCTAATGTTATTTCCATTTAAAAAATATTTAATTAAAAAAAAAAAGTAAAATGGCACAGCCAGTAGAGAAAGCTATTAAAAAACCGACAGCATTTATGAGAACAGGTATTTTGTCTATTTTAAATTATTGCCAAATTCTTAGTATCTGACTAGAAGAGGTTCAAATAATATTCACTGAATGAATGAATGAATCCATCCAATCCCTCCACCCATCCTTCCATTTGGCCTTCAGTTGAAGACCTTAGTTCTTCCACTTTGTGTCTGTAGGATGGTGTCTGGCATATAGTAAGGCTCAATAACTGTCGGACAAATGAAACAATGAATGCTCTTGGCTGTGCAGGGTAAGAGGCCACAGGCTGAGAGTACCCAGCGTCTGAGGCAAAGACTATGCCTCATTTATTTATCTGTGAGCTCTCAGCCCCTGTACAAATTCTGCCACATTGGTGGTGTTCCATAGATGCTCTCTGATTTATTCAACCACTCAAAACATTACCAGGACAGAAGAGAGTCAGAGGGGCCTATGCTGTGCAAATTGAGGTTATAAGTCTGAGGAAAGAGGGTTTGCACTTTCTGTAGGTCAGTTTCTCCAGCTTGCTTCTGTAGTTTGCTATAAGATGGTCCCATGTGTTTATCTGGCTTTCCAGCCTTCAGCAAATTGGCATTTGGGAGGCAGAGCAGAGATGGCTCAGATGTGGCTGCCAAGGTCACAGAGGGGGTTTTGCTGGAATTAGAAAGAAGCAGACAAACTACTTCTAAAAATTATAGCAAGGTCCTCTTTGGACAGATGAATTACAATATCCCACCCTGCCTGGCTGGGTAAATAATAAAAGGCCAGCAGAGCAGAGCAACAGATGGCAGCCCTGTGCGCCACTATGTGCTCAGCTGAGACAGGAATCAGACGTCAGCAAGCAGGAACCATTCCGTGCAGGATGGAGGCTTCCTTCACCTACGAACAGCTCCTGAAACCATCGCCTTGCAGCATGGTATATGCAGTCAGCCTCCAAGGAGATTTGTGAGAAGAGGAATTGTAAAGGAGAAAACCTTCAGAGGCGTGTTCTGGTGCTTGAACAGGCAAGCTTTATTTCCTAAGAAATTCATCCCATTCCTGGAGTAAAGACAAATGAGGTGTGGATACATTTTAAGAATGACCTGAGTTCTGCTTGTTTCCATTTCCTGTCTCAGAGTGAGTTTGGCCCCGCCATGGCTCTCCCCCACACTGGTGCGGTCAGCAGCCCCAAAGGACAGGAAATAGATTACAGAGGCCCCCTGTGGAGAAGCAAGGGGGCCTACACAAAGCATGGCCGGCACCTGCACAAAGATAGTTGAGCACTGAAGAATGTTTGGTGAGTGAGTGACAGAATGAGTGAAGGAAGGAAGGAAGGAAGGAAGGAAGGGAGGAAGGGAGGAAGGGAGGAAGGGAGGAAGGGAGGAAGGGAGGAAGGGAGGAAGGGAGGAAGGGAGGAAGGGAGGAAGGGAGGAAGGGAGGAAGGAAGGAAGGAAGGAAGGAAGGAAGGAAAGAAAGAAAGAAGGAATGAGTGAGTGAATGAGGAGGCTTTCTGATAATGATTGTTTGTTTAAACTTCTTCAAATTTTGTTTTCAACTAAAAATCAGTCCAAAACACTCTCAGCTTTACACAGTAATTCCTGACCCATGTGATACTTTTAGTTTCTATCTTTATGATTTCTTCTTCTTTGAGCCTGAGTATTCATTTTATTTCACTAGGGCAGGGGGTGCTCTGAGCTTTGAAGGCATGGAAGAAGGAGTGTTAGGGTTAAGGAGGTAGCCACACACCCCAGGTTGAGATCTGAGCTCTAGGTCTAGTTTCATCATTCATTGGCCAAGTGACTTTTGGAAAGATACTTTACCTTTGTTCATTCATTGTATATTTGTCCAAAATATTTATTCATTTTCTACGGAATGGTGAAAACTTCCCTAGATGATGGACATGCTACAGTGAATAAGACACAACAGAACCCAGGGTTCGTGGCATTCACAACTGATACAGTTGCGAAGAAAACTAATCATTACACAGGACAATTTTCAATACTGATAAATGATAAGAATAAAATGAAAGAGTGTGCTAGATCACCACCAGGCAAGCTATTAGATCACTAGGCAGCATAGATCACTACAAGGAGGTGACATTTAAAATGAGATCTTTATACTGAGAAGGAGCAGACTGTGGGGGAAACTAGGGCAAAAGCAGAGGTATGCAAAGGCCCTGAGGTAGGACTAGACTTGGCAGATTGAAGCCACACAAAGAGACACACATGAGATGAGAGCCTGGCAAACCAGAGAGAGAAGAGGAAGAGGTGAAAAGGGATGAGGATCTAACAGAAGCCATTAGAATGCTTTAATCAGAGACTGAATGGTGGGGGAGAACAGTGACCCATTGGGGGACTGCTGTAAGCCAAGCAAGAGAGGCTGGTAGCTTGAACCCAATTGATGCCATGGGCCTGAAGCAATGGTTACTATCATCATTCTCCACAAACACGCAGTTAATAGAGGGTAACCTGGGAACTCAACTTCCTGGGTCCCATTTGAGTATCTTCTCTTAGCCTCCTCTCCCACCACCACTGGATTTGGGGTTGAGACCTGTCCCCCTGTGTGGTGACTCTGGCCACATGGTGTTGCCATTTTTCACCCCTCCCCCTAGTGTAGGAACCACCCAAAGGCAGCCACAGTCTTCATTCTCTCCCACCACCATTGCACCCACAATACAGTTTTTAAAAGATTTATTTATTTATACATACAGGAACTGGGGTGCAGGCCAGAGGTGCGGGGTGATAAGAGGAATCACCAGAGACAGAGTGGGGAGCAGAACAGATGGATCTACTGAAGTACACTGCTGAGGGGAGCAGCAGGCAAAGCAAGAGAGGTCTGTGGTACCATGTGGGGAGATCCCTGGCCAGGGATCGAACTCATGCTGCAGTGGCTGCCGATAGCTTCATAGTGCTGAGACTTAACTCCTTGCACCACCAGTCCCCTGCAATGCATTTTGAATCTTCATAGCTCATTCAGAAGTGGATATCTGCTCTGACCCACAATATTGTGCCTTCCAGCATGTTTAGAGAACAGCGTGAAGGCTTGGCATAGTGCTCTCTTAGTGGACTTCTGGGTTGGTGACCTCTGTGCCGGTGCTTCATCAGATGTCACAGTATCGTGACATAGCCTGACATGCGACCTGGGTGCACTTTTGGGTGCACACCTCACAAAGGTGGAAGGAGAGTCATACATGGGGAGGTAGGAAACGAAACTTGAGCTCGATCCTTCAGATCCTAGTTCGTCCCCCTCACAGCTCAGCTGTCTTGAGAGCTGGGAAGGGAGAGAAGAACAATTATTTTAATAGTTGTATTGTCTCCCCCTCACCCTGATTTTAAGTTACACACAGCGTGTTGCCATGGCTGTGTTCTCATGCCATTCAGCTTCACAACTTACCTATATGTCAGTGCTCCTCTTTTGGGTACCATGTGCCACCTAATAAAAGTAATGTCAAACATAATATTAAGGCATCAGAAGTAGAAATGTACTAAAATTACCTGCAACAGAACGCAGCAGAAGTTACCCCGTGCTGGTTCCAAGCTGAAATCTGTGAAAGCCCAGCAGCTTTCACTCATAATGGGCCCCTCCATTTAACTTCCCATATCCCTTCACCACCACCCCATCTTCCTTGCAATATTTTTGTTCAAGATAATAGAGTTTGTCCTGTAGAATTGTTCTAAGTCTGGAATGTGTATCCTGGAATTAGTTTGGATCAGCAAGTCCTGTGTTTCCTATAAAGTGGTAATTGGATATAGAGGCATATTTGTTTTTAGAATACACAAAACATGCACAAAAAATGTAATGGTAAAAAAGAGATCCTGGAACAACTGGGTGGGCGGGGATTGGAGGGAGGGGCACAGACTCCCTATGCAGGCAAAACTCTGCCTATTACTTACCGCTGGTCCTTCACAGCCTCAGGTTCCGCATTTCTGAATTCAACCAATCAATATGTGCAGTTGGTGGATCTGTAGATGCAGAAGCCGCAAATTAAAAAAAGAAGTCTGTGTGTAAGCAGACCCTGCAGTTCAAACTCCTGCTGTTTAAAGGTCAACTGTATATTGAAACGTCAGGCACCTTCCCATCCCAGTTCTTCAGGGTCTCCCCAGAGGCAGCTCGTGTCTTGTGTGTACGTGATCTGGTTTTATAAAACCAGGAGAAGTTTATAAAACATACTAAAATAATCTTGTGTTTTGGAAGATACAAACAGTATTCTTTTTTTTTTTTTTGTAAAGTGTATTCTAAAATTTGGTGAAAAAAACTAAGCATATTAGCACACCCCAGTTACACACTAAGATGTGGGCTTCTCTCTTAAACAATGCTATACTTTTTTTTACTTTTTAAATTTATATGCCATAAAATTGCCACTCGTTGTTATATAGTTCTCTGAGTTTTAACACATCTATAGATTGATGTGAGCATTTCCACAATCAGGATACAGAGCAATTCCATCCCCCCAAAAAAAGTTCCCTCTTGCCCCTCTATAGTCAACTCCTCTCCCTACCCCGAAGTCCTTAAAACCACCCGTCTATTTTCTGACTCCACAGCTTTTCTTTTTCTAGAATGTCATATAAATAGACGCACATAGCAGGTAACCTTCAGAGTCTGGCTTCTTTTATGCAACGTAATGTCTTTGAGAGTCACGTATATTGTTGCACAAACCAACAGATCACTTCTTTTTGTTGCTGAATACACCACACTGTACGGCTGCACCACGGTTTGCTCATCCATTCACCCACTGAAGGTATTGAGAGGTTTCCATAGAACCATATAATGAACATAAGTTTTCATTCCTCTACTGGAAATAGTTAAGAATGGGATTGCAAGGTCATATACTAAGTGATATTTAACTTTATGAGAATTTACCAGACTGTCTTCCAGAATGGCTGATCCATTTCATATTCTTGCCTGTAACGTATGAGTGTTCCAGTTCCTCCACATTGTCTCCAGCATTCTAGCCTTAGTTATTTCCAATAAATTGGTGATTGGATGCAGAAAGTTATTTGTATCTTAAATTTAAAATTTTCATTATTCTAATAGGTATATAGTGGTATCTCATGGCTTTAACTTGCATTTCCCTAATATTGCACCTAACACACATTTTTTTTTGCTTGTGCTTATTTGTTGTCCACATACCTTTATTTTTAGCTGAATTGTTAAAATATTTTGTCCACTTGGAGGTATCATTTATTTTCTTACTATAGAGCTTTGATATATCAAAGATTCAAGTTCTTTTTCAGATATGTGACTTATTTATAAATTTTTTCTCTAAGTCTGTAGTTTGTCCTTTTATCTTCTTAGAGGTAGCTTTAACCAGGTCAAACTCCATATTTTGTGAAGTCTGTTTCATCATTTTTTTTGTTATGACTCGTACTTGGTATTATGTCTCTTTCCCTAACCCAAGGATTTTTTCCTATGTTTTCTTCTAAAAGTTTATACTCTTATATTTCACATTCAGATCTATGATACATTTTGAATTCATTTTGGTTTAAGGAATGGGGTTTGAGATTTTTTTTTAGGGGTTGGGGGAGGCATATTGATGAATTGTTCCAGCACCGTTTGTTGGAAAGACTATCCTTTCTCCACTAACTTGCCTTTGCAGCTTTGTCAAAAACCAATCGGTCATACCTGTGGGGATCTATTTCTGGACACGGTTCCATTCATATGTGTCTAGTCCTTCATTAATTATTTTATTGTAATTCTTAAAATAAGGAGAATAAGAATTCTTAACATTCTTAAAACTTGTGTTTTTAGAATCTTCTTATCTGTAACTATAAAAGAAAACCTGCTGGTATTTTTATTGGAATTATGTTGTCTATCTATAAATTTGGGAGGAATTGACATCTTAATTAATTGGGTTTTCCAAATCATGAACATAGTAGGTCTCTCCATTTATTTAGTTCTTCTTTGATTTCTTTCATCAGTTTTTTATAGTTTTCACCACACAGATCCTACATGTGTTTTGTTAGATTTATACTCAAGTATATGTTCTTTTCTTTTGGAGTTATGTTAAATGGCATTGTGCTTTAGATTTTGGTTTCCAGTTGTACATTGTTAGCATATATAAATATGACTGATATTGTGTATTAACCTTATATCCTGTGAGTCTGCTAAACTCTTTATTAGATTTAGATTTTTTTGTATATTCTTTGGGATTTTCTAAGTAGATCTATCACCTTAAAATTGGGTCATATTATTTTCAAATTTTACTTGACATTTTATTTCTTCCTTTCCAATATATATATCTCTTTTTCTTTTTTTTTTGTACCTCTTTACATTGGTTAGAACTTGTAGTATTATGTTAAATAAGAGTGTTGAGGGTAGATATACTTGCCTTTTCCTAATCTCGTAGGAGAAATAGTCTTTCATCATTTTGGTAGCTGCCCTTTATCTGATTATTAAAGTTCCCTTTTATTCCTAACATGCTTTGTTTTTATTTGTCAAATATTTTTACTATATCAATTATTAGGATCATATATGTGTGATTTTTCTTTTTTAGTCTCTGTTTGATAGCTCATACTAACTGACTTTCAAACATGGAAGTAGTCTTAGCTCCCTGGAATAAGCCCCAGGAGGTCATCGTGAGTTATTCTTATATAATGTTTGATGTGATTTGCTATATTTTGTTGAGAAGTTTCCATATGTGTTCAAAAGGGATATCAGTTTTGTTTTCTTTTCTTGTACTATCTTTGTACAGTTTTAGTATCGGACTAGTGCTAGACACATAAAAAGCTAGAGAGTGTTCCCTCTTTGATTTTATGACCTCATCGATTATTGTTTAATATCTAAGTGTTTCGGATTTTCTAGTTATCATTGTGTTTGCTGATTTCAAATATAATCTCATTATGATCAGAAAATTTACTTGGTACGACCTCAATATTGTAAATTTGCTAAGATTTATTTTATGACCCACGAAATGTTCAGTCTTGGTGAATGTTTCATATGTATGTGAAAAGAATTTGTATTCTGCTAATGCTGTATGTAGTGATCTACATGTAATGATCTAATGTTAATAAACTCACTTGGTTCGGAGTAGTCAGTTTTTCTCTATTCTTGCTGATTTTTCATTTGCTAGTTCTGGCAATTACTGAGGGAGCAATTAAAAATCTCCAACTTTAATTGTGGATTGGTTCGCTTAGTTTTTCCTTAGGTATTTTGAAGCCCTGCTGTTAGGTGCTAACATGTTTAGGATTGTTATAGTTTCTTCATGCATGGACCCTTTTATCATTAGGGAATGTTGTTCTTTATTCCTGGTAATTTTACATGCTCTGAAATCTATTTTGTCTCATATTAGTATAACCATTTCAGTTTACTTTTGGTTAGTATTTGCATAGTAATTTTTCTTTTACTTTTAGCGTATCTGTGTTGCTCTATTTAAAATGAATTTATCGTGGACAGCATAGAGTTGATTCAAGTTTTTTAAAATTTATAAAGAATATGTCTTTTTCAATTGATGTGTTCGGACTATTTACATTTAATGTAATTAATATATTTTTATTTAGATTTCTCATTTTATTATTCATTTTCTGCTTGCTATCTTTGACTTTTTTCCCTTGATACAGAGAAAAAAGCGGTAAGGATTCTTTGCATGTCTTTGGATCCACAGTTAGTCTAGCCAGATAGAAGAATTCTCCTTCCTCCAAATTTTAGGCACTGGTATGGTCACCACCACCATCACTGCTGCTATTATAACTATTGCAGGATTGCCTGGGGGTATCAGAGGAGAAAATGGAAAAGAAAGGGGGAAAAGGGGAAGTCCCCCATCTTTGTAATCCTTAAGGGGGCTTTTATTTTTTTGCTCCTCAGATAAGAAAAAAAGAAAGCTTTTCTTTTAGCTACTCCTGTCTGCCCTCAGTGGGCACTTCTGTGTTTGAGGTTGCCTTTGTGTCTGGGCCAATGTATAACAGAGGTGGAAAAAGCAGAAAACTCATTCACAAATTGTTCTTACTTCAAGTACTTATTTCCTTCTCCATTCTGTCTGCTTCCATTTACTTTCCAGAATCCTCAGATAGCTAGTCCATACATATTATCCATAGCAGTTAGTTTTATTCAGTAGGAGAATTATAGTGGAGTGGACTTGCCCTGTCTTAGCCAGAACTAGAACCTCCAATGTCATGTTTATGTTCAGTTTTCCTTACCTTTTTAATGCATAGATGTAAATTTGGATATATACTTTTTAAAATTAATGTGTTAGAAATATATTAGCTGTTTTATTACCTACTGTTTAAAATGTATAATTCCAAAAATTATTTTTAATTCAGTAAATATAGATAGACATAGTCATTTTTATTACTACGTACTACTCCACTACTCAGATTACTCTGATTCATTTGATACTCTGTAGTTGGGTCTTTAAGTTTCTCCTGTTTTTTCTCCATTATAAACAACTTTTATGATCATCCTTGCACATACTGTTTATTCACCTATGCAATTATTTCTTTACAATAAATTTCTATAATCTTGGCCAAAAATCATGCACATTTATTTACAAGGAAATGAGAAGAGAGGGAGCCGAGAGAGAGAAAGAGATTAATTGGTCAGTCATCCTGCCAGTAACACTATCTGAGCTGGGACCTAGCTCATTCTCACCAACTGAGTAAGATAGAGAAATTTTCTTCGTGTCCTCACCAACCTTGAATGTTATTTTATCTTTTCTAAGTTTTACCAATGGTGGCACATAGAGATATTAATTTGTATGATTATCAAAGGCTAAAATTATTCATAGTATATTACAATTTCAATTTGTTGAATTCAATGCATTGATATTAATTTTAAAAGTTTATATCTATACCTATAAGTGAGCCTGGTCTATTTTTTTATTATCTATTTACCATTTTAACCATTTTTAGTATAAATTTCACGGACTCACGTGTATTTACTCTAATGCAGCTGCCCAAATATGAGAACTGATTTTTTTTTAAAGATTTTTTTTTATTTATTTATACATACAAGCTGGGGTGCAGGCCAGAAGCGTGGGGCGGCGAGAGGGTTCACCAGAGACAGAGCGGGGAGCAGAACAGGCAGATCAGAAATACACTGCTGAGGGGAGCAGCGGGCAAGGCAGGAGAGGTCTGCCGCGCCATGTGGGATTCTCCCCCGCCGGGCGACGAACCTGCGTCACGCTGCCGACAGCTCCACAGCGCAGCACCTAACCGCTGCGCCACCGGGGAGGCCCCGAGAACTGATTTTTTGAACCCCAAGCCTTGCAGGCTGCTGAGGGGTCACTGGAAATAACAAAACAGTGCCTATCCTTAAGGTTAATATTAATATTAAAGAGCACACTAAGTAAGTACATTCTCTGTGCTGTTGGTTCTCCAAGCCACGGCTATTTATGTCCAAAATTTTCTTCAATTGCTCCAAACAGAAACACTGTGTCCACTAAACGGGAGTTCCCATTCCTTTTTCCCTTCTACCCCCCAGCTCCTGGTAACCTCCATTATACTTTCTGTCCGTATGAATTTGCCTATTCTAGATAAGTGGAACCATAGAATACTGTTCTTTTGTGTCTGTCTACTTGTTGGGAGAACAGTATGTCCTGAAGGAACTCCACCCACTAGCTTTTTAAGGACTCCACCTCCGTTTTCATGCCACAGAGATCCCGGGTGCAGGACTACAGCTCCCATGATTCTTGACTCCTTGAAGGAGGGATTGCTGGGAAGGAAGTGTGGAGTTATGCGGCCACGCTTGGTGTAAAGCTGTACATATGTACGTGGACCAGCAGGGGTCTTGCTTTTGCCTGCCTTCAGCATGCGCCCAGGGTCCCAGCTCAGATAATGTAACTGGTAGGATGATTGACCAATTAATCTCTTTCTGTCTCTCTGTGCCCCCCCCTTCTCATTTCCTTGTGAAAATAAAACCCTTTTATTAACCTTTCTCTTTGTGCCTGCCCTTGGGTCTAGTCCTGGGTTTGTTTTTTCTAAGCGTGTGAGCGAGGACTCACATCCAGGCGGTCCCATTTCCCTTTGGGGTTGCCCAGTAACATTATTTCACTCAACCTGATGTTTCTAAAGTTCATCTATGTTAGAGCATGTATCAGAATTTCTTTCCTTTTTGGGCCTCCCTGGTGGCCTAGGGGTTGTCTCAGGGCTACCACCACTATGACCAGAGTTCTATCCCCGGCCAGGGAGTTTCCCACATGGTGCCCAGACCTCTTCTGTCTAGCCAGCTGCTCCTTTCAGCAGTGTACTTCAGTAGATCTGCCTATTCTGCTCCCCACTCTGTCTTTGGTGAATCTTTTCACACACACCCCCACACCTCTGGTCAACACCCCCATTCTCCTCTGCAAAAATAAATAAAAATTAAAAAAAAATTCTTTCCTTTTTCAGACTGAATAATTTTCCGCTATTTGTATACACCACATTTTGTTTATCCACTTCATCAGCTGATGAACATTTGAATTATTTCCCTCTTTTGGCTATTTTGAATAATGCTGCTATGAACATTGGTATCTCTTACAGAACCTATGTTCAATTCTTTTATATATTTACCTAGAAGTGGAATTCCTGGTTCTATGGTAATTATGTTTAATTTTTTGAGAAATCACCGTATTATTTTTGACAGGAGTGGCACCATTTATAAGTGTGAAGTTTTTTTCAAGTTTTTTTTTTAAGCTATCTTTACTAGATTTTGGTATCAAAGGTAAACTGATTTTTTCAGAGAATCTTTCCTTCTTTCTCTGCACTTTGGAATAGTTCAAATAACATAGACATTTTCTTTCCTCTGAGGGTTGAAAGAACTTATCAGAGGAACTATCTGAGCCACTTTTTAAAAGCTAGTTCTATGACAGACAATTTTCTCTGTTTCCTCACTGATTAATAATGTAAGAAGCTTTTCTAACTCTTCTAGAGCCTTTTGGGTAGTTTTTATTTTCCTAAAAAATTATGTATGGGGCCTCCCTGGTGGTGCAAGGGGTTAAGTCTCAGCTTATGAAGCTGTCCGTAGCCACTGCAGCACAAGTTCAATTCCCAGTCAGGGAGACCTCTCCTGCCTGGCCTGCTGCCCCCTCTCAACAGTGTACTTCAGTCAGTCCCGCCTGTTCTGCTCCCCATTCTGTCTCTGGTGAATCCTCTCACCCCTCACACCTCTGGTCTACACCCCAGCTCTTGTATGCATAAATAAATAAATTTTAAAAATTATTTATGATTTTTAGGGTTTAGATTTTCTTTTTCACTGCAAATATATATGTGATATTTATCATTTCTAATATTGTCTTGTTCTCTCACTCTCTTAGCTTTCTTAGGTATGTATTTTTTCTCCAAAAGAACAAGCTCTTGGAATCTTTCAGAGTTCCTCTGCTTTTCAGTTGTTGTCAGGTTTGTTGCTCTGGGGAGCAGACTTTGGGGGTGCCTCCCTCGGGGGTCTTAGTGGGGCAGCCTGGGGTCATGATGAGAGCATAAGTTCTGGTCTGAGTTCAAGTGCTTATTCTTTCATTTTCTAGCTATTTGACCTTGATTTAATCTCTCTTTGCTTCATTTTCTCCCTCTGTAGAATGGGGCAGCACAGTACCTGCTTCATAGGGTCAATATTAATGTTAAAGTGTTGATCTTTGTGAGTTCTTAGAGGAGTAGCTGGCACATAGCAAACACCATAAAAGTATTTCTTAAATAAATCTGAACTTTCCTTCAGCCTGCTAAAAGCCTGGGTCCCTTGGAGCTTCTCCATTCCTCACATATACCGTAAACCCCTTCCCGCTACTCACATGCACCGCCTCTTCTTTTGCAGAACTACCTCTGTACAGAAAAACAACCACTTAACTTTCCATTCTGCCGCCTGAGACAACCACTTCCTCCTCACACACTGCAGGCTCCGATGGAGAGCTCAGGTCAGTATGATCAGAGCAGAGAGGTCTGGGGTGCTTGATGAGAATGTTCCCAGAGCCGGCACAACCACCATCACCAGCCAGGCTGTGAGGCTCCAATTCAAATGTGAGAATAATGACAGTAATAGCTAAGAATTACTACCGAACATGAGCTCTTACTGAACAAAAACATATGTAGTGCTAATAATATATTAAGCAGTGATAAAAGCATTTGATAATTATTAACTCACTTAGTCTTTATGATGATGGCATGAGGTAGGTATCGTTATAACTCATTTTATAGAAGGGGGAAGTATTGTCTCCAAGGTGAGGGCAAGAAGGGTGGATATTGTCCCCAAGGTCACATAGATAGTGGATTGTCAAATCAGGACTAAAACTCAGTAATCCAGTGTCCAGGCTTATTTAAACTTTGCTACAGGTTGCCTCATGCAAATATCAGAAGGATCCTATAAAAAAGGGTCATCAGTATGATTAAACTCATTTTACTGGAAGAGAAACAGGTTCAAATAGGCTAGGTTATATGCTCAACGCCACATAGCTATTAAGTGGCAGAGCCAGGGTTGGAATCCAGGTTTACCTGATTCCAAAGTCCAGATTCTTCACCCTAGGGCCCCCATCATCTAGATGTGTATCATCTAACGGTCACCTGACATGTCAGAGCCCACTCCTGAGGCCACCCGCCATAGACCGCAATGCCCTGGGGAACCCCTGTCCTGGGAAGGGGAAGGGGCACCCAAAGGCAGCGAGGTTGTTGTTATTTCTGAAATGTGCATTCCTTCCACTCCGCACTCACCCCAAGCACCGACTGAGTCAGGCAGTCCAGCGAATCCCGGTGTTGCACTATCCAGGTTGTCTTTAATCTGCTGGGGTTTGGACTGGGAGAACAGGTCTGGGCCAGCACTGCAAAATCTTCTAAATATTTCAATATTGACTTACTTTGCACTTATTTGAATTATAACAATAAATGTACTGTGTTTTAGGAGTACTGATATAGTTCCTTTGCATACAAGCAATAGAAACCCATGTGGGTCATTTAATTTAAAAATAATAAAGTGGCCAAGCATGGAAGGAGAAGCAGTACCAGGCACCAGATTGTCCTCTGTGAACTATGAGCATTTTGTCATTTTGTCTCCTTTCTTAACTGATAGAACAATTAATCCAGAACTCCAAGGTTATCACCTGAGACAGTAATTCCCATTCTAGCTCTGTACTAGATTTCCCTGGGGAACTATTAAAAATTTGATTTCCCCCTCAACTCTGATTTTATTAATTTGGGGGCGGGCTGCACATTGGTAATTTTTAAAGCTTTCCAGGTGAGTCTAATGTGCAGCTGGAAAATAGAAAAAAGGTAAAACATCCTAAGTGGGCTTGGGGAGAGATTGCCGCTCTGGTATCGAAGGACAATGGAGAGCTAGAAATGTTGAGTCCTAGGACAGCTTTGACTGAAATTGAGGGGCAGACCTTAAACTATGAGGATCCTTTCATGGCCAGGACCCTATCGTGCTTTCTTCTCTCACCTTCCTCCGATTATCTCTCTAGCTGTAATAATACCTAGCTTGGAAGTGGAGAACCTTTACTCAGGAGATGTTACCAGGATCATCTACTTCTGCATTCAAGCCCCAGGCACACATAGATGAACCTAGACTCATGGTCTCACCTGGATATTCCTCTTCTCTCATCCAGGAAGGTAAATGGTCACATTTAAGAATGCAGTCTAGAAGAGGAGCATTTGACAAAGAGAAAGTTCTGCTCCAGCAGCTCTGTGGTCTTGCATAAATCTCCTCTTCCCTCTGAGCCTCATCACCCCATCTATAAAATGGATAGGGAGCCAGCCCCTGAGGTCCTTTTAGGTCTGAGCTTCTGTGGTTGGAGAGGCAATTCGAGGCCAGGGTGAGACTCTCAACCTAGAATCTGTAAAACAGGGAAAACAGCATTTATCCTACCAAACTCATGAGGCTCTTGTCAGAATCAAATGAGAGAATATATCAGAGAATACTTGTGTATCTATGAGTTATTCAGGGAATGCTAGCTGCTATAACAAATGACCCCAACAAGTAGATTCATACGACAAATACTTATTTCTCACTTATATCAAAGAGTCCAATCTAGACTCCAAAGGATCTTTAGGAATTGAAGCTTCTCTCTTTGACACCATCATTTATAACATGTACCTTCCAAGGTCATCATAGAACTGGAAGAGAGAGCTTAGAGGATAGTGCAGGGGATTTCCTAAGCAGGCCTGAGTGGCACTTCTGCCATGTAGCATTGGCCACTCTGTCACATGGCTACTATCTAACCACAGGGACATATGGAAAATGTAGTCTTCTTGTCCACCTGTAACAAAAATGAAATTTTAGATGAAAACATGACATTGTCTTGCCACACCTATATAAGACTCTTGTAGCTTTCAAGTGCTATTTAAATGTTAGAAATTAATAACAATATTGATGCTAATAGTAGTACCACACTTTCATGGAACAGAGGATAATAATAATGAATGTCATTCATTTTTGGCTATTCTTTCAAGAATAATGTTAGACATGCATATTATATATGAATAATCCTGAGATATTTATTTGCACATGAAATATTTTTCTTTCGCTTAATCAAGTCAAATCTAACCTCAAGCTCTCATTTTCCAAGGTCATTGTGAATTCCATTGTCACAGCATTACCTCTACCTTCTCCTTGGGGTCTTGTGAGGAGCCCAGGGCTTACAAAGTCTGATGATGGAAAAGACTGAGGTCTTCAGTCTGCTGTGGCTACAGCCCCCAAAATAGCTTGGACAGGCTTGCATGGCTCATAAAGTGAGAGGGAGCTCCTTTGGGGACCTTCTTGTACTGTCGTAAAGGTGGGCCAGGTGACCACAGCAGTGGCACTCAAGGACACAGAGCTGAGTGCCTAGCTAAAACCTTTGCCACTACTGTTAAGCTGTACCCCACCCAGCCCTAGTCTGCCTCATTCCCTGTAAGTCCTGTGCCCTTAAAGTCTTGGGGAAACCAACCTCTCTTGCTGCTCTCCTCTTTAAATAGAAGCGGCAACCTTCCTCCTTGTCCTTCGTGGACAATGCAGCTTGATTGTCTCAGTCAGATAGCCAGGGGTCTGAAATTCAAGGGACCAGGTAGAGGGTGTAAGTGAATTAAACTTGGAACTTGGGGACTGTAAGATACAGAGAAGACGTGGCCCTGCTATATGTCGTATGTGAGAAGGAGGCATGCCCAATGTCAACAGACTTTCGAGACATGCCAGAAACCTAAACTTTTATGCAAAGTCTCCTGATTTGTAAATGTTGGCAGCTAATTCAGTTTTTTGCAAGACACTCTGCAAGTCCAAACAAAACACGTCTGCAAGCCAGATGTGGACCCAAGCCTTAGAGTTTGTTCCGGCTGCCCAGACTTTCGAAAACAAAGTTTATTTGGGGTTGTCTCCCAGGGCTACTGGCAACTTCTCTATTTTTCTCTGAAACATAAAAACTTAACTCCCTCTGCAAAGCAGGGGAAACTAGGGCTCAGAAGACAAAAGCTTGGCTGCCCTTCAGGAGGTAGGAAGGAAATCACAGCAATCACAGGTTTAAGTCTGTATGTAGTCTTTGGTTCAGGGGATGAAGGAGGAGTAATGAAGGGACAGGAGAGAGAGGGAGAAAAAGGAGAGAGAGACAGACAAACAGACAGACAGACATGGGGGGTGGGGGTAAAAGAAGACATAATGTCAATGTTTTAATAATTCACCTTGCATTAAACTCATTGAATCTTCATGCAAATGGAAATGGTAAATGGAAGGACAGCTCGTGACCAGCCTTCATGATTTCCTCCAGTGTGGGGAGATGCTGTACATCCCAGCATAGTGGCCAGGTGGGCAAAGGTGGGCTGTAATAGGCTGCCTACTACCTGCCTGCTCTCATCTTGAGGTTGACTCAGAATCAGTCCTTGACATGGTCCTGAGGGAGACAAGTGAGAAGCAGGAGGAATGCAAGGATTTCAGACATTCCAGGTGACCCCACACACATGGCACCCCCCTAACCATGGAGTGGCCAATCTGTGAGTGCCAAAGCACACAGGGTACCTTGGCCTAAACAAATTCTGACTCCTGAACAGCACTGTAACTGGCTAAAATTTGTAATCTCTGTCCCTCCTACTTCCAAAGGAATCAGAAGCAATTGAGACATGTTTAGTAGGACATAAAGCAGGCATGCCTAAGGGAAGTCTGTGCCACTTGAGATGAGCCCATTTTTGAGGTTGGCCTCAACTTAGCTGTAAGTTTCCTGACAGCCACAAAAAAGGGGAACCCGTGGGCCATGTGGTTTTTCTTGTCTTACACCAGAGAATGCGCACTTGTCTATAAAGACAAACTCTTCGTTGGAGCTCATCATAAAGAGGAATTTGTTGTTCAGGGTGGGTCTCCCATACTTCTGGTGTGAGTCTAGTGCTTCCTGGAAGGAGAAGACACAATTACACCTCCAAGGATTTATGGGGGGTAGAAGGAGCTGTCAGACCCTGATGGAAATCTAACTCCAAATGAAGGCAAAAGGGAAGAAGGGTTGGGTGGAAATATGTTAGACTGATGGGTGGTGGAGAAAGGCTCAGCAGGGTGGTTGGGAAATTCCTGAGCCAAAGTCAGCTTTTCGAGAAGGCCTGTATCTCAGTGGAAGAGTCTATTGAGACTCCCCATTGCTCTCTGTGTGGGCTGGGAAGCATGGCCTGGGCACAAAGCCATGGCTGTCGCAGCACAACAGCACAGAGTACCCCACCCTCCCTGCCTTGGTCAAGCAGACTCCTTTGGTGGGAGATCAGTGAAGCACATTCTGGACTACACACTTTCCAGTGTCAGTTATTCTTTTTTTTTTTTTAAGTTTTATTTATTTATGCATACAAGCTGGGGTACAGGCCAGAGGCGTGGGGCAACAAGAGGGTTCATCAGAGACAGAGTGGGAAACAGAACAGGCAGATCTACGGAAATACACTGCTGAGGGGAGCAGCGGGCGAGGCAGGAGAGGTCTGCTGCACCATATGGGAAGCTCCCCAACTGGGCATCAAACTCTCATCGCTGCTGCTGACAGCTCCACAGCGCAGCGCTTAACGGTGCACCACCAGGGAGGCCCCACTGTCAGTTATTCTTATACCACCTCACACCTTTGCAATGTCAACTTGCTACACAGTTGAATTAAAATTTACTCTGACACTTGTTAAAATGGTTGGGAAGACTTTACTCAAGACTATTCCAATAGGGAGAGAGATGGGGCTCAACTTTGAATTGGCCAAAGACAGCTGGGGATTCAGAACCAACAGAGTTAGGGGTCAGTGGGTGGAGGTGGGGATTCTTGCTAAACTAGTCTAACAGGATTCTTGCTAGAGGTAGGTCAAGGACTTAGACATCAAAGGTGGGGGAGGGGATGAAGAACTTAATCAGATATCAAGGGTGGGGGTTTCTCTATAACTGACAGCAAGATTCTTATCACAACTGGGGTAGTCAGAGCAAAGACAAGCCAGGGACCAGGGTCAGGACCTAAAGGAGAAGGGAGCTCACAGGAGTCTGAGTGGTTTGGTCATGGAGAGTGTTATTTGACTTCAAATTTTAGCTTCATGTAAAGGTTGGAGAACTAGTTATATTTTTTTCTAAAACACATGAAAGTAAGTGCATGATGATTCAAATTTTAGTATTGTTTGTGTACCATCTAAAACTGTCTTGCATATCACTGGAGTATACATTGGTACTTGGGAAATGCTGGTTTTACAAAGAGCACAGAAATGCTGATTGAAGGGCTATGTCCGGCCCTAGCCCTTTGCTGCCACCAGCTCTAGCTCTAGGTTGATCCAGTCATTCCTGGAGAGGATAAAGACATTCTCAGGGAGAGAGGAGGTAAGGCCGGGGGGCTGAGCTCGAAGTGCCTGACCTGAAAGCCCCCCCCCACCCCTGTGCAGATGTGGAACTGGACCTCCAGCGGAGCGTGCAGGCTGTGCTCCGGGAGCTCAGCGCCCAGGCCCCTGCCCTGCAGAGCAACCAAGGTAAGAGCCAGCAGGCAGATGTCTGTCTGCTCCCCCACCTCAACTCCCTCCAGCTCTGTCCCCACAGTTTGGGACAGTGTCCCAACTGGAGCTCATAGAGTGAGGGGCTTCCCACAAGCCCCCTTTCTGCAGGAAATGCCTAGTGCCTAGAGGACCAAGAAAAGTTCTCTGTACCCCAACCTAACCCTGAGGGAGACAGTGAGAAGCAGGAGGAATGCAAGGAATTCAGACATTCCAAGTGACCCCACACACATGGCACCCCCAAAACCATGGAGTGGCCAATCTGTGAGTGCCAAAGCCCAGTGACTGTGGCAGTGAATATTGGGAGTCTGCCATCTCCTTTCTTAACCACCTTCCCCAATTCCCCTTGAGAACAAAATTCCCCTTAGCATTCCAGGCCCATATGACTTCCAGAACTATACCCATTATTGCTCCATCAGCCACATGCATGCGCCTGTCTCCACCAGTGTCCCACTTCCCCCCTTTCTGCCCTGGAATTCACTGTCCATAAAGGGCAACTTGTCAGAACTCCCATGCAGGAGAAGCCCACCCTCCTGCTTCTGGAGCCAACCACTCACTTGAGGGGTCAAAGCCGTGGTCTCCAAGGGCTCCAGGGCTCAGGAACCTGCTCAGAGGGGTCTTTTCTAAGGACCCTCACCCCACTGGTTGCTCTGGGCTCCCCTCTCTCCTGGCCCAGGCATGTGGAGATGGTCCCTGCACAAGAAGGTGGAGCGAGATCCTGGTAAGAGCCCGGCGCTGGTCCGAATTCTACTAAGAGAACTCGAGAAGGTGGGTTCAAGTGCCTGGGGTTGGGGTGGAACAAGACAGGATGAGCAGAAGAGACAGTCAATCTGATGGGGGTCTCAGTCCCATCAGCACCTTGTCCCCCCAAACTTTGGTCTTTGATAGACCACCTGCAAGATAATGGCAACATTTCTCTCCCTGCTGTGCTTTTTTATAAGCAACATTTTATTTTCACTGACTGCCATTGTTTTACTTGGGTTAACTCAAAAGGGAACTCGATGACAGGTCCATAAATGGAAAAATCACATGCTCGTCAGAAAAAGAAAGCACTTGGAAACATAAATGTTTAACTCTTAACAATATCCAAGATGATCTTGGTCCCACCTAAAATTATCCTCTGACCACCCAATGCTCTGGGGCAACTGTGTGGGGTGACCGCACCTAAGGGGGCCTCCAAGCTGGGGACTTACTTGCCATTTTGCTGACAGCTCCTGCCCTGAGTTCATGTTGCCCTTCCCCCACGGAGCTCCCCATGTCCCTCCCCGACACCGTCACAGCTGTGCCCCCACACCAGTGCTCCCGCCCTGCCCTTCTTCCTCTCTCCAACAAAGACTGTCGCCCTCTTTCTTTGCCCTTGGCCTGGTGGGACACTGCCTTCCACTCCATCTCTTGCCTACTCCTTATGCCCCCAGAATGCCTCTTGCAATGATAAGGCAAGGCCTCCTCAACCCTCAGCCCATAATTGTCCCATGATCTATTTTCTAGGCCGAAAGGGAGGACCTCCGGCACGTCATCATTCCGTTGCTACACACTCTAATGTACGTGCTCGCTAAGGTGAGCTGGGCTGAGGGTCAGGGTGGCCATGGTAACCCCCAAGTGGCAGGACTAGACACTGTCCTCTCCCCTCCTTGGACACCCTCTCTCAGCCTCAAAGAGCTCTTCGATTGCCTGTGCCAACAGGCTTCTCCGTGCTCCTGCACCCTCTTCCTCGTACCTGCAGAGATGAAATTGGGGAGGCCCTGGGGAAATGCATTGCCTTGACAGAGCAGAAAGTTCTGGAGGGGAGTTGATTTGCTGGTGAGATGAATTTCCATCTTGATACAAAGTCTGACAGATGCTAGGAGAATAGGCTGAAGGTGTAGAACTGGAAGAGAAGGGTGAGCCCAGTCCGGCAGGCCCGACCTTCCTCTTCTCTCACTCCACCCCTCTTAGGGTCTGTTGTGACCTGGGGTGCTGGGTACCCCAACTCCTCCCTCTTACACAGGCCACAGGCATCACAGAGGAGCTCTACAGGAGAACCTATGCTTTTTGCACGAGGTTGCTGACCATGCCTGCCCCCTACTGCACAGTGGCCTTGGACTGTGCCATTAGGCTGAAAACTGAGACAGCAGTCCCAGGTAAGAGCTGCCCGAAGCTTCCCAGGTCTCCTGTGCAGCTCCACTCAAGGTTTTGCGCTTTTCTGCGGAACTCTGGGGAAATTGAAAGTCACAGCATCTGCTGTGGCAAAGTGGGAATGGGGATCAGAGTCTCAGGGGTCGATCGACTTCACAGGGACGCTGTACCAAAGGCTGGTCATTGCCGAACAGAACTTGACGAGTGAACTGTATCCCTACCAGGAAAGGTGAGTGGCCCCAGGAAAGATGCTGGGGCCCAGGTGCTGGGACTGTATGACTGCTCGCTGAGGAGGACGAGGGAGGCTGGACTGAGAGAAGCCCCAGTGTCCAGCAGGTGTGAACAGGTGTGACTGCCAGCAGCTTAGGCTGTTCTTCTTGGGATGGATTGAGAGTCATCCTGCCCAATGCAGAGGGTGGACATGACCACTGGACCACTCTGGAGTTCCATCGTTCCACCTCCATCCTGCACACCTTCTCTGCAAACTTGTATTCGCCACAGTTCCCACCACTCCCTATGGGCCCCCCTTTTTAATTTGAGGCCCCTGTTTTTTTGAGGAACTAAGTAATGGGGAGCTACAAGACTCTGAGAGCGCCCCTCCAGTGCTCCTTCTCCCAGGCATCATCTGTGTTGTTTCCCCCACCCCTGCCTTTGCCCTCAGAGTATTCCTCTTCGTGGATCCTGAACTGGTATCGCCCTCGGTGTGCAGTGCCCTGCTGCTGGAGATAGAGGCCGCCCAGGTGGAGCAGACTCCGGAGGCCTGCATGCGCCACGTGGTCTCCCACGCCCTGCAGGCGGCCCTGGGGGAGGCCTGCCACACGGGGGCTCTGCAGAGGAAGCTGCAGGTAATAGCCCGAACTAGCCCTTCTTGGTTCTGGCCCAGGTCCCTACACACAACTCGTCTTCCCCCTTCTCCTGTTCCCATATCACCTCTTTCCCTAAATCAGAAATGAATACATATTTGCCATGGAAAGTCTGATAAAAAAATAAAATGCAGTTTGGCCATAGAAGAAAATAAAACTCACCTCCCTCTATCCAGACATATTAGCAATGAGCATTTTGATAAATTTCTTTAATAATGATGTTGATGATAATCATAATGGCTACCATTGTATACTAGGTATTGTGTTAAATACTTTACATGAGTCACATTTAAAAGTTTTCACCTCAACATTGTGAAATGAATATAATTATCCAAACTAAAGCACAGAGAAGTTGATGACCTACTCACGGCCACACAGATACAAAGTGACTATCAGGGTTTGTACCAGGAGGCAGCCACATTGGAGAGTCCTCCCCAATTGTACCTATACCCCATCTTTTTTAGCACAGACACCCATGGTCCCTAAGGTGACCTACTATCCTCTCTCCCTGCAACTGACCATGGCTCTCAGGAGGTTGGGGTGGGGAGGACCTTTCCTGACCATAAACTGCCTGCTGCCCCCACTTGCCCTTCCAGGGGCAAGTGGCCATTGTTTCTCACTCACCAAACAGGCCATAGTGAAGGTGCCATTTTGACTTAATCAAGGGGCTCTCTAGCGCATGTCAACTACCCATTACCAACCCTCTGAGGCCCCCAGCTCCCTTATCTAAGGCTCCCTTATCTAGAATTCGGGGATGCCATTCCTAGTCATACCTTGCTGGTTCCATGACAAATGGGGCTGGGAGAGGTGACTCAGCTGGTCACTGTCTGGTGGGTAGGCCTTATCTGACCACCAGCCCACATCCTGTCAGCTGAGGGCCAGGTCTGAGGCCCACATGGGGAGTAGATGGGTCTCCTCTTTGTCCACTGACAAGGTCTCAAGACTGGAGGTCAGCTTGGGATAACCTGCCTCTCTGATCTTCTGCACTGTGTTCTAGGTGTGGAAGATGGGTGTCTCTGGGTAGGGATCCAGGGGAGGCTTCTTTGCAAAACCTTGAAGCCAGGGATTTTGGAGCGATGTGGGAACCAGGACCAAGGAGATGTGTCTGCAGACACAGCTTTGAGAACTAGCTCCCAGTGGGTTGGCAGCAAGACTTAAAGCCAGCATCTTGGGCTCTGGTTTTCCTCTTTTCCTTGCTTCTTTATTCTACTGAACTCCATAAAGAACTCCCCTATGACTGATTCCATAGGAGGCACTGGAGTTGAGCTGGTCTTTTAGAGTTGTTTCAAATTAGGGTGAAGGAGCTTGTCTACTGGTCATTGGATATAGACTGTACCCAGGATGGGGACCTGACCCTGGTGGCTGTCTTCAGTTGAGGGCAATTTTGGAGAGCTGTCAGCTGCCTGCATTCTTAGCAGCACCAGGCTAATGAGTCCTCAGTCCAGCTAGTGGGAATCTGGTAGCCAGAGTCAAAGCCAGAATCATTTCAGTGGCCGATAAGACCTTCCTGATCTGCTCCCAATTCATTTCCTCACTGACCCATCTCCTACTCTCTCTTTCTCTCAACACTCCAGCTACACAGCCCTCCTTACTGTCCCTCAGACATGCTTATGCCCCAGGGCCTTTGCAGTTGTGGTTCTTTATGCTTAAAATGTTCAGTTTTCCACATGGCTTTTCTCCTTCACTCCCTTCAGGTCTTTGTTTAAAATTCACCTTTCAGTGAGGCTTTCCTGATTACACTATCTAAAATTTCATCCCCTACCATCCCTCCATGACAATTTCACATTCTCCTCTGCTTTATTTTCTCTTCAGCATTTATTGTTATTTATCATGCCATAAATTGTCCCATGAAGACAGTGCTTTATTCACTGCGGCGCCCTGACACCTACAACAGTGCCTGGCACATAGTGGAAACTGGATAAATAAACTTAATTAATGTATTTATAGATGAAGCAACAAGGTGAGGTGGTCCCTGTGGCCCCTTCCAACTCTGATTCCATATCCCTCTAATTGCTTTTGTTTGCTCATATGTTCATTCAGCAAATATTTATTGGAGCCTTCGTTAGGGCTCACTTTTCCTTGGCCTAGGAAGTTCAGACCCACTCAGCAGGACCCTGGCCAGAACAGAGATTAGCACAGAACAAAGATCCACTAAAGCCTTGTTGTCGGCCCATAACACTTGTTTGGACTGTGCATCTCACTTATGAGTTGGGGTTAGTTGGTGGTGGGTGGGGTGTACGGTGACTAGAGGGCATTGAATGACATAGTCAGAAACCCTGGCATACCTGTTTCATGAAGGAGAAACTCTCAGGTTGTGCTTTACCCCTCACCTCTTTTAACACTCCCTTTTAAAAAAGAGAAAGCAAGTCTGAAGCTTGAAGACCTTGGTCACAGAAGCTGGCTAGAATTTGTTAATAACTCTTTGTAACTATTATAGTCATCCGTTATTTCCTCTTAACGACAAGGGACATTAGCCTTTTTATTTAGAGTAACAATGGAAGACATTCCCCTGAAATAATTTTGAACCAAAAAAGTGAGCTGGTTTAAAGAAAAATAATGAGTAAATAATAGTAAAGGCGTATGTGAACGTGTAGTAAAGGAATGACAGAAATTTAGGGAATATTCAACAAATATTTATGAAGCACCTACTATGTGCCAGGAGATATTTTAGGTGTTGGGGATGCAGCTATAAACAAAACAGACAAGACCCTAGTCTTCTTGGAGTTACAGCTTAGAAGGGGTAAGACATTGATCCAAGAACTTAATGATGCTCCAAGGAGAGAGCAGTGCTGCAGTGAGGGAGCACCCACAGCTGCACGCAGCATCCCGCAACAGCTGTGGCGGGGCAGGAGCCCGCCTTGGAGCAGCGGCCTTCCCCGGACCCAGCTCCTCCACACTCCGGGGCGGAGCCAAGGTCTTGCGGACTTGGAATAGGAGCTGCGGTGGGTGAATGCTGGGCCAGGAGCCAGTGGCTGACGTCGGTCTCCAACAGGCTAGCTCCCGCCGCGCCCTGGTGAGCTATTTCCACGCCGTGGTGGCCGCGGTGGAGCAGATGGCCAGCGAGCCCAACCCCAGCCGGGAGGGACACCTGGAGCGGCTGGAGGAAATCTACAGCTCGCTGCTGGGGCCAGCGGCCGCCGCCAGGGGCCGCTGCGGCGGTAAGCGGACGGCGAATCGGAGAAGGCTGAGATCAGGGACCCTGCGAGGGGACCCTGCATTGGGGCGCTAGAGAGCAGCGCTGTACCTGCCCAGGGTTTGCATGACTGAGGTGGGAAGGGACACTAGGCTGCTCCTAGGGATGTGAGGACTGAGGGCAAGTTCCGAGTTCCTGGGCTAAGAAGGTGGGCAATTTGGTCACGGTAACAACTGATACCTCCAGGGCACCTACTGTACCCCAGTCGTTCTAAGCACTTAGCGTATATTTAAATATAGAAGATATATTAGATCAATGAATCCTTAAAGTGAGATTAAAAAAAAAAAACTATTACTGCTCCCCATTTTATAGCTAAGAAAACTGAATTAGAAAGTGGCTAGAGCATTTACCCAAGACCACCCAACTGATAAGTGGCAGAGCCAAGATTCAAACCCGGATTGTCTCCTTCTCCACCACTACACTGTCTAGCCAAAGGACGCATGGATCGCATGGAGCACGGCTACAGCAACAGCAGCATCAGCAGCACTTATGTCGTATGGGAGCACAGATGGTTATTCCTCACACTTGCTTTCTACTTAGGTTTTGCGATCAATGCCAGATACTGGAAGCAAGTCCATGTGCATTGGGAAGCCCTAAAATGAGCTCAGAGAAGTGTCCCAAAACATGTATTTCTGCCTGTTGCCCTGATCTGTGTCCCTTTCCCATGGCCAACTAAAGTACTCTGTGCGCCACACCCAGACCTGCCTCCCACCCAGCCTTGCCCTGCTCACCTTAATGATCAGCCAGCACCCCTGTTGGGCCTACAAGGGCAGTATGGGAAGTGGTTATGAGTACAGTGTCCTGAGTGAGAACATAGCCTCAGGAGCAGCTGCCTGGCTTCAATCCTGGCTCTACCACTTACTGTGTGATCTTGGGTCACTTACTTAGCCTCTCTGTGCACCTATCTCCTCTGTAAGGTGGGGGTAATAATATTACCTGTGACCCAGACAGACAGTAATGTGCACAAGAGGTGGTGAACAGTACCTGGCAGGAGTAAGTGTTCCCTGAAGGCTGGCTGTTCTCGCCTAGGGAATCTGGCAGCCTCATTAAGGAGGGGGCATGCTATAAAGAAGTGAAACAGGTAGATGAGGGCCAAAACCAAAGCCCTGCAAGTTAGGTGTGCTCCGGTGTGCAGGCACCATGGCCCCTGGGGAGGGAGTGACCTTGGGCTGGAATGGTCAGGAAGACTTCTAGAAGGAGGAGAGGGGGGAAGGGCTGTCCCATCTCTCCCTGGACTGCCGGGATTCCTGCTGCCCTTAGCACTTGGCTCAGGAGGTCTCTTGAGCATCATCCCCAGGAGCACACATTGTCTACTGTTTGCAAGAGATTAGGTGAGACCCTGAGAAGTTCAGAGGCCTCTTCCTCATCTGGATGTAGACAAGGCATCTAAGAGCAATGGGAGAGGCAGCAGAGACAGAGAGGGCGGGGTGGGGGGAGGTGTGTTGGCAAAAGACAGGGGAGGAAAGCTGGGGAAAGACACAGTGAGTTATCCGTGCAGGATCCTAAACACTGAGTTAGGGAGTTTGCAGGAAACAGGGAGGGGCCAGGAAGGGCCAGCTCAGGGTTAGGTCCTGAATGAACTGAGTGGGGTAGAGAGGGAGAGGAAGACTTTCAAGACGTGATTTGAAGGAGAGGGTTTCTGCCACCCCCTTTAAGCCCCATACAGGAGCTGGGGATTACGGGGAGGTGAGAGGGCAGAGGAGAATCCCACAACCGTCTCCTCCATGGTCTCCACAGCCTGCTCCTTCCTTCAGGTAACACCCTCCAAGATCGGCCACCAAGCATCCCTCTTCCCAGCCCACACATCTCCTTCCACCTATGGACGGACGAGGAGCAGCTCTGTAAGTGCCATAACCTTGGCCTCCTCTGTGGGGAGCAGTGTGTGTGTGTGTATGTGTCTCTGTGTGCTCCTTGTGCGCCTGGAAGGACACATTTTCTCTATGTCATAGCTTAGTGCATTGGCCACTGGCCTCACCTGTGATGATGCCAGTGCACAGTGGATGTCCCAAGAAGGAAACAGTCACAAAGAGTTATGTTTCCTGGGCCTGGAAGAGGCCTGCATAGAAATGCCCTTGTCTCACATGCACCTCCATACTGGGGCTTCTATCTCACTGTTCCCCTGGCTCTTAACGGGGAGATGGAAGGAAAAGGGTAAAGGCTGAAGTGGGAGGTGCTTGACTGGTGAACTGGGTCACGCTAGACTCTGTTCTCTGTGGGCCTCAGTTTCCCCATGGATTTGAAGGTGAATCAGAAAGCCTGTAGCTGACAGTCTGTGTCATCTGTATCCTGGGCAGGTTGTGGGGCATGGAGAACAGGGTGATGGTAATGAGCAGATACAAAGAGGGCTGGAGAGTTCGGAGGACCTGGGTTAAGCTGCTTTCTTTACTGCAGGACTTCTCAGAGCCTTGAACATGTTTACTTGGGGGACTCATTAAAAGGTGGCAGTCTCATACTCAGTGAAATAAGCCAGAAAGAAAGAGAAAAATATCGAATGGTTTCACTTATAACAGGACTATAGGGAGGCCGGGTGGGAGAGAGACAATCAGTGGGGGCGGGGGGAGGGGGGAGGAAGGAGGCAGAGGGAGGGAAGGAAAAGGGCACAAAATGGAATAGAAAAGAACACAAGGGACCATGGAGATGGATCACGGGTGAATTGGCGGTGGGCTACCCAAGGGGAATACAAAATGTAAAAGACATAAATAACAATAAAAAAATATATTTATATATATAAAAAAAAAGGTGGCAGTCTTTGCTGGCCACAGGACCTTTGTTCCTGACAGAGGCATCTCGTGGGGCTTCTGTTCAGCTGAGCACTGTTGGAGGAACATGGAACCTCTGGCCTTGTGGGGGTGAGGCCCTGCTGGTTTAATGCCTCCTCTCCACCCTGACAGTTGCTTTTACTCTATACCCCAGGGAAGGAACTGGTGCTCTTCCTGCGCCCTCATTCCCAACTGCGCCTCAGTGTTGATTTGGAAGCCTTGGATCTGCAGGGCCTCCTGCCGGACCTGGAGTTGGCCCGGGCGTCGGTGCTGTCCACTGACAGTGGCATCGAGCGGGACCTTCCTTTGGGGGCTGACGAGCTTCCCTCACCCAGCAGCCCTGAGATGGAGCGTGGGGGGCTGCAGCGAAAAGGGGGCATCAAGAAGCGGGCATGGCCCCCATACATCCTGATGCCCAGCAGCTGGGATGCGCCCCCGGGGTTGCACCGGAGGACAGGCAGGCCCAGTGGGGATGGGGAACTGCTGCCCGGTGTCTCCCGGCTGCACACAGCTCGGGTGCTGGTTTTGGGGGACGACAGGATGCTGGGGCGCCTGGCCAGGGCCTACCACAGCCTCAGGTAGGGCCCTGAGGGGGGCACCTGGGGGCTGGCATGGTGGGAGCACAGGTGGGCCTGGTGTGGGCTGGTGAGGGATGAACGAGTGGCGAGGAAGAATCAGGAGGCAGAGGCCAGGGTGGGATGGCAAGTCTGGTGCCCCCTCCAACCTGTGCGTGACCGTCAGGGAGCACCGCTGAGAAGCAGGCACAGGCTCACTGCTTTATGTTCATGAGCTCCATCCTCCTCATTGCGACCTCCTGCACACCAGTCTATAGAGGAGAAAGCAAAGCCTCAGAGAGACGAAGGAAATTGTCCAAAGTCAAGAGATAATAATCAGGAAGACCAAGGATGTGGAGCCTTTGCCAAGGTTGTGAAGCCCCAACCCCTGCCCTCACACTATGTTCTGCTGCTCCTTGTCAGGAAACGAGAGACCCAGAAGTTTTGTCTCAGTCCCAGACTCAGCCTGCAGCTGTACTACATCCCGGTGCTGGCACCTAAGGTAGCCACCTGGGGGAGGGGTCGGGAACGGAATGGGGAGGGGAGGGGAAGGGTAAAGGGGGGGGCGGTCAGGAGCAGGTGTTGGGATTAGGGGCTGGATAGGAACACACTGTAGCCTCCCACCCTGTTTCCAGGGGCCAGGATCAGCCTTCCTAGGGTATGGAGCTGGAGGAGTGGGGCAGGGACACTGGCCCTGGGAGCTGAAAGTGGCAGGAGAGATGTTCCCTCAAGGTGGCAGCTGTCCATGGCTGGTTTTTGCTTTGCTTCTCTAATGAAGTGAATTGCAAGCTTCTCCTCCTGGGGTGTGTGTGTGTGTGGGGGGGGGGTGATGGGCTCACACATTGTCGCACACTTCTTCTTACTGCAGAGCATTCAAGGCCAAATAATACCCTGCTTTCCCCTTAAGAGGCTGGCGGTCACTTTCCAATTTCCCTGGCAAGTGATGCTCAATGGTTTTGCATCTCAGCTTCATCTGAGATATAAAGCAGTCTCCACACAGTGTGGAAACAAGGCCCAAAGAGCTTGAAGGGATTTGGCCACATCCAGAAAGCTAGTACTAAGTTTGCCTAGGTCTGGTACCTAAGGGACCTCCAGGAAGAAAGTGCCAGAGGGCTTGCCACATCCCCTTGTCCCCCATCCAGGTGCCTGCTGCTTATGCCAATTCCGAGCTGGGAGAGCTCGCTGCCTTCCTGGGCCGGGTAGACCCGTGGTACGAGATAACTGTGAACACCCTGTGCCCCGCCATCCACAAGCTGGCAGAGATGGTAAGGCCAGCAAGGGCAGAGGGCAGGAGGGAGGTGGGAGGGAACAATGTCCAGCTACTACCTTTGACACCTGATCTCAAGAATCAGCCAAGGGCTTCCCCACCCCCACCCCCTACCTCTCCCACACCCCCTCCAGGTGGGATGAAGCAGGAAGGGAGAACAGGACAGAACCTTAACCAGTTGGGGTTGGAGTTTACTCAGATCACTTATACTGGGACAGACAGCCCTGCAAAAGCCAAGTTCAGCATTCTTTTATGAACATGTCGACCATTTAGATGCCTTCTTTTGTGAGTTTCCTGTGATCCTTTCTCTATGATAAGACCAAGCTCATGTTTCCTGAGCCTGATGTGTACCAGGCACTTTTCTAAGCACTACCACACAGCGCCCTAAACCCAGGTGGGCAGTCTTGCCGGGTCTGGTACAATGGGGCAATGATCACTGTACCCCTATTTTACAGATCAAGCAGTTGAGGCACCGAGAGTTTAGGTAGATTTCCCAAAGTAACCAAGAGTGGCCAATTCCCACATGGAACCAGGGAACTTGATTCCAGAGTGTGGTCCATGAGTCACACACTTGGTGGTACCCCCAGCCCCAGCCCCCAGGAGGGACCTTATCTTCCATTGATTAGAAAAGGCCTTTGGGAATCGTAAGAGAATCTTGTCCTTTTTTCTTCTTGTGTATTGCAGATCCCCCCCCCCTTTGTTATTTGCCTATCAATTTTGTCAGAAGTGTTTTTGACTTCAAAAAGTTGGATATTTTTATTAATGCATAGATAGCACTTTTACCCTTTATGGTTTTTTCTTCTGGAGTCGTGCTTTGAAAGACCTCTGCTCCAAGATTAAATAACTATTCACTGACAATTTACTGCTTTTAATGTCTCCGTTTTTACATTTAAATAACCCATCTGCAATTAATTTCAGTGTTTAGTATGAAGCATGCAGTTTTATTTTTTCCAAATGTTCAGCCAGTTGTCCTAAAGTTATTTATTGCAGAATCCATCTTGCCCCGTCAATTTGAAATGCCACTTTTATCCTTTACTAAATTCTTGCATATGCTTGGGCTTATTTCTGGATACCTATTCTTTTTCATTGATCTAGTCATTTCTGTACAAATTAGCACTCTGTATTTTAATATCTGGCAGAGTAAGCCTACCCCTTCACTCTTCTTTTTCAAAACTTTTCAGACTGTGCATGTTTATGTACCTTTCCAAATAAATTTTCAAATTTTGTTGTCAAGTTTTTTGTAACCTCTTTGGGATTTTGATTGAAGTTTGGAAGGGCACTAGCATCTCTGGCAAATTAGGACACCCTCTCTGGGAACAAGAGGTAACTATTTAAGGATCCTAGTAAATCGCACAGTATAGGAGTACGGTTTTCATCTTCGAGCTTTTGCTCATTTCTCACTAAATTTATTCCTCGTGTTTGATAATTTTTTCTTACAGTTGTGGATGCCTCTTTCTTGCATTATGTTTGAGTAGCTTTACTTCTAATATGAAAGAAAACTATTGGTTTTTACATATTTATTTTCTAGCTAGCCACTTTACTAAGCTCTCTCACTTTACTGCTTGCTTGATTGGGATGCCTCCTATAACTCTTATTCTAATGAAGAAGTTGGGGGAGATATATTTTTGAGTTATTGCTTATCTGAAAATGTCTCTGCATGTACAATGCAGGACCATTCAACTGTGTATCAAACATATCATTTTCTCAAAACTTGTAGGCTATTGCAGGAAGAACATCTAATTTACGCTCTGCTATTGGTAACTGGAAATAGTATGTACAATGACAGCATTATTAGCATAAGGCCATAGTTCTTTGGTGTCGCCTATTGGAAAGAAACAATATTCCTGTAGACCACACATGAGTGTCAGAAGAGATATAACAGGATCTGATATGAGATGGATGGATGAGAAAAACTCTGAGCTTCTCTCAACTCTGTTCCAGTCTTTCTACCACATTCTATGTAGACATTCTGTTCTGTTTGCCTAGAAAACCCAATCATTATGCTTTATAAACATGGAGTTGAGGAGGGCCTATAGGACATGGCACCAGTCCTTACCCAATAATGTGTAAACATAAATCAGATATCACAAAAACTGAAATGCCTGATTTTTATTAATTCAGAATTCAGTTTATTCTTTTTTAAAAGAGATTTATTTATGCATACAAGAACTGGGGTGTAGGCCAGAGGTGTGGAGAGTGAGAGGATTCACCAGAGACACAGTGGGGAACAGAACAGGCAGATTCCCACTGCTGAGGGGAGCAGCAGGCGAGACAGGAGGGATCTACTGCACCAAGTGATCGAACTGATGCCTAAGTGGCTGCCGATAGCTTGATAGCGCTGAGACTTTAACCTCTGTGCCACCAGGGAGAGCCCAGTTTATTCTTTTTTTTAAAATTTGACTGCATTTTGCAATCATGTGGGAAGTTTCTTTTTTATTTATTTAGGAAAAAGAATCTTTTCTTTTTGTCTTATACCCCTTTGATTCTTTCTCCTCTTAACTTCAGAAATCTTACTTTATCAGTATCTGCTACTTTTATAAGTATTTTGCTTTGTTGAATTGTCTACTATGTAAGTATACCTTCTTGTCTTTGCCATTCTTACTTGCCTTACTACACATAATTCCCTCAAATATTTTCCATTTTGCTGCAAATGGGAAACATTTCATCTTTCCTTATGGCTGAAGAAGTGGGGAGAGTGGGCATCTTTGTTTTGTTCCTGATATTAAAAGGACAGCTTTTAGTTTTTCAGCATTAACTCTTATATAGACTGTAGGTTTGTGATATATGGCCTTTATTGCGTTGAGGTAGGTTCCTTCTGTTCCCATCTTGCTTAGAGTTTTTAATCATAAATGGATATTGAACTTTATAAATTCTTTCTCTGCATCTGTTGATATTGTCATATGATTTTCATTTCTTTTGTTGATGTAATGTATTGTAATGGTTGATTTACATGTATTAAAGCATCCTTGCATCTCTGGGATAAATCCCACTTGATCACAATGTATAATCCTTATAATGTATTGTTGAACAAAATTTGCTAGTATTTTGTTGAAGACTTTTGCATCAATGTTCATTTGAACTATTGGTCTATAGTTTGCTTGTCTTGTTTCCGTCTGGTTTCAGTATTAAGGTGATGTTGGCATAAAATGTTTTAAGGAGCATTCCCTTTTGGATTTTCAGAGATAATTTGAGCAATGGACATAGTTCTTCTTTAAAGGTTTGCTAGAATTCACTTGTAAAGATGTCTGGCCCTGGTTTTTGTTTAGGGAGGAGATTTTTGATTACTGTTTTAATTTCCGTGATTATAATTGCTTCATTCAATACTTCTGTTTCTCCTAGTTTAGTCTTGGTAAACCATATTGTCCTAGAATGTTTTCCATTTCTTCAAGGTCATTTTATTTATTGACAAATAATTATAATCGATCTTTGCTTATGATCTTTTTTCTCTCTATGCCATCTCTGGTGATTTCTCCTCTTTCATTTCTAATTCTGTTTGTTAATTCTTCCTCTCTCCTTTGCTAGCCTAGCTAGTTAATTTTGCTTATCTTCTCAAACCAGCTCAGATACCATGAGAACCAAAAGATATATCAGACAATCGGGTCTTACTCCCAGTGTTACGTGGCCGGCGAGTAGCTGATCCAAACCTAGAACCCATTCCAGACCCTTTCATCACCAGTTATATTCTCAAGCATTTTGTTTGCCCCAAGCACACATCACAGTGCTTTACACACAGAATTGCTCGGTATTTCTGTGGCAATTGGAATAAATCAGGATACCTGAGGACATGGGACTTTAGACAGTTATGTTTTAATTAGGAGTGGAAATTGGGTGATAGGTGTGTTGAAGGGCCCACTGGGCTAATATATCGCAGAGGATATGCGGGGGCCTTAGAGTTTCTCTAAGAAAATAGCACCTCTCAGAATTGTTGGAAGGAGGTGACCAAGGCATTCTCTCCCTCACAGCCTCCTGCCCTGGACACATCCCGCACTGTGGACCCCTTCATCCTGGATGTCATCACCTACTATGTTCGCATGGGCACCCAGCCCATCTATTTCCAGATCTACACAGTCAAGGTAAACTTCCCACCCAGGGCTCAAAAATGTTGCCAGGACTCTCTCACTCTCCTTTCATCTCTCATCTTGGTGTGAAAATGTCCACCAGGAGTTCCAGGGTCACCCCTGACTTTGCAGCCCTGGTGGAAAGAGGGCTTCCCTTTCCAATAGTTGCAGAAAAGTCCCAGGATGCTGGCAAGTGCTTGTGCCTGTGCCAGTCCCTGAGACCCAGATGGATCACCTGTCCCCACTCTCACCTGTGCCAGAGGGATGAGGTCACCATCTCCATTTCCTTATGACTCACTTGACCCTCACCATGACAGCCCGGGTTCTCTAAATCCATCCCTGCCTCTTACTAGCATAGTTGCAGAAGTGTGTCACTCCCCTCCGAAAGTAGGGGTCCCCTGAGATAAGGGACTATACATTAGTCATCATTGGAACTCCTGCTATTAATACAATAAACTCTGTGTGTGTGTGTGTGTGTGTGTGTGTGTGTGTGTGTGTGTGTGTGTCACAGTGGGTCATGTGTTACTGGGGGACAGGCAAAGGGGATTGGGTGTAGAGTTAAGGCATTTTGGGGTAGTAAAAAGTTCATGGCTTTGTGTGCTTGTTTCTCCACTTGCTAGCTAAGTTATCACAGCCACCTCTAGCTCACTTAAATCAATCTTCCCCATCTTTAATATGGGAATAATAATCTCCCCCTAGCATGAGGTTTGGTGAGAATTCAAATGAGTGAAGAATAGTAAACAGATGGGGTAAGACTGGGGCAAGGAGGTAACACACAAAGGGTCTGCTGCAGTGGTCAAGAACTTGACTTGAAACCTCAACTGTGCTATTTGTGACCCTGGGCAAGTTACCTAACATCCCTGAGCCTCAGTTTGCAGGTCCCATAAGATTAATGACACCTACGTCCCAGGTTAAATGGGATCAGGTCTATCAGCTCTGAAGATCCACCACACAGTAAGATGTCCACAAAGGGGACTTTTGCGCTCCTCTCCCCCAGCTCCCTGTACTCGTTCCTACATGTCTTCTGCCTCTGTTCACCCATCAGTCCCACCCACTCACATCCCCACGGCAAACCTTAGCGATAGAGACTTGGACACAGATGCGTTACCCTGGAATTCAAGCGGAGTCACCCTGCTTGTAAAAATATAGTGACCATTGCCTTGACTGGCCATTCCCTATTCTAGGGGCACCCCAGGATGCCCATTCTCCTGAGATTTTTGTGTCTGGGGACTAATTTCTCATGGCACCTCTGCTGCTATCTTTCTGTCTTACCAGATTCTTGTTCACTCTGCATCCTGTGGTAGAACTTTCGTTTGTCACCCTCCTGATTTTTACCTAAGCGAGAAATTCAGATTTCTTTCTTTGATTTCCAAAATGCAAACCAAGACAACGTGAAACAAACAAATAAATGAGAAAAAACCCTCGAGTCAACCTCCCAGCAATGCAAATAACCAGGCACTGGTCACTGCTCTTCAGCCTGGGGCCCCCTGGAGCACATCCATGGCCACAGAGGACTGTGGTGATGGACCAGAGCTTTGGTGGTGGGAGAACTATGGTGAACACACCCAAGGGGAGAAATCCTATACTGTCAAAAAATTAACAAGGATGTGGGCCTCCCTGGTGGCGCAGCAGTTAAGCGCTGTGTTGCGGAACTCTCGGCTTTGACACCTGGCCGGGGAGATTCCCACATGTGGCGGCAGACCTCTCCTGCCTCGCCCCGCTGCTCCCCTCAGCAGTGTATTTCGGTCCATCTGCCTGTTCTGCTCCCCGCTCTGTCTATGGTGAACCCTCTCGCCGCCCCACACCTCTGGCCTGTACCCTAGCTTGTATGCATGAATAAATCTATTAAAAAATTTAACAAGGATGTAAGAAAAAGGCACATCATTAAAAAATAAATTAATTAAAAAAAATTGGGTTTCTGGACTTGTTACAGTGAGGAAACGAACCCATGGAGAACTGTGAAGCATCTTGGGAGGTTTAGAAAGAACAGGTTATAGGATTTGGGCTTCTGTTGGGAGATTTGGAGAGGGTTCCAAAAAGCAGGACTTTACTCTGGATTGGATGCCTGCAGGAATTAGGAATAATTCTATGATTGGGTTCCGCAATTGTACTTACCGTACGTAATTCTTTGATTCTAAGAAGCAGCAGCCGCTCAGATTTGCTGCGATGGGAGGGTAGGTGGACACAGCCGGCACCGTATTCCTGGTATTGCCTGTGTTTGGACATGACCGCGATATGGTCTGATGCCTAAGTGTTGGCATCTGTGAAACTGTGCATGGCCAACGTCTCCCAGTGAGTGCCAGCCCAGCTCCTGGCTCTTTCTCCACCCCTCTTTTCAAAAACTCCTGTGATCACTCTTCCCTGTTGTCTTGACATCTTCTCTCTTGCCCTGTCCACACTTTGCCTCTCCCCTCTTCTTGGCCCCACTTCCTTCAGTACCTGCTCCTCCCCCCATATTTCCTCAACCTGTTCTCCCTAGCTCTTCCTTCTGTGTGCATTCTCATGTCCAGGCTTGCCAAGTTGCCCTTTCCGGCCCTCACCCTTTCATCGTTCCTAAGAGACTACTACCCTTCGCTTATGTGAATTTTGTCCCCTCACTCCCACCTTCACCATTAGACAGTAGTGTTTACAGGCAATCCGGGTTTCAATAGTAGTTTCTCCCACTATTTATAAACATGCTTTATAGCTGAAGCGGGAGAAATGGGTAGCTATCTGGATAGAGTCATACCCAGTAATCACTGGGTATAGCTCAGAATCTAGCATTGGCAGAATGTCGCCTGCCCTGGACACTCTCTAATCACCCACATCTTTGGGCTTTGGCGGCGACAGGGGAAGACGGGGCTGCCTCTGACAGAGAGTTGGCCTTCTTCAAACTTCCTCCCTTCCCCTCTCCAGATCTTCAATAACCTGAGCCCAGACCCTACAGAGGACATCTTCCTCACTGAGCTGAAGGTAAAGATTCAAGATGCCAAGCAGCCCAGAGGTGAGCATCTGTTTTCCTTTTCCAAAGTGCACTGACTCAGTTTCCCCAAGCCCCATTGTCAGGCCATCCCGAGCAAACCCCATCCCATTTCTGTTGAGTACCAGGTGCCCTTGGCTCCCTCGAAACTCACCCAGACTGAAGGGCAGCTGGCCCCATTGGGGTGCTACCTTTCCATCTAGGGAGCACTTAGCTGCAGCCTCAGTGTGGAGGGGAAGCCCAAGTGGGGAGGGTCAGGAAGGGGCAGGAAGAACCACTTGCAGCCTCTTCTCATCTCTCAGAAGGTTTTTCGCCCAGGAGGAGAGGCATGACCGAGGTTCCAGGGGCGGAGCTCTCCATTTGCTACCAAAAGGTCAGTAGGCAAGGGGTACACTTTATGGAGGCAGTGTCAGGAGCCTGGGGGGAGTGGGGAGCAGACAAAGCCAAAATAACCATCAGTTCTTTTCCTGAGGCTGCCCCCAGAGTTTTCCAGCCTTTGGAGAGTTTTGTAAAGATGGGTGGGTTGCAACTGGCCTTATACATAGATGACTAGCTCTGATTTTAGGAAATAGAGGGCTATTCCCTTGCCTAAAACTGTTGTCCTTACTAGCTGACCAGATGCACTAGAGACATAATCCTCTGGGTCTGGAAGGTTAAGCATGCTCCCCGAGGCTAGGAGTGTGCGAAGGTGAGATTGGCTAGCCCCTAACTGAGCATCCGTGACGGACAGGAAGCAGGATTGTTAATGTGAGGATGTGTGCGTTGTCCTGAGGAGTCCCATACATCCTTGCATCCCCCTCCCCAGGCCCTGCTCAGCCACCGGGCCCGAGAGGTCAGCGTTTCCCTGCGGGCCACTGGGCTGGTCCTGAAGGCCCTTCCAGCCAGTGACACTGAAGGTGAGGAGCTAGGAGTTGAGAGAGAGATAGAGACGAAGGGTGGAAAGGAGAGAGGGTTGGATGACCAGAGGCTGGATGAGCCTTTCAAACATGCCTCTCCCTGGGATCAGAGTGGAACCTGACATGGTAGAGCTGGGGGTTGGGCTGCCCAGGTAAAGAAAGGTCCCACACTCCCTTGCAGCTGAGGAGTATGTGTTTGCGCACTGGACGGCTCCTCTGTAGTCATGGGCACCAGCAGGAAGGTGGAGGGACCACGTGGACTCACCTCCTGCCTTTGCGTGGGGCCTGCAGACTAGTGGCATTTCGTGTGGAAATTTGTGATTTTGAAGTTTGTTGCGTGGGGCAAGGCAGGTACCCTCCTCCAGTTCACGGAAGTCACCACTAGTTGAAATGATCTAATTTTAACTCATATTTAATTATAGGTCTACATTAGATAATGGGAGTTGCCAATCATCTACATCTAGACTGGAAATAATAAAAGATACCAATTCACGTGCATATAATAAGTTTTAAATGAGCTCTTATTAGGTCCCTGGTCTCCTGGAATAATGAACAGGTTGGTAATGTGGATTACTACCCACTGCACACATCAAACTATGGCAATATTCTCTGTCAAATGTACTCTTTTAAATATGTTAACTCTATGAGATAGGTATTATAAGTATTAGCAACTTGTTACCAGAGAGGACACTGAAGGAAAAAAAAAACCAAAAACAAAGAATTTACCCAAGGTTACGTCCATAAGGAAAAGTCCGAGCTGGGACTTAGAGTCAGGGAGTCTCACACAGATTCCAGGTCCCTCACCGCCTCCTCTCACAGCCTCCCCTGGGACTGGCAAATCTCAACATGCCAGGCTTCAGGGATGTTACCCACAGACACACTTAGAGGAGAGGGTTTCAGAGCAAACAGGAAGTTCACCCAGGCAGAGATATATCTGCTTCACTACTTCACCCCCAGTGCTGAGCACATGTCCTGGCACAGTACATACTAAGTAACATTTGCTGAATAAACAATGTGCTCCTTGACACCTAAAATTTTGTTTTAAAAAATGAACGAATCTGGAAAAGTCAAGAAGAAATACAGAATGATACACATCAGCCAGGCTGGAATGCTGTGAGAATCCTCACCTGGTCCCTCCTCTCCCATCCATATTTGAGTAGGCACTCTGTCTCTAAAACCCTCCATGGCTTTGCTAGCCTTCCCACTGCGACCTCTGCTGGAAAGCCGTTGTTTTCTCATGTGGGCACCATTGCTCGCGTAAGAGCCGTGGCATCAGGCACAAAGAAGAAACCCAAGAAAAAAATGATTGATTTGATCACTTCTTGATAAAATGGCTTCCAAGTGAGTTGAAATTGTAGATGACATAGGAAACTCTATCAGCAAGACATTCTTTACTTGTTGATCTTTAATACCATGAAGGAGAGGTATGATTTGGGCCACAGGTCTTAGCCTCGGGTACCTTGGGAGCATCCTGGAGTGAGTGGGTCAAGAGCATAGATCCTAGAACCAGACGGGCAGACTTCCAAGTCCAGTTTTGCTACTTGGGCAAGTTACTTGTGACCTCTTTACCTGTTTTGTCATTTCTTAAGTAGAGATAAGAAAAGATACTGATTTATGGGCATATATAGTAAACTATGTTAGCCCTTATTATTTAAATTGCATTTCTTCACAACCCTCTTTCCACCCACCCAACTCTAACGCATGTGCTTTGTCCAAATTTTCTATCACAAAACCCAATCAGAACTGGTCTCATGATGCCAGAAGCCTCTTCTGACATCTGAGAATGCTCCTTAGTTGGCAGGGAGGGAATGTGTACCAGGAGAACCTGGCACACATTATGCACTATTACAAAAGCCAAGGGGAGACTCTCAGCTTGTTAGCACTAATGTGCCCCTACCTCCCTCAGTGCCTCTGTTGTATACCAAATCTTGGGTAGGTGTTCCCTCCATTCTTAGCAGGCAGGGGAGTTAAACAGAATGTTCTTTTGGGGACAAAGGGGTACAGAAAGAGGTGAAGAAAGGGATTGGCTTGGTGGTGGCTATGATGCCTGAGGGTACAGAAACACTGGATTCAGCAGGGAAGAGCGATGCATGATCAAAGGGAACTGAAACATGGTTAGGATGGAGGTGGAGTCAGGGAGTGGGGACTGAGCAGAGTGTAAAAGAAGGTTGTAGTGGGGAAGCGGGGCCCACAGGGGCTCATGGAAGTCTTCTTAGAACCTAGAACCACAAACCCTCCCACTTCTCTGGATGTGCATTCACAGCTGACCCCGACCACCCACCTCTTTCCTTCTAGTTTCAGGGCCCACCTATTGCTCCCCAAATGCTGCTCCAGTTACTGACCACATGTGCCTGAATGTCAGCGTGATGGAGGTTGTCAAGTCCTCCAACTTGGCAGGACGGTCCTTCTCGGTAAGTACTGGGTAGAACGGAAACAAGATATTCAAACAAGTTGGGGGAGCTCAGAGGGAATGGTGTTCAGAGACCAGGAAATGACAGCTAGAAACATAAACAACCATCCAATCTTTGACCTAATCAAGCCAACTCTTTCAACCTCATTACCTGTATTGCTGCCATTAGCCTTTATTGATACTTATTAATGGGATTCCCTTATTGATAAAGACACAGGACCCATCCTTTTACCTTCCTGATGGCCCCATTAGACTTCACTTCCCTACTCAGCTTGGTCTTGGATTCCATGATCACACCTGAGCCATGTTCTTGGACACTCTTACCTTCCCCACTCGACCCATCAGGAAAACACCCACTTCAAGCCACCTATTCAGAGGTACGCCAAGAGCTTCTAGAACCAATCCTACATCCATGTAGAAACTGACCATCACAAATCCATGACCTCCCACCTCAACTGGATCCTTGGCACCACTCAGTGCTCTTCCAGCTCCCCCAGGCTCATCTCCATCTGTTTCTAGTTCTCTGTATGCCAGGTTTGACCTCTCTTCCCATCTTCTCCTCTTAGCCTATAACCATGCTCAGCTCTATTCCATGACAAAAAGAAACTCTCCATCACGACCCAGCTACCTTTCCAGTTACCACTGAATCTTCTTCCTTCCCTTCTTGGACACTCTTCTTGAAAGACACCCTTAGAGGGGTCTCCAGTACCTTCCAAAGACTGCCCTCTACTTACAGCTCATCCCACTGCAGTAAAGTCACCCCCATGTTGCCACGGTCACTCTGTAGCCCTTCTATTTCTTTTTCCTCCCCTTCCCTGTAAACAAAAGTTTAGTTATTCATTTTGGGAAATACAAAAAACACAAGTAGATCTGCTAATATTCCATTACTTAGAGAGTTATTAACATTTTGAGGTATAAACATCCAGCCATTTTTTCCTATATGTTTTTACACAGTTAATTGCTACAATCACACTGTTCTATAACTTGATATTTTTACCGAAAAATGTACTAAGGCATTGTAAATATGCCTTGGTAGATTCTCACTTAGGTCATTATGCTTTGTGTTGTTAAGTGTATTTCATTGAGTACTTGTTCTATGTACTTGTTCTATGATGGCTGCATTGGCCATTTAATACATTTAAGTTATAATATATAATGTTAATACATTAATATATAATACATTTCTGACTATTATAAGCAATAGTGTAAGGAACATACTTAGGGGAAAATATTTACTAAAAATCATGGTTATTTACTTTTTTTAAAAAAAGATTTATTTATGCATACAAGAGCTGGGATGTAGGCCAGAGGTGCGGGATGGTGAGAGGATTCACCAGAGACAGAGGGGGGAGCAAAACAGGCAGATTGACTGAAATACACTGCTGAGGGGAGCAGTGGGTGAGACAGGAAAGGTCTGCTGCGCCATGTGGGAAGCTCCCTGGCTGAGGATCGAACTTGTGCTGCAGTGGCTGCTGATAGCTTCGTAGTGGTGAGAGTTAACCCCCTTGCGCCACCAAGGAGGCCCTCATGGTTATTTACTTTTTTTAAAAAATGCTTTCGAGTGACATCACTAAGTCAAATGGCATTCATATCTTAGGAATTTTTATATATTTTACCAAATTGCTCTACAAAATGTTCCACTCTTACCATAATGTTTAAGAGTTCCAGTTTCACTGTACAATTAACACAGTGACTTTTTTATTTCTGTAAATGTAATTGTCAAAATTTTCATTACTTCAATTAGTATTTCTTTCATTACCAACTAATGGAGTTGAGTATGTTATTTTTATTGATAATTTACATTTCTTCACTTGTCACCTAATCCACCTTCCACCCCTGGGATCTCATCCTGAAACCACACTCACTTTTTCTGAGGCAGCTGCTGCTCGAAGGAGAGTTGTACTGAGCTGAAATCTACCTTTCGACCTACAGGGCAGCTCTGAGTTGAGGCTTTAGGCTCCAAGGTGGCCCCAGGTACCCCCAATATTTCCTCTTTTGAAGTCAGTTCCTTAGAGTAGTTCCTGTTTTTAAAGACCTCTTTAAACAACCCGGTCGTGAGCTTTTTGAAAATCTAAACTTATCACCCCAGTGAGTTCCCTTTCACCTCTGCAATGACTCTCAGGGAAATTCCAGCAGCTGTGCTTTCCCCTTTGAATCAGGCAGGGCCAGGTAAAAGTTCTGTCCAGATGGAACAGATGATGAACACTGAGCAGCAGGGGAGGTTGTGGTGAGCGGGGTGAAGGTGATGCAGCTCAGAGAACAGCAGGGCACGGGCGTGTGAATGGCGTGGTGAGTTTAAGGGGCAGCAATGATCTTATTTACGGGGGACTGGAAGTGTGATATAGAAAAGGGGTGAGAAGTGGTAGATTGGGACTTTGGGGTGTGGAATGCTGGACACCACCAGTAAACAGGAGCCTAGCTGCATAAGCTAGGACTGGCACCCTTGGTAAATCTGCATCTGACCCTTTCAGCTGATCTCATGGCCACATTTATAGACTAAAATCCAAGACGGGTGTGGTCCTCATGGGCCAAAACCAGCAAGTCCAGGTGTGTCCAGACATGTAGGCCAGTAAGGGGAAGCAAAGACCTCTGCCTGCACTGTGGGCAGGTGGGAGACCCGAGAGCATCTGTGTATTCTGAGGGCAGGGTCATAGAGGCCCAGATCCGGCCAGAGGCACCCAGAGCGGACAGATGTGGTAGAAGAGCACTGAGTCAAAAGTCAGAGAGGAGGTTCCCGGTAAACCATCAGTGGGTCACATTCAGCCCCTTCACCTGTGGGGACCTAGACTTTCCCTCACCAGCTGCAGTCAGTTCAGTGGGGGCCATAAACTATCTTCAGTTACATGCACCTGGCTCTGCTACCCCCAGCTCTCGCAGGACTCCAGCCTCTCTGCAATCTCTCTAGGTATTTCTGGAAGGTCGCTGACGATGTCCCAGTGCCTGAAGTCATCCAGTTAGCTACCAGTTAGATTCCACTGCCTGCCCCATGGACCCCACACAACTGCCCGCCATGACCAAGAGCTCCCCATCACCAAAGCTGTTGCATTTTCTGTCACACAGCAGGGGGAGGCCCCTTCTCTTCTTTCTTACCAAGAATTTGGTAAATCTTTGTCTTTCTCACAACCCACCTGCCCAGACTTCTATGGGTCTGGAGAGTGATAGCAGGAGGGGGTTTGGGCGAGAAAGCAGACCACGGAGCGAGAGCACCACAGTGCCTTCTGCTTCCCCTCTGACAGCTGAGGCCATTACCCAGGCTTGGCTCCTTCTCGGAAAATTATACCTAAGAATAATAAACAACACTAACACAGAGTTCATGGTGTCCCGGGCACAATATATACTGTCTTTTTTAATCTTCACAGCAATTCTATAAGGTAGTTGCTGCTATTACCTTTTTTTTTTTTTTTTCCTAGATAGGTGAGAAAGAAAAGCACAGAGAGATTAGGAAACATGTCCCAAGTCACACAGCCAGTAGTGGCAGGGCCAGGATTAGTTGACTTGGCTGGACACCTTGTGCTTTGACCCTCCTCTTGAGAGATTCTTGCACACTCTGCCCCTAGATTTCTGGCCGGCCTGCCTCCACCCCCATAAAAGTTCAACAGAAATTCCAGGATGTGCTTGACCCCCTCAGTCTAGCTGCTGCTGTGCCTCTGCTCTATGCCAGTGTAAAGGTGGGTTAGTCAGCAGTACCTAGCCCTGCCTACAATAGGGAGCTTATTAAAAATGCCCATGCCTGGGCTCGACTCCAGACCACTTAAACCAGAGTCTAACTTTAGGAAAGATGATTGTGATGAGCAGAGAGAGTGGAGAACGCCTGAATGAGATGTTCTCTCAGGCTGTGGAGGCTCGAGCGTGGTGTGGTGGTGAATCGCCCAGAACTGCCTGTCTGATGTGGAATGGGCCAAGCCCAGAAAGGCCTGGAGCCCGGCCTGCTCCAAATCCCTGCCTGGTGTCAGGACTTAGAAAACCACACGTAACAATGTGCCTGTCATTGAGGAGGTGCCCCAATAACTTGAGAACCCGGTGATCACCCCCCACAGCCTCCCAGGTTGTGCTGGAAATTAAGACAACAGATTGGGGAAAGGACTGCACAAATGAAGAGAGACACAAGGCCAAGGGCAACAGAGAAGCAGTTTCTGAAGGTTGGTCACTGCTCAGAGTCACTTACAGAAGAGAGCTGGGGCCCCGTGTGCTGGACTGAGGAAACCACCAGGGTCCAGGGGAGCAGATGTCCAGGGCCCTCTGTCACTAAGGTGACCCTCACACAAGCCATCTCTCTGTTGCAGACGGTGACAAACACTTTCCGGACAGCCAACATCCAGATCCAGAGCCAGGACCAGAGGCTGCTGACGCTGTTTCTGGACAAGGACAGTCGGCGCACTATCAGGGACGTGGTCAGGTGAGGCTGGCCAGCTGCCCCGGGCTCCATGACCCTTGGGGCAAAGCTAAGCAGCAGCCAGCCCCTTCCATCTGCTGCCACTAGTCAGAGCGCCTTGCCAGAGGCAGATCCTGTGGCTGGGCAGGCGACCCTGGTGGATATAAACTTGGGCCACTGCCCTATGACTTGAAGCCAGGAAGAAGAGCTAGTGAGTGGCTGACCCGGGCAACAGCAGCTATTACAGTTTCCTGAGACTCATCCGTACACTCAGCCTACAGCACGTCTCTTGTCATCCAGCCCCCCACCCTGTACTGGCACTGGCTCTCCAACACAGGCTGACCTTCCCTGGTAGCTGGGTCCTAGTTAATGCCACGCTCACTGGTTGCCCCTGGGGAGGAAGCTCACACAGAGGAGCCTGGCCAGGCTTGCTGTCCTGTGTTGGGCTGTCCACCCACGTCCAGGGCACTCTTTCTTGGCCTGATTCTTCTTCCCTGTGTGAAACTTCCTCCTCTCTATCCTATAATAATGGGGCTACCTTTAAAATACCCCAGGGAAATTGGATCCCTATAATTGGTCTCTTGAGCAGGCCTCTCTCCACCCATAGATTCGAGGTTGCTCCCTGCCCAGAACCCTGTTCTGGGGCCCAGATGTCCAAGGCGCCATGGCCCAGGGGCCAGAAGGAGATGGAAAGGACAGAAGCAAAGTCCAAGCCCCTTCTAATGCCTATCAACACGTTCTCCGGGATTGTCCAGTGAGCCTGAAAGAGCGGAGTCTGAGAACAGCGTGCCTGAGAGGAAGGATACACTAACCCACCAGCCCAGACACCCTCCAACAGCCTGAGCAGGGCCCAGCGCCCCTGGGTGGCTTCTGGCCTTGACTAGCAGCCAACGCGGGCCTGGGGCATGGAGAGTTCCTGGGGAGTGATGGAGCAGCCCAGGACGGCGCCGGCAAAGTTGCACACACACTCAAAGCCCAGCACCTTGCACAAATGTCCACCCTTTCATTTCTTTTCAACCCCCATCCCTCCCTCTCAAGCTCCCCACCGGCCCTTAAAACCAAGGTGAGAGCTGCTGTTTGGGCCAGACCCTGTGGCCTGAAGGGCAATGGGATGTAGGCAAAGACAATGCCACCTCCTGCCTCCCAAGTCAGGCCCCTTCCCGCTCTCAGGCCACTGCCCACCTCACCTGCTCCCAGGCGCACGCCTCTCCTGGTTGAGAGGAAAACGTCAGATTCAATAAAAGCACACTAAAGTGTTTCTGCTTTCTTTTAACCCCCAGCAGCATTTGTACTTTTATACGACAGTCTAACCGGATGAACCCATTTAGGACAGGTGAGAATTGTGTGAAGAATTTCCGGGGCTTTTCTGTACCGGGCCACCCTCTCCTCACTCACATTGCCTTAGGGACTCCTGACTGATACTGTCCCAAAGTGGTGGTTCTTGTCCAGGCTAGTTTCAGAGAAGCTAGCGATTAAAGACATAAAAATTCTTGACTTTGGAGTTAAAAGACTTAAAACATAGGGACAATCAGTGACACAACACCATTTCCCTCAGGGCTAGGCATGGGGTGGGGGAGGAAGGAGCAGGACATGAAGATTTGGACACGAGTCCATCCCTATTACCTGGGTGGGTGCAGCATATGAGGGGGGGGGGCGGGCGGAAGAATCCCCTTTCAAGCTTGGGCGGGTCCCAGAGTAGAGAGGGAGGCGTTTTACCTTTGGCCTCATGAGCACTGGTGGGCACCGGGACAACTCCTTGAGCATATTTCCAAAATCTAGAGGACTCTGCCTGGGCTGTATGGGCAGCCTGGCCCATAGTAGCCTTAGAATACCTGTGTCCCCCTGGGGCAAGGGAAGCAGGTAGGGTTTTTTAGGTAGTTGAGCACAAACAAGCCCAAAGGGTCTCACTGTAAAAGGAAGAGATGCAGCTGTGAGAGGCGGCAAGGACCACAGAACCCGAAGCCCAGACATGGACTGCAGACACCATGATGGACACCAGCATCTCTCTCCATGGAGATCGGCTCAGGGCAGGTGAAGACAGCGAAGTGAGACCCTCTACTGAGGCTGCCCCTGCAGAATCCAGGTAGGAGAGGCACTAAGGACACACCTCAGTGTGACTGAGGTGATTTTAAACAGGAAATAACTAATATCACTGAATGTGAATGAGTTCACCCGAATGTGTGACTAGATTTTTTTCTTTGCCGTTAGGATAATGCAAACTGATTCACATCAATTTGAGCATTCACAATTCTTTAAGTAAATATTTGCAGTTTACAGTTGTTAGAGCTGAGTGAGGGCTTTGGGCTTCCTGCCCCAACGACCTCTCTACCAGCTTACAATGAAAGCAAGTCATAGACCAAATTCTTCTACACGTTCAGACATGTGTTGGCAAGTAGCCCCTGCCTCACATCCCATCAGCCAAACTGGGTGTTCTGAACAAACCCTGCGTGAAAAGTTCACTGAAGCAGTGGCTGGACACTAGCCCATACTGGAATAAAGCCTAAGGCACCATTCCAAAAGGTCTGGACTACTGGGATCTCTGGATTTGCATTCCCTATTTGCCAAAGGAGGAAATGCCTCCAAAAACATTCTAACCAATCCACGTGGTTTGGACACCACTGATTTTACCAGTGAAATTTTGTCAATATCATACTAACGAAGCATCTTCTGTTGATCTAAGATCACTGACATGCATGACTCTCGCATGTCGACATGTGTTTGCTGCCTCTGGAGTGTGGTTTTTGATTAAATGTTAGCTAACCACCTCTGGAATGTGTACTCCCAAATTGGGCAACGAACCGCCCTTAGGGGTAAACTAAAACTACCCAATACATAAACACTGTTAACTGGGACTGGGGTGGCTACCGGGATGGGTTTCTGGAGTGCCACTCCAAGACAGACCCCAGCTGCTAGCCCTCTCTGGGACTCACCAGGGCTGAAAACAACTGCCACTCAAAGTCATGCCTCTTCTAGGGGTAGCTGGCATTCAGGGAAAAACGGTTCGGGCCCTGCAGACAAAAATAGCTGCCTTCCTTAGCGCCTTGAGTCTGGTGGAAACAGACAATAAACAAGATAAGCGAAGCGTTTGGGAAGAATCGGGCAGTGATGCGTGCTCGGGAGAAAATAAAGCAGGAAAGGGGCGTGTGTGAATCTGGAAAAGGGGTGGGATTTGTCAGTGACAGTGGATAGGGATGGTAACAGGATTGGGTAACAGAGTGGTTGGTCCTTGACCAGGGGCATTTGAGTAAAGACCTCAAGAGGAAGATGAGGGAGAGAGTTCATATCATGAATTCCATTCTTTCTCCGGATCTTGGGATCTTGACTCTTAGGGGATTTAATTAAAGTTCACAGTAGCGTCCGGGCCCTGAGCTTGGGGCGCACCCTGCAGGCGACAGGCGACAGTCCTTTTGCACCTGCGCACCACCGGCAGGTGCGGCGGCGACCACGCGTACGCCCGGCCCCGGAGAGGAGGCAGCGGGACGTGGCAGGTGCAGCTGGCAGGTGTGCGGGCACCGGCCGCAGGTGCACCGCCCAGGGGCGGGGCCATTTCCGGGTCGGTAGCCGGACGTGCGGGCCCGGAGCGGCCGTTGACCCGGAGACCAAGGCGCCGCCCGAGGCCGGAAGCGCGGTCCTGCTAGCTCTTCGCCCGGCGCCTCTCGCCTGGGGACATGGCGTCGCACCCACCCCAGCCACCGCCGCGCCTGCCCTGCGCCCAGCTCCGCCCGCCGCTGGCCCGGATCTGACGGAGCCGGAGAACCATGAGCGCCAACCCCCAGTGGGACATCAGCAGGGCGCTGGGGGTGGCCAGGCTCTTCCACCTGGTGTGTGGGGTGCGAGATGCCTGCGTGACCCCGTTCCTGACCCTCTACCTGAGGCAGCTGGGCTTGACCGCGCCCTGGGTGGGCATCCTGATGGGAACCAAGCACCTGATCGCAGCCTTCTGGGCTCCCTTCTGTGCCTTCCTGGCCAAAAGGTACGAGAAAAGGAGGGTGTTTCTGATGAGCTCGCTGTTTGGATCGGTGGGAGCCAGCATGTTGATGGTCCTAGTGCCACCGGTGGACAAAGACCTGGTGTACCTCTCCTGTAATGAAAGCGACTTCGTGACCACCACGATCCTACCATCAGGGGGCGCACTAACTGGGAACGTTACATGGGCCCAAGAACCAGCCTCAGAGCCCAGTCTCCCAGCCAAGAGCATTGTGATGGTGGAAGCCTCTGGCTTCAGAAAGGGACCCGGTGACCAGAGTGTCCAAGAGCCTTTCAGTCACCAGCCTGGCTATTCTGTGGTCCCCGCTGAAGGAGCCAGGCCCAGGCCCCAAGTTCTCCTCCATCCTATCACTTCAGGAGTGAAAGAGACTCCCTGGCAAGATGCTTTGAAGCAGGTCAGTACTGCCCTCCCTCTGCCTGCTGAGGGTACAGAGCTGGAAAGTCCAGCCAACTTGTCCATGGCCAAAGGGGACGACCAGGCCCTGGACCTCTCCATGGAAGGGTTGCAGTGGACTTTCATCTTCTCCTTGGGCTCCGTGGTGTTCTGGGAGCTGCTGACGGCCCCTGTGGAGCAGGTGGCGGACGACAGCCTTTATGAATACCTGGACTTTGTGGACGCCACGGACCGTTACAGAAGCCTGTGGGTCTGGAGGCTGCTGGGCATGTCAGGGGGCGTGTGTGGCATCGCGGCTGTGGTGGGACAGCTGGACTGCTTCTTGATGACCAGCAGCCCTCGGGGTGTGGTGCACTTCTATGGCTACTCACTGGTCAGCTGCCTGGCCTTCCTGGTGAGCATCGCCTTCCCCATCTCCATCTGCAGGCGGCGGGAGCCCAGCTACAAAACTGCCAAAGCGCTGTCTCTCATAGGGGGCGACCCCCACCTCACCCTCCTTGCCGTCACTGTCTTCCTGATAGGAGCTGCCTCCAGCACAGTGCAGAACTTTCTGTTCTGGCACATGAAGGACCACGGGAGCAGCGAGCTGGTCATGGGTTTCTCGGTCACCCTGGGCTTGCTGGGGGAGGTTCTACTTCATCCTCTGAAAGCGCCGTTGCTCAGGAAACTATCTAGGGTGGGCACGGTGGGGCTGGGGCTGGGCTGCCTGGCGGGGCAGCTGCTGTACTACTCTTTCCTCTGGAGCTGGTGGGCGGTCCTCCCTGTTCAGATCTTGAGTGCCATCAGCAACGGGGCTCTGTGGTGGGCAGTGGGGGCCTTGATAGAGGATCTGGCCACTCCGGGAACCGAGAGACCTCTGAGTGCCTTGTTCCGAAGCCACTTTTTGGGGAGCGGGTCCAGCCTGGGCAGCCTTGTGGGAGGCTTTGTGGTGATGCGCTTTGGCCTGGCTGTGCTCTACCAAGCCTGCTGTGTGTCCCTGCTGCTCTGGCTGGTTTTGCTCCTAGCCGTCCAGCCGAGGCTGCCCCAGGAGCAGAAGATCAACTATTCAAAGCTGCTGGCTGTGGAAGCCAGTGACACGAGCGACTCGGAGCAGGGGACTGAGCGGGACTGGCTTGTGAAGGCCATGAGGGAGGAGCACTCTGACTGGAAGGACTGAGACAGCCGGGAGGTGCTGCTCTGGGGAGGAGCGAAAGAACTGGACTAAACTCAACCCGCAGAAGACAAAATCCACATGTCCTCCTGGGGCTGCAGGGCGCCTTGGAAAAGAAAGCATGTCTAGCCAAAGTCCCATAGGATCATCTCATTGCAAGATTTTCTTTACTTTTATAGTAAATGGAGATTTAGCTTTTTGCTGTTCCTTTTTGTTTTTTCTTAAATAATGGAGGAAGAATACATTTGCTAAAAAACAAGAAAGCATTCTCTTTGTATCTGCTATATTCTGGTGCATTAGGTTGATGGGAGCTCTTAGTACTGAGTGTGGTGTTGTTGATTTCACCTAGCTGGAGAGCTGGCCACTCCAGAAAGACAGTGGGACCCGCAGGAGGCAGTTGGGAGAGGGGGCGACTGGCTTTGATGAGTCAACGACATGTCCACGGGGCTTATAAGCGTGAGCCTGATCCTATAAAAGACCAGCTATAGCGGGTAAGAGTGGCACTGAAAACCGAAATTCCTCTCTCTCCACATTCATACCCAACTACTGAGTTGCCAATTAGAGAAAAGGATGGGAAGTGTAGTAAGTGTTGGCGTGGGGAAAGGGGTGGAGGTTAATAGGTTTTCATCCTTACTCTCAAATGTCTTAGAATTGTCTTTTGTACTTATGTCAGAACAAAGGCAATTTCATACCCTTTGGACTCACATTTTACACACTCCACCTTGCAAGGGTACATGGAGATTGTCTGCGGGTGCTTGAGTTAGGGTGCACCGACAGGGTTGGGGTACTACAGATAGTTCATGCTGTGCTGGTACCTAACTACTTGTGGGGTGCCTTCTTGGACTCCACTTCCCCGCTCCCCCAGGAAAGAGCCTTTTATTTCAGAAACCAACCCTTAGAGATCAATTCCTCTGCTTTATGGATCAGATAAGTATAAGGTAGTGGATTAAGAAGTGGCCTCATTTTACAAATACAGAAAATGTCTCGAAGCTGGAGAAGGAGGAAAAAGAGTGAACATCCACTAGGTCAGACACGGTTCTAGGAACTTTATCCTTTTTTAATTCTCCCAAAGAAGCTTTTGGGTACAAATGACCTTCTCTAGCACAACACCAATCATTATCATGCAGAACTAGTATTTTCTAGAAGATGCTTTAGAAAACACCAATGTTGGCAATTTTCAACTCAGCAGAGTCAGTACTCAGTGATGAATCTGGACTTTCATTCCCAGACTGGCAAGAATCCTGGGTATCCACATAAGAACTTGACAAAGCTTATCAAGTCAGAAGAATAACTCATTTTAGCTAAGGTCACTAAGGCTCAGGAAGCCTGGCCTGTTTGAACCTGTCCAGCAGCTCTATGTTAAAACCAATTCAGACAAATGGGGAAGCTATTCCTAATAGGGGAGTGATGAGCAGAGGCAGGGGCATGGCGGGACAAGGCGCTAAGTCTGCATGTAGGTTTTGTATGAGGGTTCATGGGAAAAAAGTTGGAGACATTAGTTGGAACCAGATGTGGATGGTCTAAATGTCAACCCAAGGGAAATGGAACTCACACAGGTTCAACTGCACTTTCTAACACCTGCACATGGGAATGCTTGTGATACAACACTAATATTCACTTTATAGCAGGGGAAACTGAGGCTCAGAAAGGTTAACTGACTTCCTTGCCGAGGGTCTTGACTGTTGGTGGGGTGTGGCTTGAACCCAGCTTTGACCACTGGAAATCCTGTGGTCCTCCCTCCAAATAGCATGCTGCCTCTAAGAAGTGAAGCCTTTAACAGCCGGTCAAGAGGTACCAAATGTTTGGACTTTGTCTTGCGGGTTGTATTGTGAACCGTGGTTCTGAGTGGGGGAGCTAGATTGGGGTGTATCTATTTTGGATAATTGAAGACCCTTCAGCTCTTGGGGCTCTTTACTACCAAAATACCTGAGGACCAGGTGTTGTTGCTGATCTGGGTCCAGGAGAGGGGCCTGGGAAAAGGGGATGGCTGCAGGGGTTTGCACTGGACGTGGCCAGTAAGAAACACAGGTACCACCAACCCTGCCATCCCAGAGCAGGCCCAGGTATTTGTTTCTGTGGTCAGAGAATAAATGCCTCCAGAGGACCCCCATTTCTAGGGAAAGTTGGAGGAGGGATTTTCTGCCTTCCTTTTCTCATCAGTTGCCCACCTTGATCTGTGCTAATCAACTGTTATGGTTAGAGTACTGCACCCCCTATGTACTTTGCAAGGGGAAAGGACATTCTCTGGAGCCTGAGAAGCCATCCTACTTCCACACTAGGTGGGAGGGAGGTAAACCAGGGCTGAAGAGAACAAACCCAAGACAGAGGGGAAGGCTGCAGTCTTGACCAGCAGTTCAGAAGCTTTCCACCAGGGGGCACCAAACACATTGGGAAAACTGTGGACTTTGATTTTTGATGTAATCAAACCTTAAATTTTTCCACTTACAATTTTTTGTAAGATCTTACTTAAGAATCTTTCATACTACTCCCACTCCTAGGTTACAAACATATGTCCAACATTTTTTTAAAATTAGATGTGTAATTTTAATTTCTCACATTGACGTCTTTAATCCATTTGGGGTTTCTTTCCTATATGCTTAAAATAGGGATCCACCTTTCTATTTCTCCATTTAAGCAGTTTTAAAAATACCATAGTACTAAAACTTATCTTTCCTTTGCTGATTTATGGTGCTGTTTACCTATATCTGCATTTGAATTCTCTATTTACTTTCATTAATTTATTTGTTCCTATACCAATGACACTGCTTTTTAGCACTTGACTCTGTAATATGTCTCAATATTTTGTAAGGTGAATTCTTCCTCTTTGTTCTCTTTTTCAAGCTTTATTTTCCTTTATAAATTTTTTAAAGATTTATTTATTTATGCATACAAGCTGGGGCGTAGGCAAGAGGTGTGGGGCTGGTGAGAGGATTCACCAGAGACAGAGTAGGGAGCAGAACAGACGGATCTACCAAAGTACACTGCTGAGGGGAGTGGCAGGGAGACAGGAGAGGTCTGCGGTGCGCCATGTGGGAAACTCCCTGACTTGGGATCGAACTGATGCTGCAGTGGCTGCGGATAGCTTCATAGCACCGAGACTTAACCCCTTGCACCACCAGGGAGGTCCATTCCTTTATAAATTTTAGAATAAGTCTATCACCATCCCCTTTTTCCCCAAGTTTAATTTTATTTTATTGGCATTGCATTGAATATGTACAGTAATTTGGCAACTTCACAAAGTTCAGTCACCTTACCCATATATGTTGTATATTTACTTCTCTATTCAGTCAGGTCTTCTTTATGTCCTTTAGTAGTGTTTTAAATTTTACTCCATAAAGATCTTATGTAGTTTTCATTATACGGAATCCTAAATACTTGATAGTTTCCGATGCTGTTGTGAGAGGTTATTTTACTTTCTCCTGTTTTTTTCTGATTGGTTATAAACTACTGCTTATTAAGACAAACCCTATTGTTCTTTGCATGTCGGGTACCATCCTCAGCTGTCTTGCTGATTATCCTTTTAGCTCTTTCAACTCACTTGGTTTACTATGTAAATCGGCATGTTATCAGCAAATTTACAAGGGAAAACAAAGCTTTAAAAAAAGAGCAAAGAGGAAGAACTCACCTTACAAAATATTGAGGGATGTTACAAAGCAGTCTGCATCCTGCTGGCACTTGAACCTTTCATTTTGGTGGTGGTGATATTCCGAAGTCTGGGTGAGCTAGCACTACACGGAATAGTAGTGGTAAAGGAACCACTTCTGTTTTGTTCGCAACATTAAAAAAGAATGCATGTAGGATTTTAAGTGTGTTTGCTGAAAGTTTCACTAAGTGAAAAACGTTTTCCTTTCTTCCTAGTTTTTGTAACATTTTCATTTTAAACTATTGCCAATTACCAGGATCTTTCCAGAATACCATATGATTTTCTCCCCCCAGTCCATTTGTGTGGTGAACTTTACATCTACATACTTTTGATCTTTAACTATGATTTCTCAGATAACCCCTACTTGACCCTGATGAATTTTTTTTAATACACTGTTGGATTTGGCTACTCAATATTATTTTAAGATTTCTGCATGAATGTTCCCTTTCTTCAACCAGTTTTATCATTATGATCATACCAGCCTCTGGAAAATAGTAGATTCTACTTATCTGCTTATTGGGGGTAACCCTAACTTATTATGACCCTTACTTATGTTTATTCCTTCCCCTGTCAAGTTCTCAACATTAACAAAACTATGTTTCCTTAAATAGGACAAGTACCCCAGCATACTTCCCTCACCCTCCAGTCTCTCCTCCTTCCACCAGTACCACTTTCCCCTTCCCCAGACCTGTGTCTAGTCTAGGACATTTTTTCTGAATCATTACTAATTTTGATGACATTATACTTTTCTAAGCTATGTTTTCCCCTTTACTTTGCATACCTCATTACTTCATCTGGATTCATTTCCTACAGAGGAAATTCTTTTAAAATACTTTAAAGGAGATCAAATTTTGGAATGGTGAGGTGAGGGTTTAAGTGAACCATTAAAAAAAAATAAAGCCGCAAAAATACTGGCAAGACAATTAAAATAAACCATTTCAGAATTCTGGAAGTGTATCAAAGCCACGGAATGATTTAAAAAATCATCCTTTCAAAACAGCTACTGAACTCAAATAAGACAGTGGTGTATGCAGCAATTTAACTTGGGGCTACACTCCCTCCCCAGTTTGGCCAGCCAGTTACCATGTAAAGAAGTCTTAACGTTAATGGAGAAGACTGGCCTCTTCTGGAGCTCTATTAAAAACCTCATCCCTAAAGCACAGTCACTATTTTGTCCAAATTTGTAGCTACCTAGGAAACTCATTTCCAAGGTGTTTTGGCCATTTACTTTGACTCACAGCTCTGCTGGGGGCTGGGAAGAAGAATCTATACCTAGAGTATTTCCAAAAACAATAGCCATTTGCTGGCAATATCAGCTACCAAAAGCTGTGATTTTGGTTGGAGCAAACAAGAGCTTGGCCAATAACAACAAAAATTTAGAAGCCAGCCCTGGAGAGTTAGGAAACCACCAGGAACTTTGTAAAGGTCTAACATATTCCTAGGGATGTAGAAGGGTGTGTACAAGTACATGCTTGGGAAAAACCTTGGGAAGAAGGCCCCAGTCACTCACCTCTGGCTGACCTTCAGGGCCTCTTGCACTCAGGAAGTGAAAGCTAAAGCTGTTTTGTCAACTGCTTGAGCTTGACTGTGCCTTCAGGCACAGATCCCCTTGTCAAAGGGCAGAAGACAAATAGATAAGGCATTTAGGAAACTCTGCAGACTGATCATTAACTCACCACTAAATTATACTGAACTGGGAGTGAACCCTAGGAAGCCAGACTTAAAAAATAAGAACTTAAGAGAAAAAAAAAAAAAAGGCTAACAGAGAATTCAAGGGCTGCCCACTGCAGAGAACAGAGAAATACAAAATTAATTGGGGGAGTCACTCAACAAATAAACAGCAACAAATAAAACTATAACAAAAAGCAACAACAATAAACCTGCAGGAGGGAATCTGATTTCTAGTGGTTATGATATATTATTTTAAATGTCTAATTTTTAACAAAGTTCTACAAGATATGGAATAAAACAGAAAAGTATACCATCTACATAGAAAAATACACAGAAAATAGCCAGTGCAAAATACCCCTGAGAGGGCACAGATGTTTAATTTAGCAGACAAAGACTTTAAATCAGCTATTATAAACAGGTTTAAAGAACTGTGTCTAAGTATGTCTATATATGTTTAAAGATACCATGTCTAAAGAATTAGAGAAAGTATAATGACAACATCTCACCAAACTGAGAATAGCAACAAAAAAAATAGAAACTACCTCCCAAAATAAAGTAGCAATTCTGGAGTTGAAAAGTATAATTACTGAAATGAAAATTTCACTAAAGGGCCTCAGTAGCAAATTTAGACTGTCAGAAGAAAGAATCACCAAACTTAAAGATAGGCAATAGAGATTATCCAGTCCAAGGAAAAGAATGAAGAAAAGTGAACAGAGCCCCCAAAACTTATAGAATAGCTTCAGGCATACCAACATACACCTAATAGAAGTACCAGAAGAAAAAAATTAATGTACACACCCAGGAAGCTCAATAAAGTAGAATGATTCAAAGACATTCACATCTAGACACATGATAGTCTAAATTTGTGAAAGTCAGCAGCAGAGCAAGATGGCACCAGAGGCAGTTCCTTGCTTCATCCACAAGGGATGATATAAGTTAAAAATTCAGGCACTATACCCACAGCTTAGATGAAACTGAAATAGCTCCTGGGCATCAGAGACAGTACAGACTGTGCCAGCAGGGAGAGAGCTGAGATTCAGCCTTCACTGAACATGAGAGGGTGGAGAGAATGCCTGGAGACTGTGGTGGGCGGCTGCCTTAAACTGGGCGGTGCTCAGCCAGGAGCCCTGGGGAGGGGAAGTTCAGTGGCGTGGAGGCACACACCCTGACTGAGGGGAGATGCTTGCCGAGAAGCTGGGGTACTGCTCTCAGGTTGGGTCTGCAGTGGAAAGAATAAGGACAGTGTACTGACCTGTACCCCCTGCCCTACCCCTCAGCCTGGTAACAAGCTCACAAAGCACACTGACAGCACTTAGACTGCAGAGACTGGTCTGGAACCCCAGAAAGGAGACATATTGGCAGTATCACCAACATACCAGCAACCCCCCCAACCCCCTGCCACACTTTTGCAGCAATGGCTGAGTCCCTGCAGACCCCTCTCCTCTCCCTTTATTAGCAGTTTTAAGATCAGCTTCAAGAAAGCTGGGAAAGTCTAAAATTCTAAAATCACATCAAAACCACAGCATCACCTGCTGTAAAAGTAGAAGTAGTTCAAACCTCTAAGTTACAGTTTCAGAAACCTCTTTTAAAAAAATAGGGAAATCTAAAGATACAGCATATAAAGACCAAAAAAAAAAAACTGTGGCAACTTGAGACCTCAAGGGAATATGGCATCATAAGGAGAAAACAACACTAGGGAATCTAACCACAAAGATGTGGAAGAGTTCACCTTCCTATCAGATTGAGAATTCAAAATTACCATAATAAAAAACATCAAAGAGATGGAAGAAAAGACAAAAAGCTGAGAGATGAAATTAATGAACAGAAGACAGAATGCAAAACTTTAAATAAGAAAATAATAGGGATTCAGGATGTACAATGCTTAAAATCAAAGACAATTTGTGAAAATCAAAGATAATGAGAAAAATTTGAAAGCAACAAAAGGAAAACCATTTCTTATGTGCAAGGGACTCAGACTGATTCCTTATCAGAAATTATGAAAGCAGAACACAATAGAATTGTAACAGGGTGGTCCCCAGGAGAAAGGGTGTGTCCCGGGTTCCCTGTCTCACCCAAGGTAGGGTGGAACTGAGCAGGATATAAGAAGCTTGAGGACACATACAGAGGACAAACACAGAGGAGACACAGAACACAGACAGAAGACAGAGGAGGAGACGGAAGAAAGATGGAGAGCCAGAAGAGGCCCAAGGAGCAGAGAGACTTGTAAAGAAGCTGCGCTGGCCTGGACTGATTGAAAGATGTGGGTGAGAGACCCATGGGGAAGGTAACGATGGCTGTGTTGATTTTGGTTTTGATTTTGTTCTGTTCTTCTCAGAATTGTCTGACTGTTTCTGACCCTTTTGTATGGGTTCCTGCCGAAAGGTATTTTGGTTCCTCCCAGAATTGTCTGGCTGTTTCTGACCCTTGTGTGTGGGTCCCCGTCAAAAGCTGTTCTAGACTTGTGGCAGACTTTCGGGACTTGCTTTGGGCCAATCCCGTTTGGGTGGACTTGTACCCACGAGGAGTTGGATAACATTGGGTGCTTGACTTAGAAAATATATTCTTTGTCTTCTCTGTCTTTTCTAATTGTTTCAAAGTCTGGTTTCTACTTAAGGTCCTATATGTTTTGTATAGAAGGGGCGGATGGCAGAACCCATTTAGACCATGGCAGGTCTGGGGTTTCGGGGTGCCCTCTCCCTGCCCTGTAACAGAATGACATTTACAAGGCATTAAAAGGAAAGGACTGGGGCCTCCCCGGTGGCGCAGCGGATGAGCGCTACGCTGTGGAGCTGTCGGCAGCGTGTGATGCGAGTTCGACGCCCGGCTGGGGAGAATCCCACATGGCGCGGCAGACCTCTCCTGCCTTGCCCGCTGCTCCCCTCAGCAGTGTATTTCTGATCTGCCTGTTCTGCTCCCCGCTCTGTCTCTGGTGAACCCTCTTGCCGCCCCACGCCTCTGGCCTGTACCCCAGCTTGTACATGTATAAATAAATCTTAAAAAAAGAAAAGAAAAGAAAAGGACTGACAATAAAGCAGCCTATACCCACCAAAAATCTCCTCCAACAAATGAAGGAGAAATTAAGATATTTCCAGATAAGCAAAAACAGAGAACTTGTCACTATCAGACCTTCCCATAAATACTGAAGGGAGTTCTTTAGGCTGAAATGAAAGGATGTTAAACAGTAACTCAAGTGCACGTGAAAAAATAAATAACATTAGTAAAGGTAACTATATAGATAAATATAAAAGACAGTAAAAATATTTTTTGTTATAACTCATTTCTTCTGACCTTAAAACAACCACATACAGCAATAATTATAAAACTATATTGTTGGGCTTATAATGTATAAAGATGTAATTTATGTGGTAATAATAGTACAAAGAAGGAGGGCGAGAACAGAGGTATGTTGCAGCAGAAGTTTTATAGACTATTGACATTAAGTTAGTATCAATCTAAACCATATTGTTTTAAATTGAAGTGCAAATTGTAATTCCCAGATGGCCACTAAGAAAATAGCTTGTTTAAGGGTTTCAAAGAAGATCTTGATGTGGTAAACACTTTGAGGACTTATGTGCCTGACAATATTTTAAATACATGGTCATTTTAATAGGTAAAATGCATTAAAAATTCTAGGATTTGAGGGCCTCCCCGGTGGCGCAGCGGTTAAGCGCTGCGCTGTGGAGCTGTCGGCAGCGGCGACGCGAGTTCGACGCCCAGCCGGGGAGAATCCCACATGGCGCAGCAGACCTCTCCTGCCTCGCCCGCTGCTCCCCTCAGCAGTGTATTTCTGATCTGCCTGTTCTGCTACCCGCTCTGTCTCTGGTGAACCCTCTCGCCGCCCCACAGCTCTGGCTTGTACCCCAGCTTGTATGTATAAATTAAAAAAAAAAAAATTCTAGGATTTGAGAAGGTCTTATCCTTAAGTCTTTTGAAAATACATCTCCATTGTTATCTTGCATATAGTTTGGTATTGAGAAGTCTGATGCCAAAAAGTTTATTGTTTCTCATAAATGACCTGCATTTTCCCTGGAAGCTTTTGGAATTTTCTTACAACAAAACAGTAGATTAGTTAAGCATGAACTTAGCCAAAAAATGTATAAGACCTATATCAAGAAAATTTAAAATTCTGCTGAGGGACAAAAATGTGAAGAGGAAGATTGGAGCAAATTTGAAAGCACACCATAGTTTTTAAGTGATTTTATTATAGTTTTGTTATTATTCCCATTAAAAGTCTTCACTCTTTTAATCCCAGTTAGGATTAAAGGGCTTCTTTCTACTTACTTCTAACAAGCTCTAATAAGAAACATAGGAACATAAAACTTGCCTCTCTGAAGGCCCATCCAATCTGATGTCACTGCCTTGGAAGGCAAACAAAAGATCAGACTCCCCCGACCACTTAAGTCCTCCCCCAGGGCCCAGCAGCTGTCAGGCTAGGGACAGGAAGGTTCTGAGTCTCAGTGCATAAAGCATCCATCACGCCCTGTACTCACGCCCAGCACAAAGGGCTGGTTCTCTGCTTGGGCAGCCCAGGATGCCCTCTGACAGACCCTTGCCAGACTCTGTGACCATCTTGGTTGGTGTGTTCTTTGTTTCCTCCTCTCACTTCAAAATGACTCAGCCAGCTCAGTACTGCTGAGCTTTTTTAAACATTGCCCTTCTCTTGAGAGTCTGGGATGAGATTTCTGCTAGGTAGATGCCGTGCTTTCAAGTATACCACATTTTTTGAAAGGTAGATTCCACATCACAATGATGTCCGTTCTCTTAATCTGCAATCTCAATAAAAATACTACCTAGGCTTTGTTGTTGTTTAGTTGATTATCTTATTTGGAACTAGAAAAGCTGATTCTAATGTTTATAGGTCAAAATAAAAAAGATCAGTTATGAAGGCTGAAAAAGTAACACAATGACCAGATGAAAAAATACATTGAAAGATGTAAAAATACATTTAAAGTCTCAGTATGTAAAGACATATCAATAGACAGGAAATTGAGCAGAAAATTTCCATGAAGAAAAGATCAACTAGTCAATAAATGATTTAAAAACAATTCAACCACCAACAGAAGAGAAAAAACTAGATTCCTGCCTCATACCACACACTGAGATAAACTCCAACTGACTCAGAGAGAAAAAATAATAAAAAATTAAAGCCATGAAGGTATTTGAGGAAAACATAGGAGAATTCCATGTAATCCTTGTAATCACAGAAATCCAATTATGCTTCAAAGTCCAGGAGCCATAAGAGAAAGTAGGAATACATTTACATATAAAAATAAATTTTTCCAAAAACTAAACAAGACAACCACACACTGTTGGTGTGATGTAAATTGTTGCAACCATTAGGGACAGCAGTATGGGGATTCCTCAAAAAAATAAAAGCAAAAACTCCGTATGATTCAGTTATCCCACTTTTAAGTATTTACCAAAAAAAATACATAAACACTAATGGCCAAAAAATTTAGACATAACCCAAATGTCTATCAATAAGAGAGCAGTTAAGTAAATTATGATAATATCAACATAAAGGAATATGATACAATTAATAACAGTTATCTACATATTGTTATGGTGTGATAACTAATATACTGCAAGTAAAAAAATTAAAAGTATGGAGCAGAAGAGTATCTATATTGCTACCTTTTGTGTAGAAAGGAGGGGAATGAGAATATATTCATGTGCTTGTATTTGCATAAAGAAACTGGGAAATAGACCAAAAAAGTAATGAAGTGAATGTCTTTGAAGAAAGAGTGGGTACTGGTGGATGAAAAAGGATGAAAATTAGACTTTACCGTACACCTCTTTGGGGGAGAGGGGTGGTCCACAAGAATGACCTATTAAAAATTTAAAAATTAAATTAAAAAATTTTTCCTAACTACGATATTCTTGAATTTCAGTGTACTGTGTCTAGGTGTGGCTGATTCTTTTTCTTCTTAAGATACAACCTTTTTTTCAATTTGAGGTTTCTTGAACTCTTAGTCATTTTTTCTTCAAATATTTCATCCCTCTCCATTCTTTTTTCTCAAAAAGTTCCTATTATTACTTAAATTTTCTATTTTTCACTTCAATCCCCTGTATCTTAGCTTTTATTCCCATTTTCTCTCTTTCTGACGCCTTCTTGAGAATTCCTAAAATCTGCCTTCCACCCATCGAGTACCCTGGGCTGTACCCATCCTGCCATCCACTGAGTTCTCCAGTTCCCTCAGTCTTCGTATCTAGTATGTCCATCCAACCCGTTCTTCGCCACCTGTGCTTACCGTTGGCTTCAGAGTTCTAACATCTTCCCTCATCTCTCTGAGGATATTTGTTATGTTTAAGTTCTTATTCCCCTGATCCATCGCTTCTGCTTCCTATGGTATATAGATGCAGTCCCTAGGTTTTTGCCTTCCTTTGTAATGGCTGCCCTCAGACGCCCACTATGGCTCCTTAGTGTGTGTGTGTCCTTGGCCAGTAATGTGGACTCGGGCAGTCAGAGAGCCCCTAGCGTTGCTGTCTATGAGCAACCAACCCCCTCTTTGCTGCTCCCAACCAGACAATACTATTTCTCAAACTTCCAGAACTTCCTCCCAGATAACGACTTTCTCCCTCTGTTACAACTCTCTGCACCATGGAAGAAGGACTGCAGGCGTGTCCAGCCTAGGTGCCCCAGATATGCCCCAGTGCTGCAGCCTCACCCCAGTGCTCAAGGCTGGCATGAAGTGGGTGCTGGGCTGGTGCTGTTTTCATGCTACACAGGGGCAGTAGTGATCTTTCTGGAGCAATGTGAAGAAGAGAAAAACCATGGCCTGATCCTTATTCTTTGGTGTCTGGCCTCCTTCTGCTCTAGGCTAAGAAAAGAGAGAGAGGGAGGGAAGGAAGGAGGGAGGAAAAGAGGAAAAGAAGGGGAGAGAAGGAGAGAGAGGAAGAAAGAGGAGAAGAGAGGGAGATAGAGGCAGAGAGAGGGAGAGAGCAAGAGCAAGAGAGAAGAGAGTTTTCCTGTTAGTTGTGTGTTCACTTCAGATATCCTTCAGCCTCCCTCCCACCTCTGCAGCATCTACAGGGACAGAGGAACACTTTGTTCCTGGTTTGTTATCTTGTGGGAAACCTATAGTTAGCTCCATTGGGAACGCCAGCTTTGAAGTTTAATCTCCCAGTCTCCATCTTTTTCTTCTACATGAGAAGTTTGGAACAGGTGGGCTCCAGTTGCTCTAGGTCTCCAAGTCTGTGGCTCTGCCCTGTACGTGAAGAGGTGGCAGGTAAAAGACACTGATATATTTTAAGATGACATAGTTTCCAAGGAGATAAAGAGAAATAACCATGGGGAACACCTGAGAAGAGGGAATTATTAGCAAGAATAGCTGTCAAGTTTAGAGGGTGGAACGTCAATCAGGCTTCAGAGAAGTAGAGGGGGCAGGTTGAGAGATCCACAGGAGAAAGAGAAAACCGTTGATGGAAAGAAGGTTTGGAAGAGAAGCAGCAAGTGTTGAGAACGACAAACGCATTAACTACCACGGAAGCCAACGCAGTCTTTCCTTTTTAATGTATTATTAAATATGTCTGACATAAAATATGTCTGACCAAAAGGACACATATAATATACTGAACATTTGTGTCCCCAGGACCCAATCTAAAATATCACGCATAGATCAGTAGTAACCCTCCCTCCTCCACCACCAGCAGGCACTGAATCTGTTTATCATTCCCAGTAGCTCTCCACACTTATACCACATATGTATATTTTCAAGGGCAATATTCTACCTCTTTTAAAAAAAACAGGTTTGATGTTTGAAGACTGAGAAATATGACTTGAAATACTTGTTTGAGGCAAAGTGTCCTTGCAAAAGCGTTCCAAAGAGAACAGTAAAATGGATGGATGACTTGGATGGGAGCAGGAGAGGTTTCTTCTGACTCAGTTAAGTCTCTTTGAGGTCACAGAGCCACTGGCACAAGCTTCCACTGATGGACAAGAACATCAGCAGCTCCTTGGTGCAGGAGAGGGCCACACTCCAGGAACATGGAGGTCAGAAAAGCGGATATTCTGGTTGCTACCTAGCATATCTGTGTTTGCACCACAGGGAATTCTCTTCTCAGAAAGGCCAGCATTGGGAAATGGGGCATCGGAACACAGCAGGGAGTCAGCCACCCACCACCACGGACTGACCACAGAGCAGACTGAGCTTTAGGTCAGGCTCCAAGGCCAGGGGTGGCCCCTCATTAACCAGTGAGATGAACACAACTAGGGTTCTCCCTCATCCTTTTTCTGGAAGAGAGCTTCCCTTGAAGCTGCCCACCAAGGGTATGTGGTTCTCAGCCCTGACCAACTGCTGAAATGGAACAATAAAATCATCCTGTGAAAAGAAGGCCAGGTTCAGCTATCTCCCCAGCTTACTGAAAGTCAGTAGTGAGAACCCATTCAGGTTGTCTTTAGAAACCCCAGGGAAATATAACTAAACCCTAGACCCTGCCCAGACATGCCTAAAGGCACTCCTGTTGACACTAAATATAATTTGAAGAGGAAAAGTGAGAGGATTTGGGCCTCCCTGGTGGCACAGGGTTTGAGTCTCAGCTCTATCAAGCTATCACCAGCCACTGTGGCATGGGTTAGACCCCTGGCCAGGGAGCAGACCCACATGGCACAGCAGAACCCTCCTGCCTAGCCCGCTGCTCCCCTCAGCAGTGTATTTCAGTCAGTCCGCCTGTTCTGCTACCCACGCTGTCTCTGGTGAATAATCTCACCCCCACACGTCTGGCCTACACCCCAATTCTTGTATGCATAAATAAATAAAATAAATCGTTAAAAAAAAGTGAGAGGATTTTTATAATTTTTCCTTTGAAATTATTTGTCTCAACCTAATTCATTTAATTTGATCCCCCCCCCCAGTTTATGCATAATTGGGAATTCTTGAAAAGTGAGGAAATCAAATCCACAGATTATTTTCAAATGTGTGAAACGCTATATGAATGCTAAAGTTTATTCATGAAGTTGGAATATTACATTTGCATGTATTTAATTAAATATTTATGCTCTACTTTGTGGCTTCCTTTCTGTATTTTAGAGCCAATAATCATTTCCAGGCTTCAAAGTTTAAAAGCTCAGAGACTCTGGGCTTCGTGCCCACAGTGACTGGAGGATGAAACACAGTTAGGAAGATTTTATGGGAGGTGTCTGGGCCTGTGTATACCAACCAGCTCCCTTGGCCTAACTCCCCACCCCTCCCTACTCATGGGCAATCTGTTGGTGATGAGGGCAATGCCATGAAACAACATCCCCAGAAGTAGTCAACGAAGCTAGTCTATCACTTCCTGTTTCCTCCCTCAACCACCGTGACAGCAATGCCTTTGTTTCGTTTCCTGCTGCATTCCCAATCTAGAATTGAGTGTTAGGCACACACTGGTACTTGACATAAGTATTTGTTGAATGCTCTGACCCTCTAGGAAATGGGATCAGATTATAGACAAATATGGCTTTGGTTGTATTTATATTATTTGAATGATGTATAATGAGAATATATTTACCTATTGCTCTTCTAATAAAAAATACATAATTTCATTTCACACCCGTTAGGATGTTTATTAAAAACAAAAACCAGGGTTGGCAAGTATGTGGAGATATTGGAACCCTTGTGCATAGCTGGTGGAAATGTGAAAGGGTTTAGCTGCTGTGAAAAACAATAGAGTGGTTCCTCAAAATATTGAAAATAAAATTAGCATATGATCTAGCACTTTTACTTATGGATCTGTGCCACAAAGAATTAAAAGCAGGTTCATGAACAGCTGGGTTCATAGCAGCATGAATCACAGTAGGCAAAAAGTGATTGCAACTCAAGTGTACACTGATAGATGGATAGATGAACAAAACAGTGGAATATTACTCAGCCTTATAAAAGAAGGAAATTCTGACATGTACTCCGAAATGGATGACGCTTGAGAACATTATGCGAAGTGAAATAAGCCACTCACAAAAAAGATATGATTCGACTTATATGAGGTCTCTAGAACAGTCAGATTCATAGAGACCTAAAGTAGAATGGTGGTTATTAGGGACTCAGGGAGAGGGAAATGGGGAATTTCTGACTAATAGGTATAAAGTTTTGGTTTTGCAAGGTGACATTGTTCTGGAGATTAATTGCACACCAATATGAATATACTTAATAATATTCAATGGTTAAGATAATAAATTTTATCTTATGTGTATTTTACCACAGTTAAAAATAAAAATGTAAAATAACATGATACTAAAAGCAATTAGATTGGAATAATTGAATGTGAAAGATAAAAAAAGCACAAATCCACTATCCAAAAAAACGATCAATATATTTGGTTATATGAGTATTTTAAATTTCTACAATAAAAGAACCATAATTAAAATTAAAAGGCAAACAATAGAAGTATATGTATATATACATATACACTCATATTATATATATATATGTGCGTGTGTTTGTGTGTGTGTGTTTGTGTGTATATAAAAAAGCATAAATATACTACCCAAAAAAACGATCAACGGGTTTGGTTATATGAGCATTTTAAATTTCTACAATAAAAGAACCATAAATAAAATTAAAAGGCAAACAATAGACTGGGAGACTGTGTGTGTGTACATATATGTGTGTATATGTATGTATATACATATATGTGTATATGCATATATGTGTGTATATGTACATGCATATATATGTGTGTGTATATGTACACACACATATACTTTCTCTCAGTCTACTGTTTGTCTTTTAATTTCGTTTATGGTTCTTTTATTGTAGAAATTTAAAATGCTCATATAACCAAATCTGTTGATTGTTTTTTTTGGGTAGTGGATTTGTGTTTTTTATATATATACATATATATAAACATATATATATACACATACATACACACACACATGTATTTGTTGGGCAATACTGATTAGATGAGAAGACCGTTGTGTGGGAAGTGGAAGGTGTATTGGGCTTAGTAGAAACTGGATGATTAAAGACAAAGAATTTGAAGGAGCTTCTGGGAGAAACATACAAGGAGAAGGAGGCTGCAGAGTATGGTGGTTTTATAACCACAGGAATGATCGAGCTGAAAACACAATTATTCTAGCAAGTGGAATTATGCAGGGACCACTCCAAATCACGTCAGCCACAGGACCCCTCATGCCACTGATATCATTAGCCACATGGAAATGAAGCAAGTAAGGTCTGAAAGGAGTTTGTGCAATGTCAAAGAATGAACTCACCAAGGGGGAGACTTAGGTTGCTGATAAAGGAATCCGCAACCTCAACATATTCTTGGAGATGGCCGGTATGCCACTAGTTCTCAAAAATTTGTTCACAAGGTAAACAGGTCAGACATTGCCTCCCTCTCTTCTGCTTGGTGCTATCTCTGCTTTTAGGAAGTTCTAAGACTAAAGGAAGGGAGAACTCTCCTAATTATTTGGTGAACAAATTTGGGTTACTCATTATCAGTCAGCTTGCTCTTGACTGTCTTCCTTGACCCTTGCTGTATCTAATCCAGTTTCAATCTACTCAAAGATATAGGGTGGATAGAAGAAAGCGTCAATACAAAAAGATCTTCTAGGGGGTCTCCCTACAGCCTGAGTTTGATCCCTGGCCAGGGAGCTGACCCACATGGCACAGCAGACCTCTCCTGTCTCGCCTGCTGCTCCCCTCAGCAGTATATTTCAGTCAATCCACCTGTTTTGCTCCCACTCTGTCTCTGGTGAATCCTCTCACCAACCCCCCCACCTCTGGCCTACACACACACACACACACACACACACACGAGAGATCTTCTAGATATAAATAAAAATACAAGACAGCTCAATTTTTAATGTGTGCCATATATGAACAGGAAACAGAAGAACAAATGGCTACATGCATTATGTACATAGAAGTATTTTTCACCAGAAGCAACACTTCTGGATATATTTCTAAAGGAAATGAAATCAACACCTCCAGAGAGACCTGTGTTCCTATGTTTGTTGCAGCATTATTCACAAGAGCCAAGATAGGGAAACAACCTGCATGTCTGCTGATGGAAGAAATAATATAATGTGCTGTATGTACATGTACGGCGGAAAGCTCTTCAAACTTGAGGAAGGGGCGCCCTACCCTTTTGTAGCCCTACGCATGAATCTGGAGGACATTATGCTAAGTGAAATAAGCCAGACACAATAAGACAAAAACCACACAATCTCTCTAATACGTACAATCTAAAAAAGCTGAATACATAAAAGCAGAGGGTAGAACAGTGGTACTAGGGCAGGGAGGTGAAGAAAACAGGGAAATGATGATCAGGGAGTGCAAAGTTACAGTGGTACAGATGAGTAAGTTACAGATCTAAGTTACAGCTGATGACTATAGTATAGTTAATAAAATTGTATGGAATTACTGGAAATTTTTCCCCCAAAAAGAAAAAGAAGGTACTATGTGAGCTGAACATGTTAATTAGCTTGACGAGTAGCAATCACTTCACTATGTATATGTTTATCAAATCATTATATGATATTCCTTAAATATATACAGTTTTAAAGTTTAAAATAAATAAATTTGCTTGTATCTTTATTTTTTCCCAATAATTGCCCCAGCAATTCCCCAGTACCATTTGTTGAGTAACCTATGCTTTCTCCACTGAATGCCATACCAGTGTACAAAGCATATTTATATAGACTGAGGTCTATTTCTGGGCTTTCTATTCTGTCTTATTGCATCACTGATAACAAACTGGGACCCTGTGAGCCCAATTAGACTTCCAGATGTGTGTTTTGACTGGATTTGGTTTGGGCAAGGCTTTGGTTTGGGCAAGAGTATTTTTTTTTAAACTGAATTTTACAGCTTCTACGCTGGTCACAGAGTCAGTCCCACTTAGACCAAGTTACTTGCCAAGTTCTTCTGCCAGTGAGTTGTTCTGCCTGCAGTAACAATTCCAATGATTGTTTAAATAGTTTCATCTTTATAACATATTTCAGTACACAGTAGTGGATGTTCTCTTTTTTGTTATCTGCTGAAATACTCTAATTCTCCAAATAAAACTATGAATTTTTTGGTCAGTTTCTGGAGAGAAAAAAAATATCTCTGGGATCTTGATTGCAATCTCATCAAATTCCTAAATTCATTTGGACAGAATTTGCATTCCTACAATACTGAGTCATTATTCAGAAACTTTGACTCTACTCAATTCTTCTTTATATCACTCAGTAAAATTACAAGTTTTCTTTTTAAAGATCCTGCATATTGTGGGGAGAAGAGGCAAAGATAGGTTCCCCAAGATGTGCCAAAGTGGCAGTCAGATTACTCTGAATTGAATGAAAATGAGAGACAAAAGATCTAAGAATGATGGTTTTTTTCCCCCCTACTTTTCTCCCTAATTTCAGGAAGTAGATCTTCTCTGTGCCAGTCCTGTAGGTGAGCGGCAACCTTCTCACCCCAGAGCAGTGTTTGGAAGACATATGCAAAATTCCTTTCTTTGAATTTCAAGGTTTCTTTTGATTTGTCTCTTTTCCTCCCAGATTTTATTGCCCCTTTCCAAAAACTATATACCCTCACTGCAATGACCAGATGAGGGGTTCATATTGTGTGGAGCCCTGTCTTTTCCCTTACTAATCTCTCTTGTGTCAATTTGTTACCAGTCCTGCTTACAAGATCCAAAGAGGGTGAGGGGGGACCCCCTCCAACTTCCCCTTCAATAGTTCTTATTAGATGTATTTATTTCTAAGGATTTTATTTTGCTGCCGTCAATACAAATGGATATCTTTTTCTTTTTTCTCAAGATGACAAAAGTAATATAATCATGGTAAAGAAAATTAAACAATACAGGAATATAAAGAGTAAAACGTGAAAGAACCATTACCCCAGCCCCATGCCATTTCTGTCGACAGAGCTATGATACTATCCTTCTAGAGCTTTCTCTATACTTAATGTGGGCGCACATACACACAAAGACACACACACAGTGACTAGATCACATTATACATACTAATCTGCATCTTGCTTTTGTCACAAAGCAAACTAATCACAGATACGACTCCATGCCCATGCATATAAACCAACCTCACTCTTATAAATTGCATAGTAATACATTAAATTCTAGTCATTTTTTTGTTAATTAATAATTTTTTTGTATTTTCACAGTAGATGATCCCAGCATATGCCATTATGGTTAAAAAAAACGAGAAGAGAAAGCAATTTTATTGTCTTTTTGCAGTAACTAGCACATCTGAAAATAAGTCAAATGATTGTTGTAACACGAAAAGGCCTGCCGTGTTGCCTTCCACAACGACCTTGGAGATCAAAGAACTGCAGACGGGTCGGGCTTAGACCCTTTATTGCTTGGAAGAGAATCTCCCAAGAGAGCTGCCCCCCATCACATCTGGTTAAGTTACTAAGACTCGAGGTTGTTCGTTATAGTAACTGACATGGGCATGCTTGACCAATACAAGGAATTTTTTCAAAACATCCATTTTTTGAAGCATTTAATATAATTTAACTTTATGAGTCCACTTATATGAACTACAAGACATTGTGAAATAGAATACAAAGAAACGAAAAATGATTTCCTCACTCCCAATATTCATTCAATATTCCACAAACTGGTCTTTGTTGTGTACCCAGTGTTCTGCTGCTCTGTATCGCAGGATAATATTTTTTTAGATACTAACATAGATTATTTCTTCAGACATTTTCTCCCTCCCCATTTTTAAGCAGATACTTGTCTCAGAGGGAAGGTGGGACAGGACAGAAAATATGCCTGTTACAACAACCTAATCCACTAGGAGATTTTTCTGGATGCCTCAGAGGCAAAGAGCAAGGTGGAAAAGGGGTGCTTTGTGAGAGGAAAATTGGACTCACCCAGGGAGGGCAGAGGAGGGGAGCTTGAGAGAGCACAGCTTTCTGAGAATCCCAGGCAGCCTGCACTCTGCAGCTAGCCCCTGGGAAAGTAGTGAGACCCCCGAGGGGAATGGAGGTGGCCATGCCAGGCACTGAGGAAGCCACAGAGTGAGCCCTCAGACAGGAGGGGCTAGACAGCAGCAGAGGGTGTCTTAGCAGCTATCAGTATGCACCAGTCTGGTCCTGGACCACAGCGACTGTGCCCACATACTAGGGCAAACAAGTGGCAGAGGAAATAGAGAGCCTCCTCTTCGAGGGTTGCCATTACACAGTACTCCTCAGCAAAAAATGTGGGAAACTCCAAACTGACTGCCAGACTCTAGGGACAAACAATGAGAGAAACACACTCTTGGAGGAACTGACAATCATTATTAGTATTCTTCTTGTCACTCTGCTGGATCGTTTTCTTTTGGCACATGTGGTAGAGAACCACCTCTGGTTGAGGTACTTAGCGTGATGTAGGGATGAGGGGGACGGATGTGTTCTGGGTAGGGTGGGTGGCCTTCCTGCTGCCTCCCTGAGCCTGGCAGGCTGGATGGCAGCGCCTTGTTACGTGCCACCGTCTCAGGAATCTCCTAAGGGACTAGCCAGGAAGAGCAGGCTGGGAAAGTAAGTGCGGAGCGGGTGTGTGTGTGTGTGTGTTTGTTGGGGGAGAGGACGTTGCTGGTAGGGCCAGTATTGGACCTTGCCCGCATCACGTCTCCTCCTCCAGCGCTTGAATTTAGAGCGAAGGCGGGCGGCCAGCAGGGGGCGCCAGAAGACCGTGAACGTCGCGGGCGGCGGGTTTGCAGGACTCGGGAGGCAGTCGCAGCCCGAGAGCCCACGACCCCACCCCAATCCTTCTAGACTGCAAAGGGAACGAGGGAGTGAGCGCGCGCGACCCGCGTGAGTCTGAGACGCAGAGTGTCGTTGGGGGCCTGTGCCGGCAGTAGCGAGCTCGGGGTTACAGCTGTTCCCTCGGGCCAGGCACCCCCACTCGAGGCCGTCTCACACACAGGGTGTCAAATCGAGATGCTGGACCCGGGGTCAAATGAGTTTATGTACAGTGGTCTCACGGGGTCAGGGGGGCAGCCATCATAAACATGTACAGTGTGAGATGGTTGTGGTACTATATGTTGGCGTTTCTTCATATTTTAATATTCCGTGAAGCTCAAAAGAAGGCACTGAGTCTGCTACCCTCCCAGGGGCTTTGCCCTGGGCCCTGCTCCGTGTGGGACTCCGCCTCTCTAGTCCCCGGGCTTCCGCCCTTATCCACCCCAGCATCTCCCTACACATCCGGCACCTACCACTTGGTACTCAGCTTCAGGCCTCCTCTCCCTCCCACAGGCTCTACATTGCTGGCCACCCCCACCCCTGCCTCAGCTAAGCACCCTCTTTCCTATTGCATTTTCTTCTGGGTCATCTGTCCCAGGCCCAGCCTCCTCCTTCACCCTCACATTCAACTTAACCAAACCCCCCTTCCCAGCCGTGGACACCCAGGCCCTGCCTCCCCACCAGGACACAAGCATGTAATCAGGCCTAACTTCTTACTAGAGTTCCTGAGGGGGAAGAGAGAGCAGGGCCCCAGCAAGAGTGTGGTCAGTGGAGACAGGGGGCAGAGAGCAAAACCTGGGTTCCATGTGTGGTCCATGGAACCAGGCAACCGGTTGCTAGGTAACCAGATGCCATCAACACCCCAACACTTCGTCCTGAACTGCTGATCTCAGCTTCCAGCCATCTTTCCCCAGTCTCTCAGACACCCACCCTCTGGGATCCTGAAACGCAGGAGCCCAGTCACTACTGGGCCTGTGGCTCCACTATCCGCTGTTTCACTGCAAAGAGCAACTGTCCGGCCGTCACCGCCACTATGAGTCTGGGCATCATGGAAGAGGAAGATCTTGCCGAGTACTTCCGGCTTCAGTATGGGGAGCGGCTGCTGCAACTGCTGCAGTGAGTGTCTAATAAGGGCTTTTGGAAACCCCCCTTCTCCCCCCTCAGAGTCAATACCACCAATACCCACCCCACTCCCCACCTCTCACCCTGTCCCCTCCAGCTCCTATAACTCACTGCCCCAAATCACAGATCCCCAGCCCTTATCACCCTGCCCCAGCAAGCCCACCAAGTTGCCAACACAGCCTTCTCTCCCTCACAACATACCATTCTTTCCACTCAGGCTAGGGAGGACACCCTCCCCTCCCCATGGGTGCCTGTCTCTGGCTGACTCCTAGGACCAGCCCTGCCCAGGTGCTCAGGACCCACAGGCCTCTCTGCCCATTTCTTGAACAGGAAGTTCCCCAGTATTGAAGATCAGGCCGAGTCCCCATGCATCCAGTTACTGGAGAAGAAGAAGGAGGCCAAGATTATGCACCATGCTATGGAACATAAAAAGGAGGTAGGGCCCTAGGAGGCGCGGGGTACAGGAAGGGTTATAGGGCTCAGAGGAGCCCTCTGTTTTGTGGATGGCGGTGGCTAAAGTCAGCAGTCCTGGGTGGGGGTTCTGTGTTCCCTTTTTTGGAGACAGAAAGGATCCAACTTTTGGAGGTACCGGATGCTCTGAGCTAATCCAGGTGAGAGGGAGAAAGTGAAAGGCTTGGGGATGGAGGCTCTGGGGCAGGGGGTGCTGGCCCATGTCAGGGGCTCTCCTGACCTCTCTCTTGCCCCTACCCCAAGACATTTCAGCATAGAATGGAAACCCTGAACCTGCGCTGGGAGGAACTGGGCATCAAGGAGGCCCAGCTGAAGGCCCATATCCAGAAGTTTGAGCAGTTTATCCAGGTATGCCCACACTGCCACACTGCAGTGGGGCAAATTGCCCCCTTCCCCTGTCCCCTCCTTGCTTTTGCTGACTCCTCACCCTGTGTTAGCTGTCTCCTCAGAGCTCCAACAATTCCTGGGACATTCCCTTTTATATCCTCACTCACTGTTTTTCTTGTCATTTCCTCTTTACCTGTAGATTGCTGTCTACCATTTCCTTGCTGGCACCTAATATTTGCTGTGTATCCAGTGGATGGATGGATGGATGATGAATGAATGTGCCATGATCAGAGCTAGCTAGGCACTTGGATACAATGATGAATCAAACAAGGGTTTCAGTACCCCCGACTCACCCTACTTGCCCTACCCTTCTGTGCTTGTACTGAAGGTCCAGGCAGGGGCAGTGGAAGGACTGGGTACCAGAGTCCATGCCAAGACAGCTCCTCTCAATTGATCCTTAGAGAGATATCTGGATCATTTTAAAATCCAGATTTCTCCGGATCCATTCCAGCCAGAATTTATGGAGCCCTGACGGCCTGGCCCAGTTCTAGAAGGTGATCACTGGCTTCTGCAGCAGAGGAGTCCTGCTCTTAAATATCTCATCTCACACTACACCTAAATCCATGCAAAGGATGGACTAGACATATTCTCCAAAAGTCCAGTCCTTCTTACTGACCAAAGTGGAGTGATTGGGAGTAAGAGACTTGGGGGAAAGGGTTCTCCAAATGGCTGTCAGAACATCAGCAGTGTTGGGAGCCTGGACAGCTGGTCCTTAGGGCTCAGCAGGAGTGGCCTTGTGAGGGCACCACCGGCTGGGTCCCAGTGAGGGCAGGCCCAGTAACTGGCCGGTGTCATCTCTCTGGTCTCAGGAGAATGACCAGAAACGGATCCGTGCCCTGAAGAAAGCCAACAAGGAGCGCGAACTCAAGAGGCAGCGCATGCGCGAGCTGGCCAAGGCCAAGCAGGAGATGGCGGCCTTGCGGCTGGAGCACCAGCGGCTGAGTAGCAAGCTGCAGGACTACTCTGTCTTCAACAAGTACCTGGAGAAGGTGGTGGAGAACTCCGAGGTGAGGGCGGGAAGAGCGCGGGGTTGGGGGGTG
>PVIJ01000849.1:0-90631 GCA_004024925.1 Scalopus aquaticus
CTCCGCTGTCCCCTCTCAGGGGACATCGGAATTCTAGCATATCACTCGGATGTCCCCTCTCAGGGGACATTGCAGTTTATTAGTGATTACGGGGAATTGAGTTATTTCAACGCAACTTTTTGAGACATGCATGTTTCCCTGAAGTTTTATCTTGAAATGGCACAAGAAATTAAATCAAAATATCGTAAAATTACTAAGACATATACAAGAAATGTCAGCGGGTTTTGTGTCGGACGAGAACGTGCACTAATCAGCCTGCAATGCATATTGGGGAGTGTTACAAAACTTATCATACTGTACAAAATTATAAACAATAAAATATTGGTTTTTTTTTTTGCAAATATACATTCCTCGATGTCACCCAATTCGTATAAGTCCAATATCATTATAATACGTTACTTGGTTCCAAAATTATACTAAATAATACGAGGGTCTGTAAATGCACGTTTCCGCCGCAAAGTAGCGTGGAGTAGCTGGTAGCCAATGTCCAGAATGGTTCGGAGTGCAAAGGGTCAAAAATGGCCTTTCAAGTTTGCAAACACCCTGGAATACAGCCCAAGATTATTTAGAATACCAAATAAAATTTATTAATTTTGGGTGATGTCAGAAGGGGGGATTTTAAAATCTTAATTCTGACTTTCAGTTAAGGCCTCAGCTCTCCCCGACGAAAATGGGCACGCTGCTGCGGGTTCTGCCAGGGTCAGCGCCTGGGCATCCCTTCCAGGAAGGGCACGCGGATAGTCTACCGGCTAGCCAGCAGCGGTGGGGAAGTCCATGCCTCCGACCTTCCAGGCGCCTTATTTCACTAAAACAATACCTTATGGAAACGAGCACTCACACACTAACGGGGCCCACTGTAAGAGGAAGAGCAAACGAAGACTGCAGAGGGGTGGGGGAAGCAAAGAGCCGGGTTATTTCCCTAAGGCACGGTCGGGAGCGGAGCAGCGGGAAGTTCGCGCGGTCGGGGGCGCAGCAGCAACGAGCCGGAATTTCTCGCCCGGCCGCTTCCAGGCCTGCTCGGCCGCCCTGGCTTTTTCGTTTTGTTTTTTCACTGCCCCTTTTAATTCACGACCGGCCCGAGCGACAAAAACCTCGCTGCCCAAGCGGCTCCGCATCACCAGTTCTCCTCTCAGCCCTGCTTAGCAATGAAGGGTCTGGGGGCTCCGCTGCCCCGAGGAGACGGCTCGGGCCCAGGGACGCTGTCCCCGCGCGCCCAACTCCGCGTCTCCGAGCCCGCCGGGGTGTGGGGGCCGCGCCCCGGGAGCGGGGCTCGGACGCGGGCCCCAGGGCCCGAGGCTGCAAGGCAGCCTGAAACCACAGCGCCGCTCTGGGCTGGCCTCGCCTTATCGGAGGCGCAGATCGCCCGGGAGCGGAAGCTCGGGGCTGCAGGCTCGGCGCGCCCTCAGCCGCAGCTGGAGCGCCGCGGGCGCCCGGAGGCCCCGCCGGCCCCGGCCACGGGGAGCGCCCAACGGCCGCCCCGCCCCGTCCCAGAGGGCGGGGGCCCTGCAGGGGGCGGAGCCGGGGCCGCGGGGGGCCGGGACCCCGCGGCCAGGGCCGGTCCCGCCCCGGCCCGGGCCCCGAGGGGCCGAGGGGCCGAGGGGCGGGGAGGGGCGACGCACTCGGGCCGCGCCGCACGCTCGCCGCTGCCCTCAGCCCCGCGTGCGCGCGCGCGCTCTCGCGCTCGCTCGCCCTAAGTCCCGCGGAGTTTACCACCCGGCCGACGCCTACGCGGCGTGCTACGCCCGGGCGGGCGCCACAGCCCCGGCGCCGGGGGCGGGGGTTGGCCAGACAGGGAGCGGGGAAGAGCGCGCGCGAGAGCCCGAGACAGCGCGAGACCCGCGGAGGCCGGAAGCGCGCGTGCGCGCCCCCGCCCGCGAGCGGGGAGGCGGAGCCGCAGCAGTAGCGGCAGCAGCTGTAGGAGCCGCTGCAGCTGGGAGAAGCGCCAGAGAGGCCGGGCCTGCTCCGGTCGGACCGGATCCCTCCCCTCCCCCTCCCCCCCGCTCCCCTCCCCCTCACCCACTTCCGCAGCTCGCGGCCTGGCCGCCGAAGCAGCAGCGGCGGCAGCAGCAGGAGGCGGCGGCGAGGCGTCGGAGGGATTACGCACCTGACGGGCCCACTCTCGGGGCTCCAGCGCGGGACGCTCACCGGCCGCCGCCGCTCGGGACGCCCTTCGCGGTGGCGGCGGGAAGGGAGGGACCGGCGACGGGGAACGGAACGCGAATCGCCCCCCTCCCCTTCCTCCCTCCCTCCCTCCCCCGTTCCGCCGCCCGCCCTCTCGGCTTCCGTCCCCTCCCCCTCCCGCAAAGCCCCGGATGGAGCCGCCGCGACTCGCCGCCGCCTGGCTCCGGGGGATGGTTTTGTCAGGCGGCCAGAGCCCCGGCGCCAGGCGCCGCCGCCCCCGCCCCCGCCGGCGCCCCTGCCCGCGCCTCCCAGAGCCGGGCCCCCGGGCGGCCCGGCCCGCCGCCTGCCTTCACCCGGAGCCCCGGCGCGGGCTTCATCCGTCGCCTTTGTTGCCACCGTCGCGGCCGGAACGGTTCGCGAGCTCCGGCGGCCCCCGCCCCCTCCGGCTGCCCGGGGCCCGGGCCGGGGGCGGCACGTGGGCACCGGCCGGGAGGCGGAGGGCTGCGCGCTTACCTGTCGCCGGTGCTGCTGCGGCGGGGGGTGTGGAGGAGGCGCCGCCGCGCAGCCTTGGCCGAGCTCGCCCCGCCGCCGCCGCCGCCGCCTCTCGCTGCTGCTGCTGCTGCTGCTGCCGCCGCGGTCGGTGTCTCCGGCGCGGCGGCGGCGGCGGCGGCGGGGCTTTTCCTGTCCGGTTACGTTAAGGTCACATGACCGAGAGAGCGGAGCGACTAGTGCAAAGAGGCTGAGAGCGGCTGCCGCCGGGGGAGAGGCGGCGAGAGCAGTGGCGGCAAGAGCCCCTCCGCCCCCCGGCCGCCTCCCCTCCCCCGCCCGCCTCCGCCTCCTGCTGCTCCGCCGCCGCCGCCGCGCCCGCAGCGCTGCCTCCGCCGCTCCCGCCCAGCCGGGCGCGCCGCTCCAGCCAAACTTCTGCGAGCCATGTGCGGCGGGGCGAGGAAACTTCTCCACCTCGCGGGGCCGGAGGCTTGAGTCACCGGCCCCGTGTGCCCGCGGCGTGTCTAGGTAGGACGACGCCGGCGTGCTGGGGGCGGGCCCCCTCGGCCTGCGCCTTTGGCCCCCCGACTCCCGGGGCAGGCCGAGCTTTCACCGCGGGGCTTGGCCTGGACTTTAGTCGCGGGGAGACAGCTGTCATCGCTAGGCCCTGTGCCCACCAGTGTCACGGGAGGGCCATGGGGAAGCGGACGCGCCGGTGTGTGCGGGGTGGGGGGGGGGACGTGCTTCCAGGCGTGCGATGCGGGAGGTTTCCGTTAGGGTCCGATTCGGTGCTACTTTCAGTAATTGGGTTTTGACTTAGAGGCTTTGCTCCCCCAAATCAAAGTGTGCAAAGCATGACTGTTACTTAGGAACGATTGGCTCTCCTGATCGTCTTGTTCTTTGCGGTGGGTCCCAGAGTTGGCCGTTCTGTTCCAGGTAGAGGTCCTGAAAATCTCTTGACTGGGACGTGCTCAGACATAAGACTTTAGATTCTCTGATCGCTCTTAACTTTTTAACGTTGACTTTTTTTGCCTTGGCTGTTTTCTCGGTTTTCTTTTTATCTTGAAAGTAGACCTTAATCCTTTGAGGAGTGCATTTAATTTTTTTTTAAAATTTTATATATCTAGGGTTTTGAAAATTTGGAAAAGGGGATGGCTTGACTAAGGAGAGGAGGTAACAGTTTCCAGGGCCCTTTGGTTTGAAAGCCTTCTGTGCTGGTTAAAAGCACCTTAATTTGATGTCCCCCCCATTTTGGTTGACACATTCATACCTCAGCACAGTACCTGACACAACGGTCCCAAAATACTAAAGAGAGCTTACTCCTAAGACAACATACAAGAGTGTCACTCCTAAAAATGATTTTGATTTACTAATCTGGTTATATGTCTGGCCTGTTGATGACTAATTCCTTCTCTGAAAACAAAGTAAGCAGCCATGTAACTTCAGCCGCCCGAAAGTGAGTAACAGATTTGGTGCATACCTGTCCTGAATTTTCTTGTTCTTTGATCAGCTGGATAAATGACTTGAGGGTTAAGTGTCTTCCTGCAAACCCCAATTCTGACCTTCCTGCACTGTCACTAAAACATCAAAGCCGGCCCTCAGACTGGCATGCCAGCTTCTTGGGTGGCTCTGAAGAGCTTACAGCCCGTTCAGGGAGCTGAAGTGATTGGGTTGGTAGATCATCGTGGAGATCTTTGAGCTCTTACTTCTGTTGGTCTTTGACCCTGAGCTTTCAAGCTTACTGTCTGATGATGGTGCTGTCATGGAGGTGAACCAAAGGAAAAGTGGGCACAATAATGCCACAGTGTTATGGAAGCCACTGGGCAGGAGCTTCCCAGGTGTCTGGAGTAATTGTCCTCCAGGCAAACCGTGCTTTATTCTTAAAGTCAGAGAACAGTTTTCTAGTATTGCCTCTATGTAGTTGCATGGAAATAAACACAGGGTTTATTCATGAAACAACTTCATCTATGAGGAAGTGCTTTCAAGAGCATCCTAGTCTTCAAGAGCAGCAGCTCTTAAATTTAGAAGTAGGTTGCTTTGCTGCTTATTCTCTCAAGCCACAGGCACACTTGCCTATAATTTTATTTTTAGTCACCACTGAGTAATAACATCATGCATGCTAACTTGAATAATGTTGAAATACAAACATTTCAGTGGACACATCTGCCAAAGTTGGGGAGAAAATGTAGTCCTTGATAGAAAGACTGGTGTCTCAGGATAAGGCCAAAAGAAGCTGCAGGTTAGTCTGGTTGTGGAAGAGTCGTGAATGCTCTGACTTAAGCAAGTCCAGTCATCTGCTTGCTTAAGTTCGATATTTTGGTATTTTGAAAATCAGGAGTTCAAAATATTTTCACGTTTTTTATTCTAAGAAAATGGAAATGCAAGCGTGTAATCTGAGTGGATGCCTCAGAAGTTACAAGTAATGCAAAATGCAGTCTTGTGTTGCTGAAAGTTTTTCTGTGTGTCAGGCTGAGGCACAGCCAGAAGATGCACTCACTTGCCTGTATTCCGAAGAGGACTGTTCTAGTGAGATATGGACAGTGGGCAGGAAGCAATTTAATGATACTTTTGTGTGTGAGCGCTTTTGCGTGTATGTGTGAAGTTGGAGTGTCCTTTAACATTGATGAGAAAAGTAATAAGGAAATGATAAATGTGGGTAGATGCCTGAAGTAGTTTTTTTTTCCCACTACATAATTTTAGGATAGCCGCTGTCGTAACATGTTAAATTAGCAAAACATGCCTTTACATGCTGAACTTTATATCAAGGTTAGTATATAAATCAAAAGATGTCTTGAGAGAGTGTTATATTTTGTTGATTTGGTTATAATAAAGTTTATAGAAAATGCTGACTTTATAGTTGGTCGTTAACGGGCTCATATCCCCTCAAGTATTCCCTAAATTTTAGGAAACCTTTTAAGTCCATTAGTATAGGTCTGTAAGTTACGCACTTTTCCAGCTGCGATTCTAAGAAAGACATCTTCAATTGCTGGTACACATACATGTAAAATTGAAACAATTTTCAGGAAATTGTACTTGTTTTTATGAGTGAGGTACTCTGCTTTTTTAAGCTGGTTGTGGTGCCTTATATTGATTTCATCAATCACAGGTGAATCAAGGTCTACGGGTTAGAAAAACGCTAATACATTCCTTCTCTTAGCCCCCAATTTAGTGTCTTTAAAACAACACTTAGGCCGATTTGTGTGTGAGAGAGATGTTTCTGTGTCAAGGTTTTTCCTGAGGTTATAGTCCAAATGTTGAGCTCAGTTGTGCTTCCAAGCTATCTCCGCGGTCCCCCTCGTTACTAGTCCCAGTTGGCTGATCTCAGCCCTCCGGTGACTGTTTGAATTTCTTCACAAGGTGCTGGTAGTTGGCTTCCGCCAGTGATCCAGGCAAGAGCGGGGGAGGAAGCCACAATCACTGCCACAAGCTGTTAGAAGCAAGTCACTACACTAAGTCCAGCCTCTAGTCAAAGGAGAGACGTTAAGCTCTGTCTTGAAGGGAGGGGTGTTAATGAATTTATAGACATTATAACCACATGTCGATATTTTTCCTCCCTTTTGACTGAATTTGGGTTGACCCAGAAGCCTTGCTGAAGTAATCGAAGTAATTCGCTTGTCAGTCTTCCTCTCCTGGCACTGGTCTTCACTCCCTAGGTCTTAAACTTGAGAAGGTAGCCTCAAAGAAGTTAAATAATTAACTGACCGAATGCCAGTCTCAGAAAACTGTGAACAGATTTTCTCTCACTTTTGTCATCATAATCTCTGCTGATAAAGATGAAAAAATTGGTAAATTTAAAAAATCTTTTTCTAAAGATATTATCATGTTCAAACTATTTTCTAGTTTTCCAGTTTGCAAGTTGCTACATGATAGTTGGCCTGCAAATAATGCATGTCTTCACTCCAAATTTGCAGACTCCTCATAACAGCACGATCACTCCCCCACTTGAGTTTTAGAGGAAACAGAAAATGTACCTAAGTGGATTTAAAACTAGTTACATACAGTTTGCTCCACGAGCTGCCTTTTATACTGTGAGATTTTATATTCTAGCTTAAAGATAATCAGGGTTTAAGTGTAAAGAAAACTATGTCACTTCTGTGAAATTTTTGTGGAAGCTACATTTAGACAGATTTAAGATTAGTTTCAGTTGAGTGGCACAGTGAGATGTTGGTGGCAAGTGAAACTGGGATAAATCAGGGAGTAGCTTGGTTCTGGGTCAAAATTTTTAAGACTTCATTTTTTAAAAATTAATCTGTTGTGCTTTCCTGAGTATTAGGTGGGGATACAGTAAATTATCTTACGCTTTTGTTATTTCAAAATTGGATAATGGCGGCTTTTTTCCTTAAATTGCTTCCCAGTTTCTCTTACCACCAAAACTCTTGACAGTTCCTGTTCTTCTCTAAACACTGGCTGTACACACTTAATCTGAGACTCAAGGTTCTTGTTTTTGGTCTGTCTATATTTTGTATCCCCCATTTCCACTGTAAACTTGAGGGCAGGGGTTTCCTTTCCTATATACTGCTGGTGCTCTCCCATGCATGCAGGATTGAATTGAACTTGTGGTTGAAGGACCTGTGATGATCATTTCCCCCACTGGAACTGAAAGAAGAAATGTTTTTTGTGGTAGAAAGTCTCTGGGTATATGTGTTAATAACTGTTCTTAAGGTGCTCCCAATTCAGTGGGGGAGAACACAGTCCTATACTTAGTGTACAGTTTGTTCTACACCACACGTGCAAAGTGTTACATAAATGAAGTTGGTATTTATCTGAATCTTCAAGGGTGAGGTGTTTGAGATTAGACTTAGTTTTGTGACAAGTTTATGCTTTCACTATATCTCTTGAAATTTTTTATTGTTGGTAAGTTTCCATCATAGTTTGATAAGTTGCTTCTTTTTGTGCCATGCATTATATTATTATTGCTCTAGACTTCAGTGTCCATTTCAGTAGCTTCTAGTCCCATCTGGCTATGTAAATTGTCACACCAGTCTCAAGTGCTATCACTAGCCACATGGAGCTAATGGCTCCCACATTGGACAATACAGGGGACTATACAACATTTCTGTTGCAGAAAATTCTTTCTGTTGGTTGGTGCTGCTCTAGAATCAAATTTTCTTTCCTCTGCACATTTCTACATCTGTAGTGTGTTGAGTTAGGAACAGAATGGGGATGCTTAATAGCTCCCTAACATTGGGAGAGCTTATGATATGTATTTATGAGTAGAGAGGAGAGTATAGCATATTACAGTGGTTAAGACTAGGCTTTGGGGTCAGATCTGAGTGGGAATCGTGCTCCATTCCTTACTCTGTTGGGTTTTGGGCGTCTTAACCACTGAGTCTGTTTTTCTGTTGTTTTTCTCAAATAGGGGAAATATCTCAGAGTTGTTTGAGTAGAAAAATAAAATCTGTAAGAGGACTTAAGATCATGAAAATGTTTTTTGAATAAACCACTGTTAAAGTTTTTAAGAGTTAAACAGCAAAATTGACAATCTTTTGGTGTACAGTTTTGTGAACTTTAACACAGGTACACGTTCGTGTACTCACCTCCACAGTGAGGATGCACAGTAGTGCAGACCCTTCAGAAAACTTCATGCTCTTCATTATATCCTAGGTCCCTCTCCTCGCCTCCTCCCCAACCTCTGATGTCCTTACTTCTTTCTTTTCTAGCTTGTTATAAAAATGGAAACATACAATATGTAGCCATTTGAGACTGGTTCCTTTCACTCAGCCAAGTTGAAAGATTTGTAACTACATGTATCAATAATCACAAATGATTTTTAGACATTTTAATTTTGAAATATTTCTTTTAAAAAATGCTCATAGAATTGTGTTTGACTTGGGAGTTGAAGGAAATTTGAAGAAAACCTACTTCCTCTAATTGATAAGCAACTGTATATGATATCAACTTTTTTTTCTTAATGAAGATGATTGAGCATTGGTAGGGGGATTCCTGCTTTTAGTAACTTTTCTACATTAAAAATAAGCTTAGTAGCAGCAGATTCCTGAGTTGAAGAAGGTAACTGTTTAAATGTCACCGATTTCTAAACTGGGGTGAAGCTGGGGTAACTAACTTGCTGTTTTGCTCAGTCTTTTCCTGGTTGAGCACTGAAAGTGGGGCTACCTGAAAACCCCTCAGTGCCAGGAAACCCAGGGTCGGAAAAGGGCCACATAAGGAAAACTGTCTCCTTTGCCACAGGTCTTGGAGTGAGGCAGAGGACACTAACTGCTAGGCAGATAATTGCTGAAGTGCATGAAAGAATTGACTGTCAGGTTTTACAGTCCTTTCACAATATGCTCTCCAGCCTGTTTTATTATGTCTAGGGAGCAGGTTGAAACATTTCTAAGCAGGAATTTAAAAACTTTTATTTCAAATTGTGCAGGAGTGGAAATGCCCTTTAGAAAAATCCTGTTTTGTTTAACCCTCTTGCGAGGAAAACTTCCTCAAGGAAAAGGGAATTTGGACTAGTGACCATCAGTCTTGATTAGAAAAAAGGTGATTCAGATCCAGTGGAGAGGGACAGCTGGAGGTGGGTTGGAAGTTTTAGGACAACTTCTCTCCTCATCCCCATCCCCTTGCCCAGTGTACATGAGTTGTGAAGGCTGGGTGGAGAGTCTGAGATTGGCCTGGGGAAAGAAGTTGTCACATGGAGGTTAGTCCTTACTTAGTATATACAGTAAGAGACAAGAGACAGCAGGGTGCTGATGCATTATTTAACAGTCTCTAGACAGCACATAGGCTCTAAGTGGATCTCGGGGTTAGCATAAGAATCTCCTGGAGAGTTTTAAAGTTTCCTATAAAGTTGCAGCCTCATAGGTTCTGATTCAGTAAATGCGTGGACACCAGGTATTTGCTGATGTGGTTGGTCTGAGGATCATATTTTGGAAAAACTGCTTTAAGTGGTATTCACAGGTGAATAGGATTTTTGTTAAAAAAAAATGATTAAAAACTAGTCACAACATACTGATTTTGCATACAAAAAAATGTTTTGACTGCTGCAGTTATCTTAAGAAGGCACCCCAGAATGCCTTTTGGCAGCTGCCTGAAATATGCAAAGTAGGTAGTAAGAACCCCTTTTTTGGGCTCACGGAAAAGCCAACTCATTTTAAACCATGAAATAACATTTTATGTTTCAATGATCACTCCGTTTAGAACAGGACTGACAGGTCACAGTCATGTTTCCTAACTAGACTCAACGGGGGAAGAGTCGGGGGTTTTGGGCATTTGATTGCGTCTCGATTCAGTCTCAGAATGCTATGTGGATTTTTACCCAGATGGAGTGTAGTAACAGTTAACTCTCACAGCTTGCCCATCCTTAATCCCTGTAATCCTCACAGCACCCCTATGAGGTCGTGCTGCTATCTAACCCGAAGCCACGCCCAGGGCCGGTGATGCCCCCGGACTGCCCCACGAGTGACACTCTGGCTCTGAGGCCTGCTTCCAGAACCCCGCTGACGTGTCCTTTTTAGGTTCTTGATACTCAAGTATAATTTCTTGGTCATTTTGTTCTTAGAGAAGCTGCGATGTTGAAAAATGATTTGGCTTGTGGTTAGACCTAAAATGATTTTGAAAACTTTTAAAACCAGAGTTGAAGCTTTCATCATCATAAAAAAAAATTGCTGGTGTGTCCAATGCTGATGTTTTTTAAGCTGTCAAAGATGGCAATCAGAAAATTGTCTCGCTTTGATGTATGTGGTGGAATATGACACCATGAGTTGATGTCCCCCATGATCAAGTTTAACATCGTTCCTTTTTTCTCCCCCACAAAATGTTATCTTAAAATAATAAATTTTTATGCTTGAAGGTTTGCTTATTCTTCTGTTCTATGCGGCATATTTGTATATGAGCTGAAATGTGAAATTTTAATTTGCCATCCCTGTAAGGTAACATGTTCATGTTCTTTTAAGTTATTAAAATTGCTACAATTACTGCACAGTTGACCGAAACAGCACATTGTACACATTGATTCTTGGAGTAAAATTTAGGTGGGGGATAACCTGGTCTCTATGAAAGGGAGCTTCCTTTAATAAATACTGACCAGTGTTTCAAGTTGTCCTCTCACTTGGGATTCCCAAAATTCTTAAATTTAAGGGTTTTTAGATAAAGTTGTCTAATCGAAAACTCAGGGTGAGTGGTGCCTTCTGTAAAGTGAGACGTTCAAGGGGAAGAATGGGCTTGCCACTGATTGCACAGGCAAGGCAGTTTTATGAAAATGCTTATCTGGAACTTGAGATCTGGAAAGTACTTTTTGAACTGTGCTTTCCACATGTTCCGTGGGAAGTTTTTAGGGTGTAGGTACCTTGGAGGCTCTTGGGTTGTGCTGAAAGACACCAGGATGTCTCTGTACTGTCGCAGCAAATACAGAAATGTCATCAATATGAGTCTAGATAAATGGTTACTCCCTTGATGGAATACTATGTAGTAGTTACACACTGCAAAATTACAGTGTCCCCAAAGTAATACTGTGTTCACAGGTATATGTGAGAAAAATTAGAACATTTAAATTTGTGATTTGCAGTGGGGTAGGGGAGTAATACATAAAAATAAGGCCAATGAAGATAAAAACTTTAAAAATGTTAGCTGTTGATTTAAGATGGTAAGCATACGAATATTCCCTGGAGTACTTGGTATTTTTTAATTTGCCTGAAGTATGTGTGCAAAACTAAAGTGCCTCTGTGGGAAGAATCTTTTTTGACTCAGTTGGTAGTGAAAGGATGGAAAATATTGATGAATAAGAGGCAGAGTGCCAAGGAGCAGTCATGCTCAAATTATGCTGCCTAAAATAGGTATATAAAATTCATTTCTGCCATCAGAAGAAGCCTGTCTACATTCTTATTTCCACACCCCTGAGTTCCTGTGTGGTTCTCTATGCCAGGGCTATGATAGGGATTCTGAGTAGTGTCCAAAGGTTAAGCCTTTCGGTTTTAACAAGTGTCTGCCTAGCTCTTTCGGGATGGTAAGCTTACCCAGTAAACATTTTCCTTTTGAACTGTCAGTGTTAAAGACACACACCAGACTCATCATAATTTTTATTTAAGCAGCAACACACATTAGGGGCTGAAAGTGATCGTTACAACAATTTGATTAAAAAAATTAAATACCCATTAAATAAGAAATGGCTCCAAGAGTGAACACTTATTTCTGGCTGTAGAACTCCGATATCTCTTGCAGTGACACTTCCTTTGGTCATCTGATACGAAAAAATACTCGGCCCAGCTCAAACATCACCTTAGGGTATTAAAGAGAATAGCAAATCATTGGTCCATGCAAAAATGACTTTCAAGATTGTGATTCATGAAAAATGCTCTTGAAATAAGGGAAAATAGTTATCCCACATGGCAAGCTACAGATCTGAGGCACAGTGCTGCAATCAGGCTGTCCACTGTAAATTTACAGCTAGAGCTTTCTCTAAATGCTACCTCAAAATTGTGCTTTCCCAGAAATTACATTTGCAAAATAAGAGAGTCACTTGAAACTCCCAGGTTAATTAGAACAAAGTCATGCCCTTTCCTCCTGTCATTTTCTACAGCAAATTTTTATGCTTTTTGTCTTCTATTGGTAAAAAGGCTGTTTACCTCTATGGTGATAAGTATGACAATCATCCACTCCAGGCGGAGAGCCCGCTTCTCCGCCAGGTGATTCCGCATTAGATCTGTTAGCTCCATGCAGTGCTGAAGTTTTTCATTCATGACCTGCATTAGGAAAATTTTAGTATTTAAACCTTTTTTTTTTCTGTTTAAACACGTGAAGATAAGTAACGTGGTCACGCTGCTTTAATTCTGAAGGTTTGAAACAGCTGTATGGTGAAAACACTACTCAGTGCTCTCCCCAAAGGCCACCTGCTCTTGCTACCTCTTTGCAACACACAGATTTAGATGTGAATACTTTGCATACTGAAGCTCTTGTATTTATAAGCTTTCGAGGGAAGGTCTAAAAATGTTTTTGAGTCTAGTTTTTGGCTGCTGCCCTTGTTTTTTTTTTAATCAGTAACAAGACAAACTTGAAACAGTTCTTTTGACATAGCTGAAAGGTGACAAAACCAAGAAAGGCCTTCCAGAACTGGTAAATTCCCAGTCAAAACCCTCAGCAAGAACACTTGACCTGCTGCACGGTCACCACTAGATGGCACTGCTTTTCGTGAACTACAGAGGGTGCAGTTCTTGATGCCTCTAATAGGCTGGATGAAGGGCTTGTAGACAATTTGAACTTAAGAATTGAATGTGACCTTGGGCAAGTGATAACTCTTTGATCTCAACGTTCCACTTTCCTTTAGGAACTGGAAAGTTTGGAAAGAAAAGTTTGATTCCCTCTTAATGACTAAGGGATATGCTACAGGTGCAAGTTTTGTCAGTGGGAACTTGAGACAAGTCACAGATAAGTTTGGTGGTTGGTCAAAATGTCCATGCCCCACACTCCTTAGGGCTTTACACAGGCTGCAGTGGCTCGCTCTGTCTACCCACTGATTACATCTCCTCGCCCGTGTTTCCAGACTTACGTCTAGTTCTACTCGGAATGTTCAGATCAGAGCCTCTTCCTCTTTTCCCTCCTTCCCCTCCCTGGATCTCCGTCTTTAAACATGTTCATCCTTACGTCTATTTTCCCTTCAAAAGACTTGGTCTTCTATTTTTCTTCAGTGTTGAATAAAGAACAGACAAAATTTCCTCCACTTCCTCATCACCCAACTTCTTAACCTTTCAAAAGTTGGAGCTATTTCAACTCCTTGAAACTTGTAAATGTCTCCTAACAACTTTCCTCCTAAGCCTCAGTCAAGCACTTGTCACCTGAGATGCATGCTTGCCTGGCTTTCCCCCTCCTAAGAACTAAATTCTGCCTCTGACATCACGCTCCTGTGTGGTCTGTTGCCTTTAGGGACTTTTCTGGAAGACCTGACTGAGCGCCCAGCTCTGCTCCTGCATCACTGTACACAGGGCTGTGGAGAACTTCTTAGACTTCAGTCATTTGCATCCCGCTGTCTGCTTCCGTGATAAGCGCCAGTTTACAGTTAGTTTCCAAAAGCTTCACTTAGAAATGTTTATTTCAGAAAGAAAGTCACTGCCATGCGTGGAAACCAGCTTGACGCGCAGTGCTGTTTCCCACACGAAGCTTGGTCTGCCTCCTGGGATGGGGGGAGAGCAGCGTACACTCGGGGCTCGCACCGAGGCTTAGTCGCCATGTTCCTCCTCAACAGTGACGACGTTACTCAACACGAGGTGCGTGTGTCACCCAAGTCCACCTCGTGTACAGGTGTGCTTACTCCACATTTTCGGACGGGTTAACCTATTTTCAGGTGAGCTGATTTCGCCTGTGACTGAATTCCTGTAAAACATCTTGGCGGTTTCCTGCCAGCACATCCAAGTAAACTAGGTTTCTTAAAAGTGACAGCTGTTGGGCTGGTCCCTCTTCTTGGGTTCCCTGTCTCAACTCAGGTCACTCCTCAGTCACCAGGATCCAAACTTGCGCAGCTCCTCCTCACGCCCCGCGCCTGGCACTTCGCCGTTAGCCTCTGACACAGAGTCCCGAATCTGTCCCCCCCGCCCTTATTACTTAAATGCCGCCTGGCAGGCCTGCATCAACTATGCATTACCTCCTAAAAAGGGTCTTTTTTTGGGGGGTGTGAGGGGCTTTCCATGCTTTCGTATTGGCTTCCGGGTTCTCATCTGAAACAGCTGGGTCATGTCACTCCCCCGCACAGAAGCTTTAACATCTGACTTGCCTCGTGTCACAAGACCACCCCAGATCCTTGAGTCCCACTTCAGACAGGGCATCCTCAGTCTTCCTGCCACAGGCTGTGAAACCTCCCCAACCTCTTTCTTCTGCCTCCAGCTCCTGGCTGTATCTCAGCGCTGCATTCTGCTCAGAGCTCATCTGCCTTGCATCCGGCCCTCCCGCCGCTCCTTTTGGGCAGTTACTCGTTCAGGATTTCTAGCCATGTGACGATGCCAACCTTGGTATCAGCACCTACAGACATCTTTCCCCCAGAGCCCAAGGTGGAGGGGCGGGTTTGAGGCCCAGGCCTGGCCAACTGTAATGACGCGTCCGTTATCACCTGACTGACCAAGGCTCAGACACGAGGGGCAGCCCTTTGAGGTTGCCAGCAGAGTGAAAGCTAAGCTTGGCGCTCCCCTCTTGCTACTGCCCTCTGCCCACATCACAGAGAATGCCCCTGGAGGGAAAGAGGACCACACTGGCAAAGAAGATGCTGACGGCCTGTTCGGGTCTGCAATGGACATTCCTCCCGTTCCCACGCTCCGCCCCGTTCTCATCAAGCCAGTCAGTCGGTGTGATGCGACCCTCACTCTTCCCACGTGGCACCCTTCCTACTTCATGGAGCCGTAGCCCGGTTACACACATGCAGGAGAGAACAGGAAGGCTGCAGAGGGGTGGTAGAGGTGAAGGAGGATCCCAACAGCAGGTGCCAGGAAGCAAAGGTGTGGCACTAAGGGGAGAGCATTTCAAGCAGAAGAAATGGCACAGAGGCAAGTACAGCCAGATGGTAGAAAACAGGAAGTGTAGTAAGTTGGCAGCCAGTTGTGAGAGGTCCTGTGAGCCCCATGTGTTGGCGGAGGAACAGCGCTCCAAAGAGTTACATCCTCACCCTGGCACCTGCGAATGTGACACTGCAGAGGAGAATGAAGATGCTGCGTGAACTAAGGTCACTAATCAGCGGACCTTAAAATACAGGGAGATCACCCTAGAAGGTCTAGGGTGGGCCCAGGGTAAACACAAGTGTAAATGGTGGGCCGAGTTCAGCGCGATGGGACGTGAGGACTCAACTCCCCTTTGCAATGGAAGAAGGGGCTACGGCCAAGGAATGTGGGTGGCCTCCTGGAGCTCGAAAAGGCGAGGAAATCCCCCCTCCCCCGCCCCAAGAGGCTCTAGAGAGGAACGCAGCCCCTGCCAACAGCTTCATCTTAGATCAGTAACTCCATGTCAGACTTACGACCTTTGAGAACTATAGTAAATATAAGGCAATATATTGGTTTTAAGCCAGTCTGCGGTCATTTGCTACAGCAGCAATGGGGAACACACACACCATCCAGAAATGCTAGAATTCTGCAGGTAGTGGGGAGTCCTTTGTTTTGTCCTCAAATACTTGCTTAGTGTTTACCAGAATGTTCTGGGCAGAGGAGTCAGGATGGTGAATTAAGACAGACATGTCTCTGGCAAAGGGTGCAAAAGCTGGGAGAGTGAGGAAGGCATTAGAACAGTCCAGGTGAGGAGAGGCTCAGTGGCAGTGGGGATGGTGTTAGTAGCTGGGGTGTTTGGAGCTAGGGAGTCCTTGTTTCTCCAGCCCAGGGTCTGTCTACCACACAGACTTTTACTAGGTACTTGTCAGTAAATGGCTGAAAGGAGACTGGATGTGAAAGGGGGGAGGCAGAAGGGGAAGCCATGATGGGTTTTAAGCGTCTGGCTGACTGAGGAGATGGGTGAGACAGTAGTCCTGCCATTAGCCAAAACACAACAGTGGAGGTTCAGCATTTGCTGGGAGAAATCAATGAGTATCATTTTGAAATCTTAGTCACTGGCTAATCCTATGAGTATTTATGGCACAGAGGCTCTCTGTGGGGACTGGGAATAGGCAGGGAGGAAGTTACTGGTGGTGTCGTCTCACCGAGCCTATGTTCTAGTGGAGAGAGACACATGCAGTCAACTCTGAGAAGGCTGCGATGAGACAAATCAGTGGGGAAGAAGTGAGATTCGGGAAAACGGGAAACATCTGGGGGGCAGACGAGGGATGAAGAACACGAAGAGGTTGCAGACATCATGAAAACAGACTTGATAAAATGGGAGCCGGAGAGAAGAACCCGATAGAATCCTGGGGGCCACTATCCTGAGGAGGTGGGGGAGGGTCCTGCACACCGGCTTCTGTCAGGACGGTAGCACGGGAATTACCCTCCTATTTTACTCAGCGAGCTCTTCATGAGCAGATCACCTCAACCCTTTGGCCTGCCTCCTGCCAAGCCTGCCCTGCTCTCAGTACTCTGCTAGGGAAAAACACAAAAAACAAGGAACAACTTTCTCCTGGCAGTGCCACCACCCTTTGTTCCGTGTGTCTCCTCTCAAAGCTCGTTGTGGTCAGGACCAGTTCTTATTTTCCTTCCGTACTATCTGAAGTGCTGGCATCGAGTTCAGCACAGTAAGGGAGGCTAAATTCTTTCTAGATAATCTTCATCTAACCTTCACTGCCTTTGAGAGGCTAAGAAAACACTCTGAGAAATGTTCTTTGGGAACTTTCTAAGCATGCTTTATAACTCGTGGAAGATGTACCACTGAAGAGAGACCTCAGGGAGCCTGGAAGTCAGACGAAGAACAGTCAGTCTTCGTGACACTCAAGCTGAGCAGATGGCAGCGGCAGCGAGAGCTGGGCACGTCTGATACCTGCAAGACAAATCTGAGGCACGTCCCCTGAGGTTTTGTCAGTGGCCAAAGGAACTGATAGAAAAGAAATGAAATTTTTCTGAACAAAATGTCCAAAGCTGTGACCTACAACGTAGAGCAGACCCAGGTGGTCATCAGGCCTGGGAAGCCTCCACGGCTCCGGGCCAGCAGCCCCGTCATTCCGCTGTCCCGAGTGTCCCGGTCACGTGTCTAGGGGAAGGCATCTTGTGAGAGCTTTTCAAAAACTGTCACAGAAGCAACTTGTTCTGGGATCATCTTCTCTCTGGGCTGCACAGTCCACTCTCCGTGCTGCTTCCACTCAGAGGAGCTCAAGGCCCAGGGCCCCTCCCGGCCTGGAGATGAGACTGGCGCCTTCTCCGGGCTCCCCTTCCCTCTCGGCACTTTGGTTCTTGCCCGGCCAGTTGTTTTTCACCATCAGTCCTGCTTTGCTGTTTCTCATCTTCGGCTGTGGCTTTCACCTTGAACGGTGCCAATGCTGAGGTGCATACACTTCTCCAGACCATATCCTCAAGGGATTCTCTGCCCAAACCGGCCTCAACACTGGCGACCGAGATCGTACTGTCTCCACCTGCGTTCTTGTCCGTGGGCGACGCGTGACGGACACTGAGCATCAGCGTCAAAGAGCACTGCGATTCGCGCAAGGCCACGGGAGGTGGGAGGGATGAGGCGGGTGCCTGAGGACAAACTTGGGGCGCAGGAGGTTATCTTGGTCATCGCTCAGCCACTTTTTTTTTTTTTTATACAAGCTGGGGTACAGGCCAGAGGCGTGGGGCGGCGAGAGGGTTCACCAGAGACAGAGCGGGGAGCAGAACAGGCAGATCAGAAATACACTGCTGAGGGGAGCAGCAAGCGAGGCAGGAGAGGTCTGCCGCACCATGTGGGATTCTCCCCGGCTGGGCGTCGAACTCGCGTCGCCGCTGTCAACAGCTCCACAGTGCAGCGCTCAACCGCTGTGCCACCGGGGAGGCCCTCGCTCAGCCACTTTTACCCGCTCCATTCAGCTCAGCGGGCTGGTTTCCATGCTGCTCACAGAAGCGGTAGAGCAGGCCTGCCTCTGCCTCATCACCAAGGTCACGGTTCTGCCAGGTCTCTGTTCCAAGTCCTTCCAGGCTGACCCCAGCAAAAATGACTGCCTCATCTAGTTGGATGCTTTTGCTTAGCTGGCCATTAAAGAACCCTCCGAAAAGGCTGTGTTCTACTATCTCTTTTGAGGCATAACTTAAAATAAAATACACCCATTTTAAGTATAATTTGAAGACTTCTGACAAACGTATACCCATGTAAGGACCCCCAGAACACGTCCATCATCCCCAAAAGTTCTCATTATGCCCCTTTGGAATCTACTACCTATCCCTCTACCCGCTCCGCCCCAGCCCTAGAGAATCACTGATCTACTTTCTGTATCTATAGATTTGCCTTTCTAGAAATTCCTTTAAATAGAAGGGATGTATGCTTTTATGTCTGTTTTTTTCACTCAGCACGGGTTTTGATATTCACCCACGGTGTTGTCTGGCTCAGCAACAGTTTCCACTGCCGAGTGGTAGCCCACTGTATGGACACACCCTGAACTCTGCTGAAGAAAAAGAACTATCGACTCAGAATATTTAGTGAAAAATCCTTCAGGTATGAAGGGGAATTGAAGACACTCAGAAGTAGGAAAACTAAGACTTGGTTTCTGCAGACTTACCCTAGAAGAATGGCTACGGTCATTGTTGAAACAAAAAGGGAACGATAAAAGACTCAAATCTCAGACCTTCATGAAAGAGAACAGAGAGAGGACAAACAGAGGTAAATACAAAAGACTTTACGCCTCCTGAGTTTTCTAAATTATGTTTGATGGTTGAAGCAAAAATTGCAACACCAGTGGCATCCTCAATGTTTGCAGAAGAATAGCTGAAGTAATTTTATCTCAGATGCTAGAGAGTAAAGGTGTGTAAAAGAAAGCAAGGCTTCTACACTTGATTTAGTTGATAAAATGTCGAAACCAGCAGACTGATGAGTTACGTGCATGTAACGAGCTACTAAAAGCAACCGGTAACTAACTATGCAAAGAAACATGCTCGAAAACAATACAGATAAATCAAAATGGAATTCTAGAACATGGACCAGTCACCCACAGGAAGGCAGGGGCTGATACGTGCAACACAAGGACACCACGCTCAGTGGAAAAGCCAATTTCAAAAGCCCCACACTACGTGAACCTATTCATCTAATATTCTCAGGGTGACAGGGTTACGGAGCTGGAGAACAGATTGCTCCTTGCTGGGGGCTGGACACGGTGGGAGGGGAGATGGTGTGGGTGTAAAGGGCAGCGCAAGGCAGTCTCAGGAGTGACACTTCCATCCTCCGTCTCATGGTTACATGGATCTACACGTGATGATGTCATTGAACTAAATGCACACATCACGCACTGTCCACTTTGTCTCGTGTGCTCTTTCCCACCTGGTTCACCTCCAGTGCCACCACCTCCACCCATTTCCATAGCTGCCCTGACACAGACGTCTCTCTTCTCAACTTAGCTTCCATGCTTCCGAGTGCCCGTGTCATCATTTTAACTGGATGTCTTCTTACTCTACTGTCCACCTATCTTGAACTCAGTCCCAAACTCTATGACTTGCCATCTTTCTACTCATTGCCGACAGGCAAACACCACCATCCTTCACGCTTCCCTTGCCTGGCCTCATTCCACATCACTTAGGTTGTCTTGGAGGATTCTTTATTAACTTCATCTATTTGCTGTCATTACTATAATTTAGGATGCCCGGAACGCTTGCTTGAAACATGATGAGAACCTCCTAATGAACCACTAGGTCCCCCAACTCTCACCAGTCTTGTGTGGTCTGTAGAGCAAATATCAGAACATCCTCCGATCAGTTAAGTTGAAAATTATCTGTGTATAGGACAAGAAGGGAAGGGCCACAGGGGAAACCCAGAGATCTGAATAGAGAAGTCAAGATATTTCTCCAAGATCAAAAAAACATACTTACTTTAATTTTTTCTTTCACAATCACACAAATTATAGGCAACAATGTGTCTTTATCAGTAAGAGTACAAAATACATACCTTAACTCTACGATTAATGCTAAGGAACTGACAGGTTTTATCATAAAGTTCTTCCAGGTTTTCTCTGTCCCAGTAGAAATCAGGAGTGATCAAAAAGTCTGAACTCAAATTTATACGGTGCCTTAAAAAAAGGAAAATTGTGATTTTTATATTTTCTATCTTGAATTGAAAATCATGGTCTCTGATACGGTTCTTATTTGATAATGCCTTTACGTAAACATTCTAAAATGCTGACCTTTGACTGCTTCTGAGAAACATAAAAAATTTCATAAATTTCAAAACATACAACCAAATCAACTCAACATTTATTACTATTATTCATGAAGTAGGAAAAAAAACCCTCATTTTGACTTCGATTTCCTCACTTGTTTCTTTTTTCATTAAAATTATTTAATGATATACACATACTTTTTTTTTTGTGGCTAGGTAATCACAAGGCTCAAAAGTGAAAAAGGCAAAACTGGACCAATCTCACTCCTTGTCTTGACCCATCTTTCCTTTTCTTCCTCATTCTACAGTGGCCACTTTAGTTTCCTCTGTGTTCTGGGCAAACGCTGGACACACACACACACACTCTTCATTTCCACCTTTTTTACTTAAGGAGTCTAGGCTTCTTTTAAATGAAAATTAAAGGTGCAGAAGTAACAAAGAACTATTCACTAGAAAAGAGGATAACCCTAGAGAATTTAGACAACAGCCCTCCAGCCCAATCCACAGGGATACTTTGCTCTGACCTTCCAGATCTTTCCCTATGTATATATGCATTTGTGTGTGCACACACACGTTAATGTGTAGTGTGTATACATATGTACATCAAAATAAATAAGACTGCTTTTGTTTGGGATCACATAGGTGTAATTTTTCACCTACTGTAACTTGCTGTGTTTTCCACAGATGTACCACGCGCCTAGCAGCACAAAAGCACTGTTATTGTTAAGAAAATTTAGGATAAGAACCCAAGAGTCTATAGAAACTAACTATATTAAATCCTAACTTGTGAATTTTGATAGTATAATTTGTTACATCCAATTCTACTTGCACTACCAAGAGGACAGGAGAGAAGAATTCCTCTGCTCCACTCCTTAGAGAACGGAAGGCTTTATGAACTAGGAGAAATACAGGACGAGAAATTGCGCCGTTCTCCTCTCCAGGACTATTAGCTAAGGAAAATGCAGAAAAACAACTCTGAGGTAAATGAGGTAAACGACGATGAACTCTAGTAACTCATCCCAGACACCAGAGGGAAGAAATCCCCAACAATGGTGCTGCCTAGGGAGAGTAACACCAAGATTGAAGATGTCTCATTCCCTAAATCCTGTGATCACAATACACTGAAATCCTTCCCAGATATTTACTTGAAATGATGCATGACGGGAGTCCCCCCGTTTTAAGACACCATCACCATTCTTCTCACGTTAACATCCCTGAAAGTGGGAGGCATCTTTGAAACTAATGAGGGCTTGCAGCAGGGAGGAGCAACGCAGAGGTCATGGCTGTAAACCATTTCCCCAGTGCCATCCTTTCTCCGGAAGTCCAGGAGGGAACGTGACAAAATCTGCATCCAAACAAGACGACCGGAGCTTTTTGAGTATGCGCAAAATTTAAATTCTGTGATTAAAAAGCCCACCCTATGGTAGTTTAACTGGCAACATCTTTCCTCTCCTGTAGCCTCTTACTGTGTATTTGGTGCACAACTTCTCTGCAGCATTGGGTCTATTAGCATTAGGATGCTAATACTAAGATTTCTCACTATCCAAATTCTAGAGTGTATCTTTCTACCTTCAGAGACTTTCTACTGTGCTCCCCACTGTGGGGTTACTGTAGGTTAGTTCTGGTCACTTTTGCACACCAGGGTTCCCTGCAGGAAGAATAAGACAGCCTGACTGCTGCAAACAGGTGAGAATGGTTCCACTGAAAATGAATGAAGTGAAAATAGCTGTAATTCTCATCAAGGTATAAATATTTGCTGTTTACTGGAGGATGATAGGAATGTTTGCTTGAGATTATGAAATATATGAAAGTTTACTGACAGAAAATTTTACCTTAGGGCAAAGAGTTCACCCATTTTCTGCATAATTTCTTCATGAGAGAGTTTCACTTTCTTCCCAGCTTTTAGAGACTATTTGGGAAAAATAAGCATGCATAATTATGTCTACATACATACACGGACCTATTTGTACAGAGGTGTCTCTTCAATAAGTACTATGACCAGAAAGGAAATTCGGAGGCAGGCTTCCTGTGACCTCATGTGTGTGTCTTTCTGGCTATCTCTCCCCGTCACATCATGCTGAGATACCAAGGTCTAACACAGGTGAGATTTTTCACTCAGAGTTTACAATCTTACGAGGCGTAGACAGTATATGCCCCTTCTCATTTCCCATCTCACTAGCATTTTCTAGGACACACATTCCTACTTTCCTGTTGAAAAAGCCAGGCCTCTTTTCCTAAGTGTAATCATTCTCTCACAGTAAAAATAAACCAGTAAACACGATTTCTAATGCATTTAAAAATTTTGTTACCACTGCCTGTATATTTTAAGCCATGTTTTCTCAATCTTAGCAAAACCCTTCTTCCATAAAGAGGAAACATTTCACTTTTTAAAAATTCAGTTGCACTGAAAATATTATACTGGGCCTCCGTGATGGCGCAACGGGTTAAGCGCAGCACTATGAAGCTATCCAGAGCTACTGCAGCACGAGTTCGATCCCTGGCCAGGGGGATTCCCACCTGGCGCAGCAGACCTCTCCTGTCTCGCCCGCTGCTCCCCTCAGCAGTGTACTTCAGTTGATCTGCCTGTTCTGCTCCCCACTCTGTCTCTGGTGAATCCTCTCACCACTCCATATCTCTGGCCTATACCCCACCTTGTATGCATAAATAAATCTTAAAAAAAAAGAAAAGAAAATATTACACTATCAGAGGAAGGTCATTTGAATTTCAAATTTTAAAAATTAAAAAGAAAATCAATATGAAGTTTCTTATTTTGTTTTATATGTAACTGGAGGGTTTTTTTTTTTTTTTGGCTTAAATTCAGTGTAGCTTTCCTAGTGTTTCCTAGTGTTTATTTTACCTCTAAATATATTTTATAAGGATATTGTTATTCTAAATAGAAATCATTTCTTGCAAACCAGCATGCAATTGGTATAATTACCTCTGGGATTGACTGAATAGATTCAACAAACTTATCCAGTGATGCTTCCCAAATAGCCAGTTTCACTGAGGAGGAAAAAATTAACAATGGAACATTTCTTTATCATGTTCTTCATATTTATGCAAATTGCATTAATTGCTTAGTAACTTCACAGCCATCCCAACCATAGTGTAAGAAGCAAATGAGCTAAAAACTTGAAGTTGAAATTTAAGAAGAGTTAACATTTATGAAGAGTAGCACTAAAGTGAAAAAAGATAGAAAATAAGTAGATATCCAGGTCCTGCTGGCAGAGCAGAGCGACATTTGGTAGGTGTTTTTGACTTCCTAGGATTGCACCTTAGAAACCTGGAGTATGGAAGGTACCCCCGAAGGAAAGGGGTGCTGTAGAAGGGGCAGGGGTCGGCCTTTCAGGCCTCCCGTCACACTCCACAAAGCTGCGAAGCCTCAGCAGCCTCACATGTAGATTGGTGGGACACAAAGTGTGTAGCAAACAATGGTGCTTATTCAGGGGCATGGATCTTTCGGGAAAGACCTGCAGCCGTGGCGATCGACTGTGCCATTCCTGTGAGGAATTAGACGGCGTTTTCCTAACGTGGCCTGGTGCCCAATCCAGCGCTGGGCTTACTTGGCCTGGATTAAAGCCAATCCAAGACTAACCAAGACAAAAGGAGGCAGGGAGTCAGGTAAGAATAATAATATAAAAAACATTCTTGGAGAAGGTCAGCTTTAACAATACAGTCAATAAGGAATGAGTAACCAGCACAGATACCATAGTTTATATTCTATACTACTTAATTTTTCCTCCAAATTTTGATGTATTTTCAGAAAGGTTAAGGCTTTTAGTTTCCTGTGAAAACCTGACAAATCCTTATTGAGTACTTAATCTTCCCTCGATGAAATGATAACTCCCTCTCTATAAATATTTTTTGATGAGTAGAAGTAACTTACCTGAAAGGCAAAGAGCATTCGAGAAAGCAAATTTCTCCAGGATGGCATCATCTAAATCAAGCCCTGAATTTAACATGATTTCCCCTCGGTGAAGTTTTGACTGCCCCCTGCGAGAAGGAGAAATAATAGCAAGTATTTTCTAAACCTAAAAAAACATCAATTTTTTCTATTGAAAAAGTCAGCTTTCTAAAGGTCGTCTTGACAATTGTATTGTGGCTTATAAATGTTCCTACATCCTGTAGTCCAAGTAAATCCATTCCTAGGAATTTCTCCTAGATAATCAAAGATGCAAAGCAAGCTGGGTCCAGCAGCTCCAGAACCACAGGCAGAACTCACAGAAGAACCGCACTGGTGGCAGCTGTGATGGTCTTTTGGATGAAACCAAATCCCTGACTCTGAGACTGAAAAGCCTGAGGTCTTCACAGGCTCTAAATAGTGAGAGTGCATGTGTGTGTACGCACAGGCGCGTGCCAGCTCCTGGAGGGGAGGGGAGTGCCCACTAAGTGATACCTGATTTGGAAGTAGCACCCAGGGGGGGCATTCATGGGAACTACAACCACCAGCCACGTGCTTAACAATTAAAAACTTTAACATTCCATTAGCTCCTAACTGGCTGTCTCTAGAAAGGTTCATCCTCACTTTGACCACAGCACTGTGGGTCCCAGGCCCTCATTCACCAGCCAGTGGCTCTTCTCGGAGACAGAACGTCTCTGAACTGCGCCTGCCACTGCAGGTTTCGACAGGGATAAATGAAGGGTGTCTGGAGAACACTGAGAGCCAGTTCTGGCACCGGATGGATAGTTGAATCTTATTACTTAGATTCTCCTCTCATGGAGTCTCGGCGGCTGGAATCTCTTCTGAATTTCCTGAAAGCTCTGCATTCGTCACTTTCTTTCTAACACTAAGACCTTACTGCCTTCATACTCCACTGGGCAGGTACTGTCTCCCTGAGGAGAGACCGTCCATGCTGCCTTACTGCCGGGTCCCTCCACACGCAATCTCGCTTCATTGTCCCCCTTGCTGAGATGGGAGAATCGGCCCATATGTTGCCACCCCTATATCTGACTTACGCATGGTATGTGAGGCCCCCACTTCTTGCTGGCACCTCCATTTCTACAAGTGTTTCTCTTGTACAAGTTGATGAGGTCACTCCCTCATCAACTTCCTTTTTACACTCAAAATCAATAGGAAGACGGGGCCTCCCTGGTGGTGCAGCAGTTGAGTGCTGCACTGTGGAGCTGTCGGCAGCAGTGATGCGAGTTCGATGCCCAGCCGGGGAGAATCCCACATGACCTCTCCTGCCTCGCCCGCTGCTCCCCTCAGCAGTGTATTTCTTATCTGCCTGTTCTGCTCCCTGCTCTGTCTCTGGTGAAGCTTCTCGCCACCCCATAGCTCTAGCCTGTACCCCAGCTTGTATAAAAAAAAAAAAATCAATAGGAAGACAACGACATGGGTTACTTAAGAGGAAACTTTCTTAGAATAATCTCATAGGTTCGCTCTGAAGAAGTACACTAGTTGATTAACTTAGGATACTCAGGAAACTTACCTCTTGGGGTTTTACAATCTACTTGCTTTAATTTACGGGTAGCCTGAGAAGTTAAAAACAAACGCCTATCTGCTAATATTTATCATATTGTTTAGGTTTTGTCTTTCTATCAGTAATTCTTTTCTTCAAATTAGTCGCAAGTATTTTATCTCCTCTACTCCTTTCCCAGATTCTAAATGTCCTTTTCAAACATTTGATAAAAACTTACTCTGTCTTTGTGTAGTTAAGCTCTTCGTTCTCCCAGTGTACCAGCGCAATTTCATAGGGCTGAATTTCATGTTTTTCTAGAACTTGCATCACATGCTTCATCTGGAAAGAAAAAAAGATGAACATGAAATTATGCTTCACTCCTGTATGTGTGGGGGCCTCACATACCAGACAGAAGTCTGTCACAGTGTAATGCTTACATTTATCATTGATGAAATTTATTCAGCTGGTTCATTTTTAAGGAAAAGGCTAATTCATTGTGATATTAAACTCATCAGATATTATCCTTCTTTGATTTTACATGAGCATGAAGAAGAAAATAGAAATGATCTCTGTACCCCACAACCCAAAGAAAGCCACTAGTAACATTATGGTTTGTGTTTGTACTTTTAAATCTTTTAAAGCAATGTATAAGTAACATACGTGCAAAAATTTGAACAGAGAGGTGTAGAAAGTGGTGTCCTCTCTACTCCACTGGATTTCTCCTCCCCAGAGGTAACCACTAGTAAATGTGGTGCATATCCTTCCCGGCTTTTTTCCATGTGTACATTTACTTTGTCTTTTATATGAAACGGGATGAGACGATGCATGTGAACACCTCCAATGCTATTCTCCTTCAGGGAAGGACGATGACTTATTTACTCATCTACACACCCACCGTGGAGGACTAGCTCCACTTCCACTGTCACAGTGTCACCAGGTAGCATCCCTGGGCATGCAGCTTCATGGCTCAGCGGCACTGTTTTTAGATAAAAAGACACAGGCACTAATTTTGATTAGGTGTTGCTAAACTGCTCTTTAAAATGGTTTTCCCAACTTTAGAATGCACGTTTTCATGATAGTATTCTTTGAAAAGGTTGGGTGTCATCAGCCTTTCACATCTTTGCAACTTCAAATGGCCAATTTGTATTACAGTTTTTTAAAAAATAAAACTGTTATTGATTACCATTGGTTGGCAGTTTCAGGAATACTGTTTCAGAATACAGCTTCACACTGGATTAAACTTACTGGCCATTTCTATTTCTTTTTCTCCAGGAAACCCCTCCCTACCTTCCCTTGCCCTGTGTGTATGTTCCCTTTTGGTACAACTGTGATTGTATGAGGCATATTTGTAAACAGCTTTGAAGTGCTACATTGGTTATTTTTATAAGCTGCTCTTTAATGCGACTGTGTCATATTATAGGAATAGATGTTTTTCCATATGATTTTTAAGGGCTATAGTATCTTCTATTCCCTCAGCATATTTACCAAACTTCCTATTATTATGTGTTTTGGTCATTTCTCATTTTCCCTATAGTAAACAATGCAATAATGAGTGTTTTTATACATCACTTATCATGCACAACAGATCATTTCCTTTGGGTAACTTACTAATGTAAAAATACTGAATTAAATCTAAAGCTTTGATGCTTTTTACAAACTGTCTCTAAAAAGGTTGTATGAAACAAACCCTGAGAGGGGAATTGAAGCAATTACTTCCTGTGAGTGACAGACTTAGAGGCACTTGAGCTACAAAAAGACTCAGAATAGCCGGTTTCTAGGAAACTAGGAAAGTATACTGCTTCCTGTCTGTAGCAGAGCTAACATTGCTCTGAATCGCCACAAATTAGCATGTGCCTGGAAAATGGGGACTGTAGGAAAACTTATAAGCCAAAATATATTTTGGAAGACAAAACTGCTAGGATAAATATTACAAAATGCAAAGCAAATAAATTATGGATTATTTGTTAATTTATCTTCCAATGGCTCAGATAATTGCTAATTCACAATGTATTCTTGGAAAATTGAACTTAGATATCTTTATACTTTATTTATACTTACAGTTTTGTCTTTCACATTCCAAAACACAGCAGCTCCTTCCCTGATTTAAAAGAATAAAAGAATCGGCTAAGTTAAAGGCTGAAAACTGTTTTGGGGACCATTATAAAGCCATGCTTGATAACTTCTACAAAGTATCAAGAACGTAAGTAAAAAGACGTGATTTATGATGCTTTGATACTACAGTCTCTAGGCAGATCTGCTAACAGCTACAAAAGCTACATTTTGAACTCTTGATAAAACCTGATCTCATACAACTTTATGATTTCACACATGCCTGCAGGATAAGTCACTACTATTATGGCACCACAACTATGCAACTGGACCACTTCATACCTGGTTCAACTCCCAAAATCAGAATAAGGAAATTTTTTGAGACTCGTCTTAGTTCTCATCAGGCAGACTCCTGACGAGTCTTTTCCTGCTCCAAGAAAAGAAAGGATCATGCTTTTTAACGCTTGTAGCTGAAGAGTGTGAGATCAACCAGCTCTGAGAGGGCTGACAGCAGAACCACAGTGAAGCCAGGGAGACCCTGTGTCCAGGTGTGGCTCTGACAGAATTTAAGGTCTAAAGCTGTCCATGACCTTGTTTTGATAGCCGAAATTTTTTTTTAAGAGTGATTTTATTTATTTATGCATACAAGAACTGGGGTGTAGGCCAGAGATGCAGAGGGGTGGGGGTGAGAGGATTCATCGGAGACAGAGTGGGGAGCATAACAGATGGACTGACTGAAATACACTGCTGAGGGGAGCAGTGGGCAAGGCCAGAGAGGTCTACTGCGCCAGATGCAGTTGGGTTAGGTCCTTGGCTGGGGATCGAACTCCTGCTGCAGTGGCTGGAGATAGCTTCACAGTGCTGAGACTCAACCCTTTGGGCCACCAGGAAGGCCCCTGATATCTGAAGTCTGAATAAAAGGAGTAAGTGCTTACGAGTCAGGGTCCCAATCTGAAGTCTCTGGAAAGATAAAGTGGGCTAAAATTTTAGCTAAAGAGCTACAGAAGAAGGAAAGGAAGGCGGTGAAGCCGGTGGGGTGAGTCTGATAAGGGTATGGTATATGAACAGGAAACAGGATGCTTTACACACAGCAAATGAAAATCCAGATTTGCAAAAATAAGCTAAACCAGGGGAAGATTATTTACTTGTTTTTATAATTCCTTATTTTTTAAGATTTATCAGGAGATTTTCAGATTCTTCAAATAAGATCAAACAGAATCTTTTAAGAATCACGGATCAAATAAGAATAACAGATAAACTTAAATTTCAAATACATTTTGAACATTCATTATTTGGAGAGGTGGACAATTGCATCTTTAAGAGGCACAATCACCTGACCTGGGTCCATCTCCAAACTGGGTTTCTTTCCCGTCTTACCTGAAGAAGAACATTGTTCCTGGATCACCTTCCTTTGCAGAACTTTCCGCGCCCATCACCAAAATATTTGCTGCATCTGTGATTTAAAATAAATGGATAAAAAACCATCTCACAAGGAGACCCAAGGTGTACACCCTGAAAACCTTTGTTCAAGAGTCTGTGCCAGGCTCAAATACATTAAGTGCTGGTCACACCCTCAACCTTCTAAGGTCTCAGAGAGTATTTCATATTTCAAAATGGAAAGATGGTAAAAAATTACTTTCACAAAACATTCAATGACCTGTGATACTATTATTTAAAACTGATTACCTATTCTCATTTTGATTCAGTAATCATTTAAATAAACCACATGGTAATTCTTTATTTTTAAAGATTTATTTTTTATTTATTTATGCATACAAAAATTCTTAAAAGTCGTAGTTTTCAATACAACTAAGGTTCAAAAATTAAGCTTTTTTCCCCTCCATAAAATTAATCTGAAAAACCATAGCTACCTTATCTTCCTTTAAATATGGTTTTATTAATAATTTTGATAGTCGCATACTACTGGTTCTGCTCAAATTTAAGTTGTATAAAGAGCAGAGCAAGAGAAAACATACAGAAATGAAGAATTGGCCATTTCAAGACATGCCTGATTTCAGAGTTAATCATGTGCACTAGCGTAATAGTCACCTTAACTGAGTACCTTAACTTTTAAATATTATTATATACTTATAAATATTCATCAGTAGTGGCTTGATAGATTAGCACAGCAGTATTCTTAAGAATGTATTCTATAGTGTAAATTACAATGTTAGTAGATCAATTAATAAATATACCAATAGTAATATGTAAAAGTTATCTAAAATTTCTCAGTTTCAAATAAAGATCCTCAAAGCTTCAGAATTCCTAGAAGTTGGGGGATGAAGAATTCAGACAGAGACCAAATCCTAAGCACCTTCTTTGGTGACCTCGCTACTGTATCTACACAGGGCAAAGCCACCTTAGCAGCCAAAGCGAAGTGATCAAGTGGGAAAGATGAAGAGCGGTGGGAACAGCACTAGCACCTCCGAGCCTCAGCGCTCAGGGCCACCGGGCTGGCACCTTGGGAGTCAGCCAAAGAGCACCCCAGGACTCTTCCCTGGGCCGATGGACATAGCTCTGATCTCAGTCAAGGATGTTTGTTTCAGCCTTACGGAGCGCAGGTGTTCAGAGCATCAAGTCTGATGACGCGAACGACATTCTGATTGTCTCTTATGGGGCCAATGTCACTTGTAAGAATTTTCTCTGCAGCAGGGAGGTTTCCAACCTGCTACTTTTTATTACTTTCCTGTCAATTCCTGATTTTCCACCAGTTTTCCAAGTTACTTATTTTTAAATGTAAAGCACGTTATTTTCCCTCCAGAATCCTTCCAGATACTACTCTGAATTACTCAGCATATTTTCATTCTTTAAAAAATCATTTATCTTTTAACTAATTTTGTTACCTTTAAAGTATTAGTTGTACTGGGACATTTCCCCCAACGTTTCTATCAATTTCATGATTCCTCCATAACCCTAAAATAACTTTTAACTTGACAGAAATAAAGTGGTTTGGCCTTTGAGCACCACAAGGAACAAGGATCCTACAAATATTGCTTAGTAAATCATACTGACTTGAATCTGAGAACTAAGTTTATATATATATATATATATATATTTGTCCTCATATGTCATTTGTATAGAGACTCAATACCATTTTTATAATAAAATTCTTCACATAGAAAATGCAACATACACAAATGCATCATTAATACAGTATCACAGGAAAACAATTTTCTAATACACTTTAACACACTTGGCCCCACGATCAAGATGTACCTCTAGGCAGGCTTGTTACTTCAACATATCCATGGGCGGCCAGATCCTGAGAGAGATTTCCAAGGTGATACTCGTCTGCGGTTGCGAATGCTGTGCAGTGCATCAGGTTCTGCGTCGGGGAGAATAGCATGACAGGGGTTACTGAGAAGCTGAGGGGTCTGAGCCGGTCACTGTCCCTGCCAGGACTCCTTTCTGCAAAGCCAGCATTTGAGACTTTTCTTGAAGCATCTCACAGGTTCATACAAGGGTGTGCTTAGGATGAAAGCAAAGTTTAGGGAGACCAGTTTCTGCCCAATCTATGAGTATCTTAACCAGGGTTTCTCACTCCCCCAGCCATGTTATTATTCGAGGCCACTGATAGTCTGTCAGTAGACTGTACAAGAGATCACTTACATCTACAAAGGAATCACAGGATTTTTACTCAGGTTCACATTAAACAGAAAGAGCTGTAAATCTGAGACTGTGTCCAGGTTTGGCTAGGGCTCTGGGCACACGCGCATGTGTCCAGCCCGTGGGCTGTGCACACAGGGAGAGCAACGTGACAGAGCAGAGCTTGTCGAACCACAGGTCTCAGCCCATTAGTGCATCCGGTATCAGCTTAGTTGGTCCAAATGAGCTTTGAAAAAAATTTATGTAGAATAGAATGGAAATAGTGATGGGGTAACTTCTCTATGTAGTCTTTTGTCACGTATGTGTTGCCACATACATCAGTCACATGTCACCTAACAACGGGATCCATTCTGAAAATGTGTTGCTGAGGTGACTGAGTCTTCACACAAATGTCACCGAGTGTATTTACACAAACCGAGATGGGATAGCCTGTTACACACCCAAGGGCTCTGCCGCTGACTGAGTCATAATGCAGCCCAGGACAGGCCGGTGACCGTGCAGCTAGAACGTGAAATCCATTCATCACCATGGGACGTGGGCAAAAGCTACTGGCATAGGAGCTGGGACTTCAGGCACAGAATCGGATTTAAAAAAAAAACTTGAAGTCCATCAATAATGCCTACTTTATGGGTTTCTGGAAGTTGAAGGAAGCTGATGACCACTGAGCACAGCACAGTGTCCAACAATTGTTAGACTACAGCTAATGTGATGGCACAAACAGAGATGTCTGAACCATCAAAACTTATGGGAGGTGGGGCCTTCCTGGTGGTGCAACAGGTTAGGTCTCAGCACTATGAAGCTATGGGCAGCCTCTGCAGCATGAGTTTGATCCCAAGCCAGGGAGCTTCCCACATGGCACAGCAGACCTCTCCTGTCTTGCCCACTGCTCCCCTTAGCAGTGTATTTCAGTGGATACACCTGTTCTGCTCCCCACTCTGTCCCTGGTGAATCCTCTCACCACCCCACCCCACACCTCTGGCCTACATCCCAGCTTGTATGCAATAAATAAATAAATCTTAAAAAAAAACTTATGGGAAGTAATTTACATCTGATTTTATGTTCATAATTTTAGGTTAATATCAACTGACGAGAATAGTAGTGATTCTACTGTCTTTTGATATGCATGGGGCTTCGGCAAAATATTGGTCAAAAGACGTTTATGAGTCACTAAGTCAGAATTAATCCTTGGATTAATGCTAGGATTGATTTATCCCAGCTTCTAAATACTCTTTTTGTTACATGCTTTAAAAAAAAAGCAGTATCTGAATTCTTTCCTTCCTTCCACTTGTTACTTAACTGCAAGCCCCTGCTCAAGAAATGGCCTGACGCTGCCTGGCCTTTTCTTCAATCTGTTACCAACTGTCATGTGCCTTTAAAAGGAACAGAGGAATAAATAGGAAACCGAGGTATACACAAACTGAAAAACCTAAAAGCAATGAAATATCCACCTATAGCAAAATGATTTTAACTCAATTAGAACAAAATGAAAAGCTGGAGCTGCTGAATGTGAGGGTGGATGGGTGTAGAATTCTGCTTTCGCAGGCATCTGATAACTGACCTCCAGCGCCACATATGTGAGAATACGCTGATGTTCTAACATGCGGAAGCAGCCCAAGTACAGATGTTTACGGGAGTTCAGGACAAGTACCCTTGACATTTAGAACTCCTCGCATCTATCCTTTTCAGGCTGCATGAAATTAAAGAGCTGACAGAACATGAGATTAAGCTCAAAGAAAGGAATCTTTAAGAGGCTGTGGGTAAGACCATTGCAGGCAAGCTCAACTCTCTGGACCTGACAAACTTACTGAAGCTTAATAAGCAAAACCAGTATTTGAGGCTGGGTGTCAGAATTACTTCTGTGACTGCTGGGGCTGGGCTGAGGTGGGAAGAGCAAGAGGCAAAGGGAAGACAGGAGATTGCCACGCCTGAGCTCGAATATCGTATCTGAGCTTGCCCCTATTGCTTGACAAGGTCACATTAAGGGTTAAAAGAACCTTCATGGAAGTGTTCCTATAAAAAGTCAGAATGTGATATTTCTGCTCATAAATAATTTAAGTATAATATTTTGTAAATTCAAGTAAAAACAGTAATTAGCTTCTCCACTCTGCCTGCATGCACATAGCCTTTCCGTTGCCTGAGACCAGATGATTAGATCCAGGTGCTGAGCCGTCTTTTGATAAAAACGCATTCTTGCCTGGTCAAGGACTAATATTTAAAATATTGCCCATAATTTCCCCCCGCTTGCCTCAGAAAAACCAGCACATAGATTAACGACTTCAGAGGCTGGCACAAGATGGTCTCTTTGTTTAGTCTCGGTTTTCAGGCAAAAAACACTGAGGCATTAGATAGCAGTCTGGACCCCAGACCCAGGACATAAATATTAAACATCAAAAATTTCCCCAGAAATTTGCTGATCATGTTCTGTAAAAAATATGTACTCTGCTATTATCTATGATCTTGTTTATGTTATCTTCATAGTCATGCTTAATAACTAACTTTTTATAATCCTGCTATTCATAAAAATAGAGCGGCTTGATCACTCTTTCTGGTGTGTGCTGTCTCTCACTCCCTCCCCTTCCCCCACCCACGGAAGCCTTCTCCACCCTCCTCAGAACCCACAATAACTGGGCCTCCCGGGCCTCCGGCAGGAGATGAGGAAAAGGTCAAGAGGAAGTCCAGCGGGAGATGTTCCCGTAACTGTGTGGGAGATGGCAGAGGTGAGCTCTCCCTAGAATCAGAATTGCAGACTGTCAGCCCCGAGACCTATTCAAGAGCCCACCCATCTAGCAGTTTCCCAGATTTGAATTATCAACACTAGATTGAGATTCACACTAAATCCAGACTGTCATCATGTTCTGGTAAGTGGAAGATCTGGTAATAATGGACTAGAATTGAGGGGTCCTGTTTCTCCAGCCCATAAGGTCCCTCCCAACCCAGGCGTTCATGCCTGTCTCACCATCATTTATGTTACTGGCCAGGCCCATGTGTGCCCAACATTAATGCTATTTTGAAGGTTGGGACTGGGCAAGGCACTCCATCACTACCTCTAGAGAAAATATATTCTGAGCTCCAAGTAGTCAGATTATAAATACATTTTTTTATCACAGTCTGTTTTTACTTAGTCCTTCCAAGGATCCTCTCCGCAGATTTTCTGGATTGTCACTGTTCCCTCTCACCATGTCCTATTTAGTTTGACTCATAGTTCCAGTCAAAGTCACACAGCTTCTTTGGCTTGCCACGTGACTGCCTGAATCCTCCCTCAGGACTTTGGTCTTTAAGTTATGGCCTCTTCTAATAAGAAATGGTTCAAAAAGTGCTTCAATTTGACATTTTATACATAGCTGGTTTTGGGTTTATTTACTTTGCTTTTAAATGTCAAGATTGTATTTAAAGTCCATTTGGCTAAGGCAACAAGGACTTCGGAGTATTTTGTCTGCAACTTTTTCCCTAGTAATTAATTAAAGCTGTTACTTTGTGGGAAGCCTTCATACATGTCCTTTCCTGGATTTTTATAATGGACCATTAATTAACCATTACACACACACACACAAACAAATTTCAGGTTTTAAGATGGTGCTCAACAACTTGTTCTTAAATAAATATGCCAAACCAACCTAAAATCGCGACTTTAGATTTTTAAAAAAAACCAGCAACAAGAAAATCACCAGATTTCAGTATGTTTCACTTTTCTCACTACAGAAAACATGTTCCAGCAGATGGGGCTAGAAATCTATATATGATTCATGTTTTAGTGTAGCAAACACTGATGGAATACTTTAAAAAAAAAAAGGCTCATTTTTATTCATGGTCTATTACTGAAGAGATTGAGTATATTACAGCAATGTTATTTTTATATCAAAGCAGGTTTTTCCTTCTATGTTCTGCCTGCAGCTGAGTATCCTAAAACAGATACAATTCATGTTACCAGCACCATGCTCTGGCTTCTCGCTTAGCAATCAGGCTGTGGAGAGATCAGGCTGTGGCAAGGCCCCCTTCCCACGCACGGTGTGAACACACTTGCCTGCACACACACGGCCACACATGCAGCCTTCACTGTGATGCTTTTCGTTCTTTCTCTTCTATTTCATTAAAAAAACAAATCTCACCAACCCACTAATTTTCCAACATGCCATGGTGTCATCTGGAACACACTATGGGCACCCTGAGCTCCCCTTTTCTGCCCAGAGCTGGGGTTTTGGGGTTCTCCCCCCATTCTCCTCCTGAGAGGGAGGTGCCAACAAGCAGCACTGTCCTTGTTATAACCAATTATGCAACGAGATGGGGACTGAGTGTCTCAGCGGGTGTGGGCCTCTGTGAACTTGACCAGGGAAAGATCTGACCCCTGCATGGCGGGTGATGAGCCTTACTCAGTTAACTCTGAGTGTGTGGCGCCCGGTGAGGGCAGGAGGCAGCTGTGGGCAACGAGACAAGCACGACTGCCTTCTGCCCAAAAGGGATCCTTTCCTGCCTTGGTCCTGAGGGGTAGAGAGGGTTCCCCCACACTCAAGATTCGCCACCCCCCGTGACGCCTACATGGAATTGGAGCAGCCTTCCACTTGGGCAGAGAAGAGCCAGTCATCAGCAGTCCTCAGCCCCCAGCAGACCTCACCTGCCCGACCTCAAGCCTGTTGCCACTGCAGAAAGGAAGGTCACAGGGAAATGACGTTCTGAAATGACACCCCCTCAGATCACTATAGAAATATTTTCAGAAACATCAGATTTCGACAAGTTTCCTGAGCTTTTAGTTTTTGTAAAACTCCAACTAAAGTCACATCTGTGGTATTACATACATCCTATCCCCTATGTAAAGATGGGGAAATAAGTGACTCCTTAACGTGCATGGAAGAAATTATTTCTTCTAAGCCAGTTTAATGTTTTTCCTTTTCCCCCAGTAGACAGTAAGAAATACATGACCCCCAAATTCCCTCCTTTGTTTCACCACTGAGCATCTCAGAATGAAGTGTTCAACAAGACTGGTTATTCCTACCAGGTACTTACTTGATAATATTTCTTGTTTATTCTATCTTAAATGTGATTTCCTTTATTATCTCATTTGAAACTGTTGTGTTTTGAAAATCTACTTCAATTCCTTTCCTGGAAGGAAGAAGAAAAACATCCTAGCAAAAAACAAACAGTGGAATTCAGAGTCTAAAGACCGCAGAGATTTAATGCCTCTTTGATAGCTGACAACCCACAGCTACAAGAAAAGTGACATCTCTGACCTTCTCAGCCTTTCTATAAGACTGGGATGTGCTCTGTGCTGATGTAACAAAAGTGAAAAAGGGAGGTGTTCTTTCACTGCGAATCCAGGATTTTATACTCTATCTCCGCCACACAGACTGAGTTTCCGGGACAATCACAAAGCTGACCGATGGTATTAAACAATCAGGAGCTTGGACGAGAAAGGGGGTGAAGCTAATACAGCTCTTCCATCCTTCACATCCTGGGTTCAGATAAACCATGTCAGAATTTAAACAAAGCTAGAAGCCAAAATTAAAACCATTAACTCCATTAGCAGTGAAAGTCTGGGCATCTTCTCAAAGGAAATCAAGTACATACATAATAATATGTAAAATTAAATGTGCTGAGGGTTGTCTTCTCATAATTGACACCTGCAGACAGATATTCTAACCCTTATTCTCAGAAGATTCCGAGGTCCTGCTCAAGTCTGAAATACCCTACCTTCCTGCTTTTGATGCTGATGACCATGGACACTCTTAATGTTATGACTAAAGGTTTCTCTGCCTCTTTGCAATCCTTTCTGGCTTAATACACATCTGTGAAGTGTAAAGCACAGATCTAGGTGTTGTGCAAGAGACAAAAGTTAACTAAGAAAGGCTTGGTACTGGCCTTAAATACTTGAGGGTAAATGCAACTGCAGTCGAGAAATTCTCATAAATCTTCTAAAGCAAATCAAACACAAATCATATTGCCCCTTGCAACCTTAAAAAATAATAAAGCAAACCGTCTGGCTGCCTTCTGCTTTACCTGGCTCTGTCGCTTCACCCCCCCATGTCGTGCAGTCACCAGTGGGGACGAGTGCTCACCGTCTGCAGAGACACTGTTCTGCCAGAGCTGCCGTCAGTGGAGTTCAAAACTATTTTAAATTTAATGAAGAATTTTTACATTTTGATTATTTTAAAAAAGGGTGTTTTTTGAATAGTCCCATTCCATGACTACACTTACTACTGGTCTTTTTAATTTTTTAAAAATATGTATTTATTTGTGTGTTGAAGAACTGTGGTGTAGGCCAGAGGTATGGGGGGGTGAGAGGATTTATCAGAGACAGAGTGGGGACCAGAACAGGTGGATCCACTGAAATACACTGCTGAGGGGAGCAGGGGAAGAGACAGGAGAGGTCTGCTACGCCATGTGGGTCAGCTCCCTGGCCGGGGATTGAACTCAGATCGCAGTGGTGATAGTGGTGATACTGCTGAGACTTAACCCTTAGTTTTCTTTTACAAAACTTCCTTAGGCCACTAGATCTTTCCTAAACTATATATTTAAACTTTGTGGCCTATATATTTGTCTTTATTTATATCGCTAATTCTTAAAATTAAGATATTGGTTCCTTCTGGATATAACTGGTTTTACTATTGGGTGTGAAAGATCGGGGCCGGGGGTGGGGATGGGGGGAGGCTGAAAAGCACTGAGCTGGTAGCCGCTGCCGCGGGAGCAGCAGGCCGTGGCCCAATCCGTGCGCAGTTGTTCAGAAGGAGTGATGATTACGACACCGAGTGTTTTTACCTCAGTCACAGACAGAACTGGGAGGTTGGTCCTGGACGGCTGCCTGGTCCTTGACGCTTTCAGTGGTCTCTTGATTTGTGGCAAGTCTTGTTTAGGAGAAAGTGTTTCCGTTGACGGTGATGAATAATGCCTCTCTAATATTTTTACCAACCTCGTAGAATCTAATAGTTTTGGGCTGTGAGTCATTTTCCTGTGAGAACCAAATGATTTCCTGGTTGGCAGGGGAGCTTTTTCATCTCGGCCAAGCTCAGTGTTCAGTGGCGAGAACATGCTCCTATCTGCTCTCTTCTGGTTCACGGTCAGGATCTGACACTTGCTCACACCACCAACTGCTGGAGCAGGAGAGAACGAATCCAGGTTCTGACTTCCTGTATGTGTGCTGCATGCTGGAGCCACGAATTCCTTAGGGGGGCTTAACGTCCGAGGAACAAGTCTCTGACACTGACAAACTTTCGACAAAACGCAGTGAGATGCGGCCAGGGCTCTGAGGAGCCTCGGTGACATCACCACATGCCAAGCTAGAGGAAAAATAAGTAAAAGTTTGTTTTAAAAAAAGTTTATGAAACATCTATAACATTTTCCTACATAAATACAAACATTTCCATAAAAAAGCTGCAAAATAGAAACATTATACAGACAGTAAGAGAATGAAGTGGAAAAAAATTAATCCACATGTTTCTACACTACTCCTTTAGTTATTCTTTGGCCTTCTTTTTGGAAAGCTACGAGACTGTTGTGGATGTGACAAGGGCGTAAAAATGAAAAAAACTGAGCGGGGTCTATTCATTGACTGCACTGGCACAGCAACTATCTGAAGAAAATCTGCACTTATAAACTCCCTTATTCAAAACTTATTCAGCCTTTACAATGAGACAAGCAATGAGCCAGGGCCAGGGATACACCCAGGAAGGGGCCCTGCCCGGTCTGGAAGCACGTCCAACTGTGGAGGAGGCCTCAGCCCACCAGAGAACAACAGAACCCGCCGCTGAGGAGCCCGCCTAATTCTGCAGGAAGACAGGAAAGGCTCCCAGAAAGATGTAAGCTGCTTCTCGAAGGGGGAAAAGTGCCTTTCAGGTCAGGGCTAGCCATGGCAGTGTGGTAAGGGATGTGAGACACGCATACACACACACCCCAGCCAAAGAAAACAGACCATGCATAAAAATCTGCCCCCCTTATTTATGGTAGAAAATATTTGTTTTAAAAGTAAGCTTAGTTGGCAATCTAATAATAATTCTTTTTAAAATTAACAGGTAAGGTACCAGAGATAGAGGTATGAACCAACGATCTCAGAATTCAGCCTACAGGGGGAAACAGAATGGTGTGATAAGTACTAAATGCAGAGTTATGTGCTGTAGGCCCAGAGAAAGAACATCTAAGGTGAGCGGTCGGTGGGGCCTACTCAAAGAGGTGACATTTGAAGTAGGTTTCAAGAGGACAGAGGGATCAGCAAAGCAAACACCAAAGTCCACAGGGCGCACCCTCAAGGGAGGCAGAAGTGAGTGGCAGTTCAGGGTTGAAAGGATCAGAAGCCAGATCCTAAGAGGTCTTCAAGAGTTTCTACGGGTGGGGAGCTGGAGCTCTTAAATGTGAGACTTACAAGGTCCAATGTGTGGTTAACAAGGTTCAAAGTGTGGTTAAGAAACCCCTCAGGCACCAAAGCTGAGGAGGATCTGAGACCAGGTCCTTACCGATTGAGTACTTTCCACAACTGACTGCTTTGCCAAGATCACCCTATATGGTATCTCAGCAGTAAAAACCAAGGCTAAGTGCTCAGCAAGTTGCTAACCCAGTTTTCCAATTGCCAGGAGAAAACCTAGACCCACTGTAGTCTACTGCTTTCTCCTGGAAGCCAGGACGAGTCACAGCCGCATTTTGGAGGGAAGACCTGCTGCTTTCAAAACACCTTCAAAGTTCAATTCTGTGTTTAGGTCTAGTTCAACTAGCTAGTTCACCTCTGACTAGTCCTAGACCCCGCCAGTTGAATCTGTGCATCTTGCAGAATACAATTATAAAAACTTTTGGAAATCTGTAAACACAGACCTAGATTCTTCCACTGTCTTCTAGAAAATTCTTACCTCCACACTCTGAAAACAGCCTTCATCTGCAGGCTACATGAAGCACAGGATGAGGAAACTAAAAACTACAGGACCAATAAGAAGTGTGTTTTCTCGCTATCATTGTGAGAAAGGCAGGAGTCACATTCAGGTGGCTAACTATTTCAGCTTTGTTAAAAGTTAGAATACATCTCAGGTAAGCAGAATGGCACCAACTAAACTCAAAGGTAAAAAGTACACTGGACTCAAACCAAATTATCATCACAGCTTTACGTAACGTTTTTGGTGTCAAATTCATAGGCTCCTTCACATTGTCTTTATCCTATTTCTTAATGGTTGCTACGTCCAGGCAGAGAGCTGCTGAGCCTGATTTCCTGGCCCCTGGTGTGTGTGTGTGTGGGGGGGGGGTTATCCTTTAAGGTCAGGACCACTCACTTCAGGTGGGCTTCTTATGCTGCCCAACCATCTCAGTTCCATTTTCCTGCTACAGTCAGCTGTCGACTCTCAACAGATGTCTAGTCCTTTCTTATTCTCAATAATGACCTTTCATTAACAAAACACAATCAGAACAGAACCTACAAAAGCTCTCTGCTACTAGTCCACTCGCCCACTGCGTCTGTGCCCATATGCTTTGTCTTTTTTTCTGTTGCTACACACCATCTGACCTGGTCCCCTCTAGAGCCCCTCCATCCGCACACTGAATCTCACTGCTGTGTTCTCTACGGCTCTTTCCCTTACTCACTTTGCTCTACTTACTCTGGCCTCTGGATCTTTGTACTTATGGCTCTTTATGCTCCTCTTTCGGGGCATCTGTAAATCTGAGGCACTTACCTCCTTAAGGCTTTAGCTCAGTCTCCGACCTGTGAGTCCACCCCAACCACATCATTTAAAATGCCCAGAGAGCACACATTATCTTCTGCCACTCTGTACTTCTGCACTGCAGTTAACATCACGTGCACACCTTATATTCTTTACTTATTAACTCAAGGACAAATATGAACTGAGTTCCTACCATGTGCCAGAGGACTGCCCTACCTGCTGACCAACCTTCTGAACATTGAGCCTTACATCATAGTGGGGGTGACAGACAGCAAACATGGTAAATCACGAAACTATATATTAAATGGTGATAATGCTAAAGGAAAAGAAAAAAAAAGAGAGGGAAGGATAGAAGAACTGTCCCCACCCCCCATCCCCAGAAAAAGTGTATATTTGTTTCTCTTTTGTTCATGCCGGATCTTCGGTGACCATAGCACCCAGCGCATAGTAGACATGTAACTTTTTTTTAATGAAACAAAAAGTAGCTACTCAGTTTTGGGATGTATTTTCTACTTTTAACAATACAGTAGTCGCCCTTTATTCTAGAGCTATAGTTCCCAGAGGATGTCCGAAATTTGTGGTTAGTGCCAACCCTACACATACAATACCTATAAAGTGTCATTTATACAACAGGTACAGCAAGCATTTAAAACTAATAGAACAATTACAACAATCGACTGTAATAAAAGTCATGTGAATGTGATGTCTCTCTCAAAAAAACCTTCTTGTAGTATTTTCAGACGCCGGTTAAGAGAGAAGTGGGGTGTTGTTCTTACTCAATCCCCAGATAAGGACTCCCGTAAACCCTACTAACAAAACGGTATTAGCTACACTGCAACTCAAGGGATAACATGGGGCTCATCTTCGGATGCAGAATTTAGGATTTCTCAAACTCAACATCAACTTCTCTTTAGCATAACCGCTACGCACCGGCTCAAAAAAGGGTTCACCAAGTGTTTGCGGACGGAATGCTTTTTACTCGCAAATAAGTCAACCAAAGATCACTGCAAGAGGCGAGGGGGGACCAAGGCGGTAGCGGCGAAGCCTGTGACACGACAGGTTCAGGGCGCCCGGAGCAAAGGCAGGGACCGATCGAGCTGCGAGGGAAAGGCCGTGCACTAACCTCTCCTCCGGCAGAGACGAGGGCTGCAAGTTTCCGCGGCCCGGCCGCAGAGAACAGACAGAATGAAGGGCCACTTCCCGCCCCCAAACCCGCAGCCCCACTCCAAGCCAGCTCTTCGCCCTGCTCCGAGATTGCGCAAGCGCATACACTCCGGCCCGGCGGGGCGGGAGCCCCGACCACGTGACCGTCCGACCACGTGACCGCACCGCCGCGACCTTTTCCGCTCCCCGGTCCCTGGGACCTCCGGTCCCTGCTGGCTTCCGCCTGCCTCCCGCTTCCTTATTCCGCTTCTCTCGGCGTCCCCGCTGTCCCCGCCTTTGTCCCCGGAAGATCTCCGGGTCCTGGAGCCGGCCGCCATGGCTTGTCTCTGGCTCGGGTGCCAAATAAAGTTTCATCATTCAAAAGCACTTTTCCCAGCGCTTCCCTCCCTCCTCGCAGCTCCTCCTCCGCTCGCACCGCCCCTTTTCAGCGGCCGGTGAGGCGCGAGCGCCGGCGCTGCGAAGGGGATGGCGGGGCCTCCGGCGTCGCTCTCGGGACAGGACGTAGGGTTCGTGTCGCCTTCCTGCCCGCTCCATCCGCTCCTTTCCCTCTGCCTCACCAGGGCGAGGAGCCGGGCCTCGGCGGGAGCCCGCGCGGAGCCCGCCCGCTCCGTCCCGCCGTTGGCTCCGCTTGCAGGGCTCGTTTTCCGCCGACTCCGGAGGAGGCCAGGCGAGGCGGCCGCCGGGCGCCCGACGGGGTCGGCTTGCCGTTTGGTCCCTGCGACGATTTGTGGCCTCGTGCCTGCCGGGGCGGGAGCCGGCTGAGGCGCCCGTTACCCCACCTTGCCCCGCAGTGATGGTTCGGGCGTTTTAACGGCTTCGATTCACTTTAATTTGAATAGTTAACTTGACTTTAAAGGGACTTGAGGCTGGGTTTTTACCACGCACCACTGCCTTGAGGGCGTAAGCCCCCTCCGCCCTCTTTTGGGGAGCTGCAGAGTCTGGCTTTCCTATCTCTAACAAACGCTCTTGGCGGGGGTGGGGTGGGCGGTGTCGGTGTTAAGGTCTCTGATCTATCGGATCTATCCCCGTCGTGATTAGAATCATTCCTAATCCCACTAGAAAAACAGCTTTTTGCCTTTGAGACGTCATGGCACAGATTTTAGGTAAAGTGGACAACTGTAAAATGAAAATCCGATTTGTATAAATTGAGTGGCTATTTTTATATTTGAGGTATGACCATACTCCAAAGTATTGCAAAACACAGGAACACTACGTGAGCGACATTACCAGTAGCAGGTGAATGCCAGAGTGGCACCGATTATATCAAATTTAAGTACTCTCAGGGTCGTGCATATGAGGGCATGTGTCCTTAAATTTACTGAGCGCTAAAGCAGTCTGCCTTCACCGTAGTCCAGACGGAGACCTTACCCCAGAGACGTAGGTCTCTGCGGGAATTTAGTCGCTGGAAAGAGTTGTACTTTGCTATTAAGTAAGATCTAGAAGGACTGTTTCTTCTTTTTGTTATGTGCTGCCTTGGAAAGTTCCAGTATCAATTGATTTACTGTAATTTCCCTTTCGAGGAATTAATAGTGATTTTTTAAAAAAGTTAAATTCTGATCAGAGTATTATTGTGTATATTAAAATATGATCCCTGTTTAGGATACTCAAAGCACCACAGACTTAGGTGTTTTGCATTTTTTCTTGAGGTTTTATAGCTGTCATTTGCAGAGGTACTTGGGGTGTAACCCAGTGTTTTAAGAATTGCAGTAAGGTACTTGAGTTTGTAGAAGTGTGATGCCAAACTAAAGAATAGTTGATTTGGGCAGAGATATTTTCAAAATTATCTCATCAACTTTCTTCCTTTTTAATATGCATCTAGTAACCTGAAAGTTTAAATGAACTAATCAACTAAGTTCTGTGTTCTTTACTTTAAAGCTGTGCATAATTTCATCACTTACAGTCTGTTTTCTAACTGAATCACAGGCATTTCCTTAAGCGAGTTGTATATAGAGTAATAACCTATAAATCTTGGTTTTAGTACGTCTGAAATTAAAACTAACTTTGCGTGTAAGAGTACGTAAGTGTTTCCTCATCTTCAGCTTTCTTCTTTGATAGCTCTAGAAAAGCACCAGTGTTTTTGGCTGGGAGAGTGAGGTAGTGACCTGTCTTAATTTTGTTTTGGGGGAGAGTAGGATGGAAGATAGAGAAAGCAAAAGGGAAAACCTTTGCAAAGAATGAAAATTGGCTAGATATATACAGAGAGAAAAAGAGAGGCAGGTTCATAAATATCTTTGTGTTTTTCTCTCTTGTTAAGAGCCTTTCTGGCAGTTTTACGTGTTACCTCATTCATTTTTCTAAGGGGGAGAAGTTGCCCTGTTAAGTGGAGAGCCTGCTTGATAGGGGAATCCTTTTTTTGTCCTAGCACATTGTTAAACTAGTTTCTGATGAAGGCATAGAAAAGGAGTAGCATGGGAAAGATGAGCATGATTAAGCAGACTCCAGGGAAGAACCTAGAATTAGAATAAAAAGAGACTGCTTAGTTTCATGACACTAGAGTGCAGTTTTCAGATTTCCCTGTCTTAATATAGTAGCCAGACAATGCTGCCTTACCTTATGATGGTAGTATAAAAAGGAATTTGATTAAGTTGTGGTATGTTACAGCAACTGAAAGATGGTCAGTCTTTTTGTTGTTTTTTGGTCTTTCAGTATTGATGCTACTAAATAATATATGATGTATGTGACTCTTTTCTAGATCGTTTGCATACCTTACAATTAAAGACAGATTACCGCAGATCTTAACCAAGGTTATCGATTCATTACATAGACATAAAAATGAATTTTTGAGGAAACATGGAGAGGTAAGTTTTATGTTTTAGATTTTTTTGCTAATTCTATAACAGAAACAATAAGCAATTTTCCCTCTCTGGTAGTGGTCAGTCCACCTGAAGATAAAGAAAAAATTCTACTTCATACGATGAAAAGTTAAAAAAAAAATAAAGGCAAAACAGATAAGGCAAGATAATGTTGATAGGAGAGCTGTATGTTTTCTTTGATTTTTCAGCTTAAGATTTCTCAGTTTAAACGTGCAAGACATGTGGTTTTGAAATGTATTTTTTCCTTCTTAAATTGAAGTCCATAAAATGTGTGTCTACAGGAATTATTTTTATATGTTTGCATATAAACTATATATAGATTATTCATATGTGTCTATATGTATTTTCCCCCCATATTTCTGCAGGAGGGTATAGAAGCTGAAAAGAAAGCCATTTCTCTTCTCTCTAAATTACGGAATGAATTGCAAACAGATAAACCAATTACTTCTTTGGTTGAAAACTTTGTTGATACTGACATATGGAATCAATACATAGAACATCAGCGGAGCCTTATAAGTGAAAGTGATGGGAAACCCAGGTGGTTTTACTCACCGTGGTTGTTTGTAGAATGCTACATGTATCGTAGAATTCACGAAGCTATGATCCAGAGGTAACTATATACCATTAAATAATAAATGTTTAGATAATTTACCCTCTTTTGCAATTATAAGTTTTAAAATAAAAGACAGTGGGAACCTCAGTTGAGTTCAGATATTAATGGCACCACTGCACATTTCTGCAGATGTTATCGATAGAGCAGCTTCTTGGCAATTTTAATTCATTTGCATAGAATAGGCATAAGATTGAATAGCGGACATAAGAACTAATTAGCTAATTAATTCTTTTATTTATTTTTCTTCCAAAGTAAAACAGATTGTACTCACTGATTAATTAAAAGATGTTAATTTGAAATATTTATAGAAAAAGTCAAGAGGGGATAGAGCAATCATGTTTTGTTTACAAAAATAGATATGTCAGAATTAATTTGGCAAAAGGCGTCAACAGTGAATCACTACTTTGTTTTATGTACTATCTTCATTAATCTTGAACTCTTTTAATGGTTAGACTAGAAAAACTCAAAATTAAATGTGTTCAAATAGCTTTCTATATACTTGTTTACACTAATTTAATTTTCCTAGGAAAATTCTGATATAGAACTGATTGATAGAGTGGAAGGACATATAATGTGGATCATCCTCTTAGCTTACAGGTTACAGAAGCACATATGTGTTGAATAAATGGAATTCATTGGCATCTGTTCCTAAATACAGCATATGATAACTTAAAGCAATTGGTCCAACCAGCACTAATAGTATAATTAAAACATTATTTTGAGAACCTTGTATAAATTTGAGTAGTACCTGTTTTAATCTTTTTTTTTAAAGATTTATTTATTTATGCATACAAGCTTGGGTATAGGCCAGAGGCGTGGGGTGGCGAGAGGGTTCACCAGAGACAGAGTGGGGAGCAGAACAGGCAGATCAATGAAAATACACTGCTGAGGGGAGCAGTGGGCGAGGCAGGGGAGGTCTGCAGCGCCATGTGACAGCTTCACAGCGCAGTACTTAACCACTGCGCCACCAGGGAGGTCCCCCGTTTTAATCTTTATAAATTATTTTAAAATCACAATTTGTTGCTTTTGTTCAATAGATATGGGTTAGGACTTCTGCTCAAAAAGCAAAATTCATGGTTAAAAATCTAGCATACACTATCCAGCACACAGAAGGCCCCCAAACAAAAGACTGTAAGATAACCAGGAGCTGTTGTGTATAGAATGCCAGCTCTCATCCAGTTACTTTACAGTCCATTGCAGTGAATTGCTTTTTAGTAGGTTTCCACTTTACAGTTGAGGAGACTGAAGCTCAGAGGGATTAGTAATTTACCCGGGGTTACATGGCTGGTCAATAATAGGAAGAGCCAGTTTTTGAGCCTGGTCTATAAATCAGATTAGAATCCTCACCACACTGCTCATTCGCAAGTGGATGTCTGTCAAGGGTTAGTCTGAAACTGGGTGAAAGGATCATAATTTTGTAAAATACCTGTGCCACTACTAAAACTGCTAAAGGGCTGAAAGACTGGAGAGCATGCAGAACGGGTTTAGTGGAGTTTGGGAGTGAGAAGGCCCAAAGGAATGCTCTTTCTGAGTTTAGAGGTGGAGCCGGTTCAGAAAATAAAAATTCCAGGGCAGAAATTCACAAACCTGGTTGTGCATTTATAACCCAGCTGGAGAGAAGGCTGTTTGGTTTTTTTTTTTTTAAACATGCAGATTTTTAAATTGTTATATTGAAACAAATCCTGAGGACTTACTTTGTCTGCCCTGGGGCCTGTACGGGAGTTTTCTTTCCATGCCTCAGGAGATTCTCCTGGGCAGCCTGGGTTGATCTCCACTGGCCCAGCAACAATTCGATAAATGTAGTAGAGGCAATATTTAGCTTTCAGTTTAGGAATGAGAATGTTCATCGGCTGTGGAGGTTGAGCTCTCCTGAGCGTCTCTCTGTGGCAGCTGTTGAAGGTCTGGGGATTGGTATTCTCTTGTGCCAGGACTCACATTTAAGTACGTGTGAGGAGGAGCCCACTGGTGCCCTTCGTTCCTGTCAGAGGCCCAAGTTGTCAGGGTCTTAGAGAAGGAATTTCCATCCTCCTGTCATTGCCAGCTGCAAAGTGACCAAAGAAGGGTTATCTGAACTTTGGTAGGACCCCAAAGCACACATTAGCTTCAAGACTCTTTTATTTTGATTTGGCCCCTTCCATTCAACATGCATTTAATTTTCTTTGTCAAGATACATGTTTTGGTTTTATGAGAGTCAAATAGTCAAATAGTTGAATAGTCTAAATTAAGATTCAAAATTTTGGCCATAAATGAAGTTTAAATATATTAACTAGATATACTGAGATATTAGAAAGTGAAAGTATGGACAAAATAGCAGATATTTGACAGTTTTTTTTTAAAGTATAACATATGTAAAGAGTAGTGCTTGTCTTATATATTCAGCAGTATTTACCAGCACACACGTGTTTCCACTATGGGGTAAGAGACAGAACCCCATAGGGCCCCAGAAGTCCTCCCTTGCTTTCCTGTCTGGTCAGGCCCATCACCACCACTCAAGAGTAGCCGCTATCCTAATCTGTATTAGTTTTGCTTGTTTTCAAACTTGATTTAAATGAAATTTTGTGGCATATTGTTTTGTGTCTGGCTTCTTCGACTCAGCTTTACGCTTTTTTAAAAGATTTATTTATTTACGCATACAAGATCCAGGGTGAATGCCAGAGGTGTGGGGAGGTGAGAGGATTTACCAGAGACAGAGCGGGGAGCAGAACAGGTGGATTGATTGAAATGCACTGCTGAGGGGAGCAGCGGGCAAGACAGGAGAGGTCTGCTGCGCCATGTGGGTCAGCTCCCTGGCCGGGGATCGAACTCGTGCTGCAGTGGCTGCCGATAGGTTCATAGTGCTCAGGCTTAACCTCTTGCACCACCAGGGAGGCCTCTCAGCTTTGTGTTGATGAAATTCATCCATGTTGTTGCATATAATTGTAAATCACTTGTTTTCATTGTGGTAGAGTATTGCATTATGTGCATGTATTGCGTTCTGTTTACCTATTCTATTTGTGGATATTTGAGTGGTTTCCAGTTTGGGGTTCTTATGAAGAGTACTTCTACGAGCATTCAAACACATCTTTTTGGTGAACATATGTGTGTGTGTCTGTTGGGCATACCCGGGGGCATAATCTGCTGAGTTATGTGATTGCTCATATATATTGATAGCTTTAGTAGATCCTAAAATAGCAAACATTTTAAAATCAGAAAGCATATGTAGTGATGAATTTACTCTCTTAAATATAAGAAATAAGGTTCATTCTTAATCTGAGGTGTGACTTTAAACCAGTGAATGATTTGCTGAGAAAACATGAGGCTCAGGTTAGCACACTTTTCTGTAAAGGCCAGACAGTGAGTCCTTCAGGCTGGAGGAGCCACGTGTCTTTGCTGCCCCATGCGCCAGGTAAACGAGCCAGTGGTTGTGTGCCAGTAAGACTTCATTGAAGGACACCGAAATGTGAATTTTGTGTGTCACAGACTATTGTTCTTGTGACTTTTTTTCAACTGTTCAAACCTGTAAACTCCATTTTAACTTACAGGTCACACCTGACAGGTGGCGCCTCTCTCGGACCTCAGAGCTACAATTTGCCCGCTCCACACCTGAACCAGTACTTCCAAGTAGTTCTTTTCCCTTTTAAGTCGCCTTGAGAGAGTGATTCATTTCATTAATGCTGCCATTGCTAAACATTGCTTTAACCCTTTGGAACTTCTTTCAGAGCCAGTTCACAAGCTTCCCCCACACCCCTCCAAAAAAGGGGAGGGAGATTAGTCTCATTATTTTTCAGTCACTCCTTATTTTTGACCAAAAATGTTTTATTCCATCTGATTGCATACCTCATTCCACTGAAATTGCTCTGAGGGAATAAGGGGTAGCTGGCCAAGGCGACTGGGTGGCAGGAAGAAGGCAGCAGTCATTTGGGTGTGTAGATTCTGGTATGTTTTTGTTTTTTTAAATAAAGCTCAATCTTGCTATATCCAGCATATGGTTTCTATCCTTAGGTAGGTGGTCCATGGAGAAAATAGCTAACGTAGAAGAGCAGATAATTTGAATGGCTTTGTATTTGGTTCTCTAAAGGCTATTTTGTTAGCATTTATGCCTCTTCTGTGTTTCCTGATCCAGCATCAACGTTGTTTGAAGTCACACAAATAGCATGAAGATGCCATAGCCCATGCAGCACTGTTGGTCAAAGTCAATTTAGGAGTAAAGTTGTCCCCCTCACCCTCCAACACACGGAAATGACCAAAATTTGGCATAACGCTAAAGCTTGCAGTAGCGCCGTGTCTGGTGTGTCTGAAGTCGTCATCGAGTCCCCAGCGCCCTGTGTCTCGTGCTGCCGCGTATCCGTGTTTCTTTATGTCCGCATGCTTGTTATCTGAAGCCTGGCCGGGGATGCTGGTCCAACTCAAATAATCTTGGCATTTTGCTGCTTTTTCTCCTTCTGCTCTGGAAACTCTATTGGGTAAATAATTATGAGTGTAGTCACTGTAAATATTTCATCCTTTTCATTAAGTATTTGGTTAGGGAACATTTGACAACTGATTTAAATGAGCTCAGGGACTTTGTTTTTGGATAATTTGAGTACGTTCTACCTAATGCTGGTTGCCACTAAGCAGACAGGCAGGACAAGACAATTCTCTTTCCTTTAAAGAGTTGCAATTGAGACTGACATGTTTTTGAAAAAGATAAATGAATGTTTCATTTATGTTTCCCTCCTGCTCTAGCCCACCAATTGACTTCTTTGATGTATTTAAAGAATCCAAAGATCAGAATTTCTTGGATTCGCAGCAGGCAGTCAGCACGCTGTGTACACACCTGCAGGAGCTCAAGAGCTGCATAGAAGACCTCAGCAGAGAGCAGCTGAAAAATGAGTTCTTCAAACTCCTTCAGGTAAAAGTGGCAGCTCATTGCCTGAGTACATTTGTTTGGACGAAAATCATTTAAGTTTCAAAATGTCTCCCCCTCCAGCTGGAAGTGCCTTTGGTGCCATTGGAGTCACCTGGCTTCAGAGCTTCTGTCATTCCTGAGAGAATTCTTCTCCGTGACTGGGCAGCCCTGCCTGGCTCGGGGTTGGCACTGGCTCTGTTGTTTATTTGTGCTTGGACCTGAGGCCAGTTACTTACTCTCTGCATTTCAGTTTCCTCATCTGTTAGATGAGGATGGTATTACATACTTAGTAATTTGCTTGAACTGGGTTCATTTCATGTAAGTGTTGAGTGCAGAGTCTGGGACACAGAGTTACTGTTACCATTAGGTGGAAACACTGTTAAATAGGTCAGTGCCCGACGTAATATGGTTTTATTACACTGTTCCATCTGTCTTTAAGTTTAGATTTTTAATTCTCATTCAAAACAGCCTAACACTTAAAATACATTACTGGAATCAGTATAGAACAGTATCCCTACCCTCCCTTTTCCCAGAAATAGTCAGAAACATTTCCAGAAAGAGATGTTAAAAAATGCAATGGAGGGCCTCCCTGGTGGCGCAGCGGTTAAGCGCTGCGCTGTGGAGCTGTCAGCAGCAGCGACGCTAGTTCAACACCCGGCCAGGGAGATTCCCACATGGCCCAGCAGACCTCTCCTGCCTCTCCCACTGCTCCCCTCAGCAGTTTGTTTCCGTGGATCTGCCTGTTCTGCTCCCCACTCTGTCTCTGGTGAACCCTCTTGCCACCCCACTCCTCCGGCCTGTACCCCAGCTTGTATGCATAAGTAAATCAATATTAAAAAAAAATGCAATGGAGAAAGGGCAGGGAAGGAGGAGCAGGACTGTTGGGGATGAGCCTGCTGAGAAGGTGCCTTGGGAAAGAGCTGAAGCAGGTAAAGGAGCAGGTTCCGGGGGGGTCACGTGCCTGAGTGGGTGCAGTGTTCCTACTAAGGCCTTGAGGTGGGAGCCTCCAGGTGAATGTGAGCAGCTCCCTGGTGATTCTGCAGGAGACGAGGAGGGAGATGTGAAGAGGGCGCTGGGCGGGCCACAGAGGCTCCCGAAGCCAAGATAAGGACTTTGGTTTTTACTCAAATGAAATGGGAAGTACCTAGAAGGTTTGATCAGAGGAGTAACATTGAATGATTTATGTCAGGACTATTTCTGAAAACAGACTGAAGACGCCCAGGGTAGAAAGAGGGAGATCTGGTATTGAACTAACTCAGGCGAGGGACTGGGCAAAGCTGTAGCGGAAGAGGGGGGTACATGTCCCCAGACGCTGCATCTACTTTGCAAATGGAGGCTCCAGAACGTGCTGACAGATTGTGGGATGTGACAGAGTCCTGGTGTCTCTTTCATGGCCAGTGGAGTAGGTGGAGTGATTCAGGGGAAAGACTTGTTTTGAGTTTGGAGAAAAAGTTGTCGAGGAATTGTTAACTTTTAAATCTAATTGCTCCGCCCACCCTGTCCCCTGCCAGCTGTCCTTTATGCTTTGCTTAGAATTACAAAAAAAATGTTACCACTTTTTTACCCCAACCAGGCCATTCTTACAGGGGATAGTCTTTGAGTGTGTTCTTTGTCTCATAAGTCTAATAAATTGTGAAGAAGTACCACCAAAGCATTTTCTATCATCTGTTTTGGCCAGCTCCCCCAAACTGCCACTTTATTGCTTTCAACTTGTTGGAGTTATTATTTAAAACCTTACACTTCAGGGGCCTCCCTGGTGGTGCAACGGGTTAAGCGCAGCTCTTTGGAGCTGTTGGCAGCTGTGACAAGAGTTCAATGACCGGCCAGGGAGAGTCCCACATGGCGCTGCAGACCTCTCCTGCCTTGCCCGCTGCTCCTCTCAGCAGTGTATGTCAGTTAATCTGCCTGTTCTGCTCCCCACTCTGTCTCTGGTGAACCTTCTCACTGCCCTGCACTTTTGGCCTGCACCCCAGCTTTTGTGCATAAATAAATAGAATCTTTAAAAAAAAATAAAAAAATAAAACCTTACCCTTCAGAAAAAAAAAAATCTATTCATATATATTTCTTTTAAAAATCAGTTTCTTGGTCAGAACATGCATTTTCACTCTTATTTTGAGTCATATAAGAGTAGTCTATTTTGCTTGATATATTTAATACTTCTACCTGCCAGGTATTAGGTATGTCACTTATATGCACCGTGTCTGTTAATTCTCACAATAACCAAGAGGTAAGTTCTGATATTACCTGGTTTTTCAGTGATGGAACCTGAGGTCTGGAGATCTTAGGTGATTTACCAGTGGTCATTGACTGGAAATGCTGGGATTTGAACCCAGGTCTGTCTGGATCCAGGGCCTGCTGTCTTAAAGGTGTTCTTTTAGTTCTAGTGTAATAAAAAAATAGGACTATGTACCATTCCCTATACAGTATACTCGAGTATTATTACAATTCAAAGTGGAGTAGTAGATTATTGGAGCTCAAAGGGCCTTTAGACATCACCTTGTCTGGTTTCTTTATTTTACAAGTGAGACAGTAAATCCCAGAGAGGTTGCTGTGTCCTAAGTTTATACATCTAGTAAAAGAAATGGAGCAGTTATGGGGGAGACTGAGAGGAAAAATAAACTTTTCTTTTTCTCTTGATTCTGGATTATAAAATCAACTTTGCCACCTCTTTTTTTTTTTATTTTTAAAAATTTATTTTTATTTATTTATGCAAACAAGACCTGGGGTGTAGGCCAGAGGTGCAGGGATGAGAGGATTCACCAGAGACAGGGCAGGGAGCAAAACAGGCAGATACACTGAAATACACTGCTGAGGGGAACAGTGAGTGAGACAGGAGAGGTCTGCTGTACCATGTGGGTCAGCTCCCTGGCCAAGCTCCCTGGATCAAACTCCTGCAGCAGTGGCTTGAGATAGCTTGACAGTGCTGAGACTTTAACCCCTGCATCACCAGACAGGCCCCAATATATGCATTATTCTTTAAAAACTGTAAACTACTGTAGAAGTGCAAGGAATTATTATTATACAAAATTTTTTGCCACCTCTTTTCACCATCTGATTATGGCCTTGTATCTACGAGATGCAAAAGCCTTCATTCTGATTAAAGGACGCAGGAGGCAAAATCCTTCAGACTATTTTTTGAAAGGTCACTGTATGCTAACCAATTCAAAGTTCTATAGTTTTACCTTTTTAATACTATGTCCAGGAAACACAATCTTTGCATCAGTAGAGAAAGTATAGATTTGATGGACATTTTATGTTAAGAGTTTTGTAGAAATAAATTTTAAGATATTTTTAGCATCCCCCCCTTCTTCCCCCTCCCACATACATCCTCCATAATGGTTTCGGTTGGCTAGTCAACAGAAAGGTAAATGATTTGTACTTCTTCTTTTTCAGATTTCGCTGTGGGGAAATAAGTGTGATCTGTCTTTATCAGGCGGAGAAACTAGTGCTCAGAAGAGCAATCTAATAAATTCTTTGGACCACCTAAAGCCTTTCATTTTAATCAATGACATGGAACGCCTTTGGTCATTGCTTAGCAGTTGCAAGGAAGTGGAGAAAGCATCTGCAGTTAGAGTGACTATTGTTCTGGATAATTCTGGGTTTGAACTTGTTTCAGATTTAATATTAGCTGATTTCCTGTTGTCCTCAAAACTAGCTACTGAGGTCCATTTTTATGGAAAAACTATCCCATGGTTTGTTTCTGATACAACTATACATGATTTTTACTGGTTAATTAAACAAGTAAAGTGCTCTAATCATAAGTGGATGTGCAGGTGCGGGGTTGACTGGAAAAACTATATGAAAACATGTAGGTGGGTTTACCTTGACCATATATTTTGGACCCTGCCTCATGAATTCTGTGCAATGTCTGAAGTTGCTCCTGACTTACACGCTGAACTGCAAAAGGCACATTTGATTTTATTCAAGGGTGATTTGAATTATAGAAAGTTGACAGGTGACAGAAAATGGGAGTTTAACACTCCATTCCACCAGGCTTTGAATGGCTTCCACCCTGCTCCGCTCTGCAGTATAAGAACATTAAAGGCTGAGATCCAGGTTGGTCTGCGGGATGGACAAGGGGAACAGCTGGCGGCAGCTGACCCCAGTTGGCTGACGACAGGCAAATATGGAATATTTCAGTTTGATGGCCCACTATGACTTGACGTAGGGGCACTAAATTTTGTGGAAGGATCTGACAGGCTCTTTGCATCCGCAGAAAAGCAGGGTGAACTTAACCCCTGCAGCTTGTCGTCATCTCCCAGGAGCTTGGCTCTCAGCGCTTATACACTTGGAAGCTTTTTTTTTTTTTTTTGAAAGATTTTGCCCTGCTAAATTTTTCTGGGGATAGATGGATTAAGGCAGTCACAGGTATTTACGTTTAAGGTGGAATTTTAGTCACATCAAGTTAAAAGTATCATTTCAAGTCTCTTTAATGAACGTGTTTTTAGTTGGGCAGAAAGCAAAATATAAGCAAGTTCCTTTAAAGCTGGCTGACATTGCTTTTAATACTGCATGACATTACTTTAGGGAGCATGGAGTTTTATTTAACTTAATTTGAGGTTCTAGAAATAAGGGCCCCATGAAGACATGGATGCTTTCTTAAGGGAGGCTTTTCTTACAACCCGTGATGTTTGAACATGTGAAAGCAAAACTTACCTCATACGTTATTTATAACTTGTTCTCCTTGAATTTTATGTTGTTTCAATAGCTTGCTTTTGCATGTATTTGTATTTTGATCGACCTGTGAAATAGGTGATAGGAAACAGCCAAGATGAAAACAACTGGTATTTGAAGAAATGTAATATCATCTACGCCCTGTTATGACTGCCAAAATTAACTGAAATACGTTATTTTAGAGTGCTTTAAATGAGCAGATTTTTAGATTGCTCTGCAGTTAAAAAAAAATGCTTTAGATAGAAAAAAAATCCCTGTGCATTGAATTTGGAGTACTACCAGCAGTGAGTTCTTTTTTAAAATATATTCTTACACATTTATTGATGATCACCAGAATTTAAAGACTAAGTTTCAGGCCAGTTTATTTTGAAACAGAAATGGGGAACAAATCTGTAAATGTTTTTTTTTTTTGCACTAGAATAATAAAGTGATTAATTGTACAGCTGAGTCCATGGGTTTTATTTTCCAGGGGGGACAGTCAAGTAGGGAAGATTAAAAATGATATTGAGATAATAAAAAAAACCTCATAATGTGTACTACAGAAGTAGGCAAAGCAGTTCTGATATCACTTGTAAATGAGGTGATAGTCTATGCCCTTGCTAAAGTATTTTAAAACAATTTTTGTAAAATGTTTTTTTAAAGCTACACATTTTGAATTTACTCTTTCCTAATCTACATATGTTCTTGAACTATTTAGACACTTGACATAAAGTAGAGCTCACTTGTGTGCTTGTGTTGACTTGAGCTGGTGTGAGCAGCTACTGTATGATACATTACAGTTCTCAAAGCCTGGATTTTTCTGTTTTTAACCATGTTTTATTAAAACATGAAATGAGGATGTCTGAGAAAGTCGTTCACCACACCTTCCTCCAAAAAAGAGCAGGGAAACAAATCAGAGCATGGAAGAAAGCAGACACTGGAGAGGGAGTCTGGGGGTTATAATAAAAAATGCCACGCAGCAAAAGAAGTCAGGAGAACAACAAATACAGGATTTCACTGACGTGAAATAAAAAGAAGCAAAGCAAAGAAAACGAAACCAAAACAAATCTAGAAATAGGACTGCAGAATTGAGGTCCATGGGGGGTGAGCATTGGAGGGGACAGAAGGAGGACCAGTGTGGGCTATGGTGGGAATTATGGGATCATGGGGCTGGGAGAGGTGTGGTAACATACATCTGAAGAGGGGGGAGCTTCTCCCCTAAATCATAGACTGTGCTGAAAACCAGCATGACCTCAATAATAATTTTAACTTTTAACAAGCTTAGTTGAAGGAAGAGCCCTTCTGTACTTTAATCAGTTGATTTTTCTAAACCAGCATTCTGGAGATAGAATTCATGCACAGTTCATCCACTTGAAGTCTCTGCGTGCTTTAGTATATGCTCACAGTGTTGTACCACCATCACCACCTTCCAGAACATTCTCATCACTCCTAAAAGAAACCTTGGACCCTGGGCCCACTAGTAGTCATTCCCACCGGTCCTCCTCAGCGCTCAGAAACCTACTTCCTGTCTCTTTAGATTTGCTTGTTCCAGACATTTCACATTTAAATAGAATTATAAAATGTCATGTTTTGCAACTGACTCCGAGATTTATCTGTAGTCTGTTTCAGAACTTCATTCTTTTTTTTTTTTTTTTTTTTTGCTGAGCGATACTCTGTGTGTACTAAACTTGCATGTGCAGTCCTTACCCATTCATGCCTGGATGGATGGACACTGGGCTGCTACTACTTTGCCTATCATGACTAATATTCCTACATACACTCATATACGAGTGTCCATGTGTGTATGTTTTTTTTAAGATTTATTTATACATACAAGCTGGGGTACAGGCCAGAGGCGGGGGGGCAGCGAGAGGGTTCACCAGAGAGAGAGTGGGGAGCAGAACAGGCAGATCAGAAACACACTGCTGAGGGGAGCAGCGGTTGAGGCAGGAGACGTCTGCCGCACCATGTGGGATTCTCCCCGGCTGGGTGTAGAATCCTTGTCTTGCGCTGGGGACTGCGCCACCAGGGAGGCCCCGTGTGTATGTTTTCAGTTCTCTTGGATGTACCTGGGAAGGAAAGCGCTGGATCATACTGCAGCTAAGTTTGATGTTTTGAAGAGCTGGCAGACTTTCCCAAAGCGTTTGCAACCTTTTACATCCCTACCAGTTTGGATTTCTCCACATCCTCGTCAATACTTAGTATCCTCTGTGTTTTTTTGATTACAGACACACTCCTGGGTTTGGTTTGCACTTCCCTAATGACTAATGGTGTTGAGCATATTTGCATGTGCTTATGGGCCGCTCACATCTTTGGAGAAGTGTTTTCAATTCCTCTGCCCATTTAAAATCGGTTATCTTTTTTTTAAAAAATATTTATTTTTACATACAAGCTGGGGTACAGGCCAGAGGCGTGGGGCGGCAAGAGGGTTCACCGGAGACAGAGCGGGAAGCAGAACAGGCAGATCAGAAATACACTGCTGAGGGGAGCAGCGGGCGAGGCAGGAGAGGTCTGCTGCGCCATGTGGGATTCTCCCTGGCTGGGCGTCGAACTCGCATCTCGCGCTGCCGACAGCTCCACAGCGCAGCGCTCAACCGCTGCGCCACCAGGGAGGCCCCAAATCGGTTATCTTTTGATGACTGAATTGATCTTTTACAATTTCTGCATAGAAGTCTCATGAGATATAAAATTTGCAAAGATTTCTTTTCCTGCTCTGTAGGTAGTCTTCACTTTCTTGGTGGCATTGTTGAAAACACAAACATTTTAGATTTTGATGAAGTCCTGTATTTCTTCTCTTGTTGTAAAAACGGTTTTTGACGTGTTTCTCAATATTCCCTGAAGGGCTACTGATGTGAGGAACTGAGGAACTCAATGCCGGGCTCTGTATAGTCCTCAGCGGCTCTCCTTATTTCTGCCCCAGTGAGTCTCGCCTGTCTATGTTCGGCTTAGAGCATGAGGGGGGAAGCTGCCGTGCCAGTGTCAGAGGGGGCCTGTTTTCCACTGAAGAACTTGGGAAACTTTCCCAAAATAGCCTCTTCAATTGTTTCAACTGCCGATACCATTCTTGATTAAATATGAAGTAACTCCTGCATAAAGAAGCTTGTGAATCTCATGCAGAACATTTTGACTGTCATAAAACCAATATCTTAGGTATATAATGATGGAAATATGGAGAAAAGGCAGCTAGAGAATTAGGTGGAGAATGGTTTATGTTACTTTTTGGTTAAATAGCGAATGAACAAAATTTGCAGGGACAATCTAGCTTTTTTCTATAGTTTGAGTTAGTATCTTGTGTTTGATAAATGCAGTAATGCTTTCTGACCTTTATAAAGCCAGAATTCATGTTGTTCAACCCCAAGGCCATACAGGCTTCTCTAAGAAAAATATCTGCCACAAGAGACAGTCAACCTAGTTCAAACTGTTTACTGAATTTTAAGAAATCCCCAGAGTGGATCAAAAACACCATTCAGAGTCTCTGCCTCCACAAAACGTTTTTTCTCTTTTTTTCCCCATCCTCTCCCTCCTTCCTTCCCTCCCTCCCTCCTCTCTCTCTCTCTCTCTCCTTCTCCCCTCTCTCTGGCTGTACTGAGGACTGAAAACGTAATACCCAAATGTAAAGCGTTAATGTAATACCCAAAACTTACAGTAAGCAATAAATGGTAGCTTGAGATTCTAGACAAAAAATGAAGCAATAAGAACACCTCCAAATACCTGTTAAGATTTTAACAAAATGCATTTCTAAGTCTTTCTTCACATACAGATTAAAAGAAAAAAGCCACACAGTTCTAAGCTTAAAATTGCAGGATTGTAGTGTTAATTTTGTTTCTGGATTCTGAAGTATTTTCCCAACTCCCAAATTTTTTGACTGGTTCGTTGGTTTTGTTGTTATTGTTAGCATTTTATTTGTTTTTTTCTATTTTACTAATTAGTTCCTGTTGGAGGGACAGAAGATTTTTCTCCCACTTGGACAGCAGTATGACCTGGGATACAATAATGACCTGGGGCTCTTAAATATTTGATCTCTTGTATTAACTGTGTGACCTACATAACATCTCATAATTTTACTGGAAAAGAAGTTATTTCTCCTCCACTTGAACTACATTCAATCTCAAACCAGGATTCCATTAGGAAAGCCCGAATCATGCAGAAAGATGTTAGCATTCTGGCACCCCCTAGCGGCCAGATGAATATTCCATGAAGCCTCATCTTTCTCTGTGCAACCTGGACAGGCAGATACTGGTGCACAGGGAGCGTGAGTTAGTTTGTTCAGCTGTCGGGTTAGAGACCACCTTTCACATTGTTCTCTTTGCTTTCTGCTTTCCTTTGGTGGGTCACATTTCCCCTTTCCATTTAGTCAATATTTACTCATTTTCAAACCTTTTAGAGAATAAGGGAAATCAGTTTAAATAGAAATAGATCTACATGGTTGATTCCCATTAATTGCATATTTCTTGGGGTAGCCAGACTCTGTCTTCTGTGTATTTGCTCCCCCCCACCCCAATATTGAACAGAGAGTAGGAGTTCAATGACTGGGTGACAAATTAAAGCATTTTGAAATTATTTTTTTATACCTCTGCGGTGATCCTATTTAACTGAAGCCTGAAGGGTGAAATGATTCTTCTAGAAAGTGATCAGTTAGATTAATTAATACTTGTTGAAAGAATAAAGAAATATATAATCAGAAGTTTTCCATAAATACATGGACATCTTTGAATAACATTTTATTCTCTCAAAATTGTCATCAGTTTCTCATTTGTGAAAAATTCTTTTAAAATGTATTTAATGGCTACAAGCACTTCACGCAGCTATTTTCTTTTGCTGTGTAGATGGTTCAAAATTTTTGCTATTATAAAAGATGCTGAAATGAACACTTTTTTGAAAAAAAATTCATATTCTGAAGCATATGAGTAATTTTCAATACAAAGTTTAGGCACAAGAGGGAGATCCTACAGCAGAGTAAAGTAGCTAGATTTTTCTTGTGCACTACTTAGTGTGGAGATTTTAACAAAAACTGGCAAAGTATAATTTTTATTGTTGATTGCACACATTTTTGTGGTTTCAACTTTAAAATCATTACACTGGAACTAGGATTCTGGCATTTATCGGAGTAAAATACACAATAAAATTGTGTCCTTATGCCATTCTTAGCTTAAAGAATTCTATCTAGTCTGCTTACAATGTATCATATATATTTGATATTCACTGTCAAAAATTATAAAAATTGTGAATATACATGAATAGATTATTGTTGAATTTTCTTGCCTGATATTTTAAACAGCTCTTTCTAACTTACCATTCTTAGGAGTTCTGAGCTATTTTAAGATGTCTAAATGAGGAAAAAAACCTTAACATTTGGAGTTACTTTCTTCAAATAAAAAGGGATAAAATATTTTTAATAATGCTTGCAACAAAATATTACGGTGGTTTATCATGGAAGTAGGTATACCATACAGGAGGTGACTTTGAAAATAAAATGTAGAAAAAGTGGAATAAAGAAATAGAATTTTGTAACAACATGGAAAACTCAGAGGGGGAAAAAGTCCTAAAAAAGTTAAAAGGATTGCTTTCCATTCTCTTAACTTTTGCTTGTATTGCACACAAGAAGCTAAGGGGAAGAAACAATATTGTGTTTACTTTCTTAATTTAGTCATTGGAATACAGCAAATTAATTTTTGCCATGATCGAGAAGATCCAATTCTTTCCGATTTTCTTTCTGCCTTTAGCTTCAACTGCTACCTTGTAATGAAATTCTTTTTAAAAAGGAGAGGCTGTACTATCAATGACTACGTGGATGATAATATAACTAATGAATTACAAATATTTTGAAGCCTCAGTAGAAGAAAAGCCAGCTAAATACCACTTATATTTTAAAATAATGACCTAGAATGGGGAGGGGTGGGAGAGGGATAGGGACTGTTTTTCTGTTTATTAGATTTTGCTGTATTTTACACTTTACTGGGCACATATGAATTTATGGAATCTTAGCATAGGCTGAACACCATACTGCGAAAGGAAGTCTTCAAGAGCCTGAGGCGAGAGGCCTGAGCGTCAGCAAGCCCAGTAACACCTGGGCTCCTCAGGTTTCAGGCCACCAAACAGCTGAAACCACTGGATTTTGAAGGAAAATTATTTTTGTGAACAGATGGAAGTGATTTGATGAGAATGAAATAGCTCATTCTTCCAATGAAAGGGATGATATAAAAATTGTTTTATTATCAGTGAAATCCAAAACCTGCGTGTAGAAATTATTTTAATTCTTTTCTGCTCTTTGATAGCATTACTAAGTTGTTTAAAATGAAACGAGGCACAATTTTATATTAATTTGTAAGGGTATGCCATAATTCCATATTTCTATTTCCTTTTATATCAGTTCCAAAGTGGAATATGATTTGAACTGCTGAAACCCCAAAAGTGGTGGTTTTGGAGAAGACCCATCAGTCACCTTCCAATTTTTGAGGTAATATCTTGTTCAAAGAGTTGGCAATTTGGGTAAGAAACCTGAACCCCAGTCTCAGCTCTGTTTCTAATAAACTGATTTTTTTTGCTAGGTATTCAGTTATTAATGTCTTTAAATATATGCAGTAAATTCACTTTCAGTTCAGTCTATGACTTTATGATCTAATTGTCTGCTTTCTGCCAGAAGACAAGACAATCTTAGTTACTTTTCTTGCATGAAAGTTGGCATTTTACTTTTGTGGAGAATTCTACATCCTTCTTCATAATTTGTTTGTATCATATTTTTCCTTCATGGAAACACATTTTCTCTTCTCTAATCTGTTTAATCCATTGAAAGATTGGCTAGTTTCCTTTGTGATTGTCATCTGTAGAGTTGACTTCTATCTTCACAGCACCTATGATATGGTTTCTCCATATCATATGGTTTCTATAAGACAAACCATGAAGATATACATAAATCTGTTGCTAAGTAAGAATTAAAGAACACAATTATTTTCAGTTGAAAGAACTGTGCAGGCATTTAGCATTAAGTTGAACTTAATTAGCACATAGTCCGATTTATAATGATGCATACCTGAAACTTACAAAATGTTATCATGCACTATCACTTCAATTAACTACAACAAAAGATAAATTCTTCAAGAACTGATTCAGAGTGTTTTGTTATGGATATGAACAAAACACTAAATATCTATATACAACAAAATGGCGGCCGATAAAACATGGTGTGCTAGGAGTTAGGAAATTTCTTCTTTATGTCTTGTGGAGTTCTGGTCAGAATCACCTCTCCTGATTATCCTCAGGTGCTTTTATAATTCTGTGATTTACCATGTTTGCAGTATTGCTCTACGTTTTTTTGTGGTCGTGTTTAATGGCTTTTCTCTTTTCTATACCTCATGGTTTTTTAATATACATTATTTATATATATATTAGTCAATGTTTTTAAATTTTTGTTATTTTTTACTTTCTTACATCGCTGGCCATCTTTGTGTAGTTATTGTTCCCCTTAGTGTGGCCCTCCCACCCATACTCCACCGCAAAACCACCACCCTGCTCCCCCACTTCTCACTTCCCTACTGGGATCACTGCCAATTCTTCCCTCCCTGTGTATACTCTAGATCGATGGTGGGCCCAGAGCTTTGGACCTCATAGTTTCTCACTAATCTGAAAGTCCTTAGGATAGAAATAAAGATCTTTAACCTCTTTATACATTCTCATCACTGCTCTCTACCCAGGTAGGTATTCAATAATTGTGGTTGATTTATCAAATGCAATAAAGGCAATTTACATGCATAAATTAGTATTTTGTATCAATGATAAAACTTTTAGGAATGACCTCAAGAGACGTTTGTCCTTCAGAAGGCTCAGGTGTTGTTTTTTTTAAATGATGCGCTAAATGCCTGGTTTCCTGCATCTTGCTTCCTTTTCTTTCTCTTTTATTAGAGGAAGTGTTATAGAGGAAATTTGTGACTAGTAACACAAGTTTATGAAGAGGATATTTTGATTGGGGGCAAATCTGTGAACTAGTAGAATATAAAAATCCCTTTCCAAAAATTATACTAATTTCGTTTTATGATGTTGTTGAGAGCAGTAGAAGAAGATCACGTTATATATATGTACAGGGTTGGCTGAACTTCAGTTGTTAATAAAATCTAGCCTGGTATGAATCAGAAATATTATCAAAAGGTTTGAATACTTGTGAAAATCTCAGCAGAAAGTTAGAATCAGTTCTGATGGACTCTAATTTATGAATTAGAGGAACTGTTCCTTAAATGAGGAACAATTTTTGCAAACTTTTACAAACTTTTTATTAACAAGAATTAGATGTTGCTTTTGAAAGAAAGTTAGCCTAATTTGAAAAGAAATCAAAGAGTGTCCAAAATGGGGTCCAGGAAATCCCATACTCTCCCACCCTAAGCCATGGGATTTTCCAAAATAATACATTTTTAAAGGTCCAGAAGAATCTGGGATTTTGCTTAATTAATTAATTTATTTTTTAAACTTTATTTATTTATGCATACAAGCTGGGGTATAGGCCAGAGGCATGAGATGGTGAGAGGGTTCACTGGAGACAGAGTGGGAAGCAGAACAGGCAGATGGACGGAAATACACTGCAGAGGGGAGCAGCTGGCGAGGCAGGAGAGGTCTGCCACGCCATGTGGGAATCTCCCCGGCTGGGCATCAAACTCGCATTGCCGTTGCCGACAGCTCCATAGCACAGCGCTTAACCGCTGCGCCACCGGGGAGGCCCAGTTTTGCTTAATTTAGAAACCACATTTGTTATTGAAAGTTGGTTTTACTGGAATGTTTGGCAAATTATATTTTGTGTAGTATTTTTCCCTCATTTTCTGGTTTTATTTATTAATTTTTCAGTGACATTGATTCATAACATTATGTAGACTTCAGTTGTACAAACTTACACATGAATATGTGTTAATATTACAGTTTTGTCATCACCAAAATCTAGTTTCCATCTGTCACCAAACAATTGACTCCTCTTGCCCAATTTAACTTCCCCCTCCTGCTCCCTTACTTGTTATTACAGTCTAAGGGTTTGCATTTGTTTTCTTTTGCGCTTTCATTTGTTCTGTTTATCTCCTATATGAATGAAACCATATAATATTTGTCTTTGGCTTATTTCACTAAGCATAATACCTTCTAGATCCAAACATATTGTCGTGAATGGCAGGTTTTATTCCATTGTGCACACACTTGACATGTTTATCAACTCATCTTTTTTTTTTAAGATTTATTTATTTATGCATAAAAGCTGGGGTGTAGGCCAGAAGTATGGGGTGGTTAAAGGATTCACCAGAGACAGAGTGGGGAGCAGAACAGGCAGATTGACTGAAGTACACTGCTGAGGGGAGCAGCAGGTGAAGCAGGAGAGGTCTGCTGCGCCATGTGGGAATCTCCCCGGCCGGGTATCAAACTTGTGCGGCAGTGCCTCTGGATAGCTTCATAGTGCTGAGCTTAACCTGCTGCGCCACCGGGGAGGCCCTCAACTCATCTCTTGATGGGCACTTAGGTTGCTTCAAACACTTGGTTATTGTAGGTAATGCTTTGATGAACGTGGGGGTGAATACTGTATCTTCAGATTAGTGTTGTAAGATTCTTCAGATAAGTACCCAGAAGAGGAATAACAGGATCATATGGTATTTTTGGTCTTACCTTTTTGAGGAATCTCCGTACTGTTTTTCATAATGGCTACACCAATTTACACTCCCGCCAGCAGTATTGGAGGGTTCTCTTTTCTCAACATTCTCGCTGACACTTACTCTTGTCCTTTGGCTCATAGCCATTCTAACAGGTGTGAGGCGATATCTTTTTGTTTTAATTTTCTTTTCCCTAAAATTAAGACACGTTGAGTGACTTTTCATGTGTTTCTTGGTCATCTGGATGTCTTCATCGGAGAAGTGTCTGTTCAGATCCTTTGCCCATTTTGGTCTTTCATTTTTGAGTTTCATGAGTTTTTATGCATGTTAGATGGTAACCTTAGTCCGATATCTGATTTGTAAATGTATTTTACCTTCCAATAAGTCTTTTAGTTTTAATGTGGAGGAATTTTTAACATTGGTCCTTCAAGAACTCCAACTTGTGGGGAGAACTGAAGGAACTGTATTCACTTTCTCCATGGCTGTCTTCGAGCATAACTGTGACATTAGAGTCTCATTGTCTTGACACTTCCTGACACATCCTGTGACTAGATAAGGATCCTGAGGGAAGATGAGTTCCCTGATTCAGACAGTAGAAGTGGCCCTCAAGTGCAATAGAATCAGTGTGCTCAAAGGCAGTGCTGGGGTCAGCCTCATGAACAAGGGGGATTCTTCTTGACATCAAGTCCTTTTTAATATCTTCAAGTTTTGAGCCAGGTTTGGAATGACATAGTTCTAAGCCAGGGCTAGTCGCACCACATTGCCCAGACTAAATCCAAGCAGGACCTGGAGGATGATGTCAGTGAGGAGGCCACTGAGAGCTGCCTCAGTTCCTGGGCTCGGTTGAACCAGCCTCCTCCATGTGAAGGGTGGAATTTGCCCTAAAAGCCCAGATTTTTTAAAAAAGCAACTCCTTATGAACTATTCTAAGGCAGTAATAGCAAGAATAGAGAAAGGAGTAGATGGAAGAGTTATTTATGAGACTGAATTTTGTGATTGAAGGTGCTGCCCTTTCTAGAACCATCTTCTTAACTGGGATACTTTTTCCCCCCACAGCTGCTGTGAGTGTTGGTTATAAAAGGCCCCTTTTGCTGGAGCGCTGCCTTCCTGCCAGTGACCGAATGACGCAGGGTTGTGGGTGAGAATGGGGTAGGAGTTGGGGGCAGGTTCAAAGAGCCAGTCCCCAAGAATCAGGGTGAGCAGTTAGTTTCCAGGCTTGGCCACCTGCTTGAGTAGCTGGTTCCCCTGCCCTGTTCTGCTGTCCTTGACATCCTTGTCCTGTGAGCATTCTTCATCTTACCACTTCCTTCGGAGTCCTGTTTCCTGGCCCTTCCTGGGAAATTGCAAAGGAAAAGATTCTTAGCTTCAAGGGATGTAAGGAGAGAGGCATCAAAGAAGGCCCTGGGGGCTCTTACTTCATCTCAGACTTTCCATCACCTCCTGATTGGTGGCCTTTTCCCTATAAGGAGACGCTCGGTGAGGTGGTTCTTCTGACAATCCGCCAGTAAGTGCTCTCTCCCCTTGGGATACAAAAGTATGAACATTGATGGCCTGTCAATTCCTCCAAACTGTTCCTAAAATATTAAACTAATTTAAATGTGCAGTTTTACAGATGTCGCTTCAATAAAGCCATGAAGGATGGTATTATGTACAACAAATCTTTTTAGCTCATTGAGGAAAGATAGCTTAAATGTGTTGAAAATTGAATAAAAATCTTATAAATCCAGAAAATATGTATCATCATGGACATGTTTCCGACCATTATATTTACCTAGTTCAATATTTTTGAAGTCCAGCGGAGCTTTGAGCAGCATAGGTTTGAACTCTGCAGGTGCACTTGTACTCTTGCATTTGTTGGCTGCTTGGTTGAATTCACACATGGGGGGTCTCTGGATGCAGAGGGGCAGCTACTTGGGGCCTGAGCATCCGTGGAGTCTGGTGTCTGCACCGAAACTGAACCACTCCCCCCAGGATACCAAGGGGTCGCTGGCTGCCCCTACCCCTGCCATTGTTCAATGGTTAATGTCCTTTAAATTTTTGATGAATTTGCTTTTAAAAGGAACAATGTGTAATCTATGCTATGAAACTGCAGGTCCTTGAGGGGATTATTTCCCATTAAATGAGTGTTCACTAATTCTCTAAGCTTGGCATAGAGTGAAGTTATAAAATAGATCATATTTATATTTAGTATAAAATATATTGGGAACAGCAAGATGTAGGCAAAAGAAAGAAAATGAACTTTAAAGAATAAATGATATGAAAATATTTGGAAGTGATAGTTTTACAGCTAGCTGAGTTATATTAGAAGAAATAAAGGAGATTTGTTTTAGGATGAATTGACAAAACTAAAATCATGCTAAGGAAGGACTCCTCTATGAGAGAGATTAACTAGGGATCGACAAAGCAACTGAGGCCAGTCTAAGAAAGAACCAGGGTTGGCGTTTAAGACTTGGCTTTTCGAGTTAGGACAGATTTCGGTGGCCTGTGTCCCTCCAGCTCTTCTGCCCCTAGATGACTAGAGTAGCTGTTTGCAGCCTTTAGGAACAGTTCACTCAGTTGTTTTGGAAGCTGCTGACGTCAACACACTTTTAAAAACACTCTTTGGATAACTCAAATGTCATAAGAGTGGTTTCAGGGCCAAGTTTTAAAATAGAGAAGTCCCCAAGTTCTTACCCTATTACAGAATTTCCTCTGAGAAATATGTATCTTTTCAAGACAAGCAAACAAAAGGAAGAAACCAGAACAATAAACTTAGGACACCACAAGAAAGCTCCAGAACAAAAGCCCAAGTGCCGGTACGGTCACAGTTCATTGCCTCCGAGAGCTACTTCGGTGGCATTTCTATCTTGTCTCAGATTTCATGTCTGTTTACCTTATTTCTTAGCCTACCAGGCTTATAAATATATTTCAGGGTAAAACTTAGCATTATAGTCAAAAGAGCTGGAAATTCTGGTGTAAGCTGGATGTGCCCAGGACTTCCTGTTTCAAGAACATGTAAAATATGTTTGTCTTTCTCTATGTGCAATTCAGGCTGAATTTGTCCCAACTTCAACTCTCTTCCCCTCCCTCTTCTGCTTTATCTCCTTGCTGCTTTTCAGACCTAGCCCCACTTCCTGCTTGGAATTCCAGTTGGTTTTACCTCCAAATCTTCCCCCTCTGCACCATCAAGACTTCCGTTTCTGCTAGTCCCCACTCTCAGCTAGCCAATGACAGCACCCCCCCTCACCCCTGCAGGCTGCCTCGCTTCCGACCCCACCCATCTTCATTCTGTATGTTCCGAACTCAGACTGGCATCAGACTGGCACCCAGTGAGGGACCTCTTCTATGAAGAAGCAGGATGAGGAGGTGTACTAGCTCACACAGCTGGTAGTTTCCTGTCTCTGTGGTCATGATAAAGAAAAATGGATGTCTGCCCTGAGGTATCACGTAGTATAATATATCGCCCACACATGCAGGTTGGCAGTCCAATCTGGAATGTATTTTGTGCATTTAAAAATATTTATTTATTTATGCATGCAAGAGCTGCGGTATAGGCCAGAGGTGTGGGGAGTGAGATGATTCACCAGAGACAGAGTGGGGAGCAGAACAGGCAGATTGAATGAAAAACACTGCTGAGGGGATCAGCGGGCAAGACAGGAGAAGTCTGCTGCGCCATGAGGGACGCTCCCTGGCCGGGGATCAAACCTGAGCTGCAGTGGCTCTGGATAGCTTCATGGTGCTGAGATTTAACCCTTTGAGCCACCAGGGAGGCCCATTTTGTGCATTTTTTATTCCTTCTCTTGCTTCTACCCTTCGCAGCCAGCTTCCTCCACTGCCAGCCTGAATGTGCCACTATGGTGTCCACATGTTGTCCCTTCCTGGGTCGGTCCAGCCCAAACCTACCTCCAGACCTCAGAGTCCTCCCTTTTAATTCTCAAAGGACACATGGTCAGATGCTTGGCTGGGTACTTGTCAGACAATATTAAAAATATAAGCATAAATGATCCGTAAAGATGTTTAGCTCATTTTAAGATTAAGTGCTATCATTTAAAATATCAATTTCATTTTTGATGTTCAATAAGCAAATTATGATATTAAAAAAAAGTGTCACTTGGTTTATGTCTTGACCTCAGAGAAAGTTCAAAGGCATCTAGGCCAGGCTCAGATCAAGCACTTTTACTGATGTCACCCACCATGAACACATGAACCGCTTTCACATGGAGAAAAACCTGTTTAACAATGATTCAAACTATTTTTATTGTGTTTTCCAGCTTTACTGAGGTGTCATAGATGAATAAAATTGGAAGACAGTATAGCTATGCTATTGTAAAAGGTTCCTTCTATCTAGTTAGTTAGCACATCCATCACCATCACAGATTTCCAAAGACTGTCCAAAATCACATCCTATTGTCATGAGACACATTACAAGGTTAACCATAGTGATCACAATTAGACTTTATGAATTTGGAAACCACTGGTGCCTTGAGTTTTTTTTTGGGGGGGTCGTGGTGGCATAGTCTGATTTAATTAATTTTAAATCAAATTATTTCTATTGAATCAACTTTCATTTACAACACTGCATACGATTTAGAGGTGCAGCTTTACACCTCTTCACATGTATGTTCTCACACCACATGCACCATCATTCTTCCAGCTGCCTGCTCCCATCCTTCTTTCCCCTTCCCCTCCCCTCTGGTAGCCTCAGTTCTGCAGTCAGATTTTTGAGGTTGGTTTAATCTGTTCCTTTACTTTGTTTCTCTCTGTTCCACATGAGTCAAGCCATTGGTGTCCTTCTCCTCACCTATTTCCCTTAGCATCCATGTGCCTTGAGTTTTGTGTTTCCTTGGGCAGTGTTCTTTCCCTGAAAATTTAACAAGGGGCAGTGATTCTGCTGCAAGGAAAAACTGCAACTTGAAAACAGGTTTATAGTACATTTGAGTGTTAATGGTACAGTATCAGTCTAATACCGTACTATTAAATCCTGAAGGCTTTCGTTTCCATCAAGGACTTTTTTCCCTCTAGGTTGCCTCAGGTGAAAGCTTGTTGAGGTGATTCCAGATGGCATCTGTGGCAAGGTTACTGTGGAGTTGTAGGGTAAACGAAAGAGTCATCAGGTTTTTCCGCCCTCCCCTCAATGATAGATCTCTGCAGGCCTACACGCGTGCCTGATGGCGGGCACCTCAAGCAGGGTTTGGGCATGAGTGAGTGGGTGCACCTGAGCCCAGAGACTAGGCTTATAAGTAGAGAAGAAGTAGAAACAGAAGCGGGAGAAGTAGCAGCGGCGGCAGCAGCAGAGAACAGGGCGTGGAGCAGAGGACTGTTGGATGATGGGATGCAGCAGAGAGGCCGCGAGAGAGCCCAGAAAGAGTGAAGATTCACTGGGGGCTGGGAGGGCTGCCAGCCTCCTGGGCCCCCTACCCCATTGCTTGCCCTGTACCTGGTTGCCTCCCTGCAAGAGACCCTTAAAAGCCTAAAAAGCCACCGAGGGCTCCAGAACTCCTTTACCCATCTGCGCAGCTCCACGGAGAACCTGCCTGGTGCTCTTCTTGCTGCCACCAGAATCAAAAACCATTGTCAAGGCCAAGAAATTCTCAGAGACACGGTGGATGCAGGTAGGACGACTGGATGGACTCCAAGGGAAGCCGCCTTATCTCTGATCGTGGGGAATTTTAAAAGCGCACACAGGTCTGTCAGGGGCCTTAAAACCAGGTGAGGTGGTTTCTGTTTTCAGGTTCTGCTACCAGCTGTAGCGCCTTAGGTCTCTCCCCTGCTCTGTGCTGGTCTGGGATCCCCCCCAGCTGTGTTTTCTTGTACAATTAGTTGCATGTCCCTGTGATGGTTTCCTCATCTTGAAAATGGATTATTTTTCATAATCTTGTTTTACTTAATGAGCTCAGACATGGAAACTGCTCTTGTAAGCACATAGGTGTTTCATAACTAGTAGCTGTAGTGTTTCTGCTGTCGCTATTTTCTGGCAGGTCGAAAAGGATAAATGAGAGGACGCTCACCAGGACAAGCAACATAATTTGCAGAGTCCAGCACAGAGTGAGAAACGTAAGGGACCTTGGTCGAATCATCATCGAGAAGTTTCAAAGCTGGGCTGGTAGAGCATGAAACCCTGTGCGGACCCTCCTGTTCAGGGCACAGGAGCGTTCGCACTCCGTGGGTGCTAAATGAGTGCCTGTTCGCCTTGGCGTCAGCTCACGCGCCGCACGGATAGCACCGACCACTCGCTGTCACTTGTCCCTGCCTTAAGGATAAGGCCTGAGACCCGCCGTCCGTGCAGCAGTCGCTCCTGCTGGGGCCCGCGGCTCAGCCCAGCCGTGGTCGGGCCAGCAGGGTCTCGCCGGGACGGCCCCGGGAAGATCGGGTCTGTCCGGCGCCCCGGGCCGGCCCCAGACGTCAAAGGCGGCCCGGCCACCCGGCTGGCTCTTCGCTGGGCCGGGCCGGGCCGCCGGGTCTCGCGGCGCTCAGCGTCGGGGCCAGCAGCCTCCCGGCGTGTTTACCGGTTGCCCGAGGAGACGCGTCCGCTCTCGCTGCGACGTCCCGCTTGCGGGCTGCGGGCGGCCGGCGGGTCCCAGCCCCTGCGCTCCCGCCAGCATGAGCCGCGGCGGCCACTCCGACTCCAGGCGCCTCGATCCCACCCGCGACGCCGCCTTCGGCGCCTCGTCGCCCGCGCCCGAGGTACGGTCGCAGTGCGCGGGCAGCAGGGGCGGGGGTGGCCCTGAGCGCACCGAGGGGGGCAAAGGCGCCCCTTCCTGGCAACCTTGCCCCTGAGCGCGTGCGTGGATCGCGCCAGACACGATCCTGCCCTGGACGGGGACTGGGACGGCCGCGGCCGCTTGGGTTCAGGAAGCTCTGAGCGGTCCTGAGTGTGTGGAGCGCGTCTGAATTTTAACTTGTGCCAGTTTGCTGCTGGGACCTCTTAAACGGGTTCAATGGTACAACTGCATCTGGCTCCTGTAGAGCCTTCCGCAGTCTCCCCCACCCCCATCTCCCCCAGGAGCAGAGGCTTTCGTTTAGCTAACACTGTTCTCCAAGGAGACGTGATTCAGAGCAATTTCTCAAAATCTGATGTGGCAGGATTCACGCCTGAGTAAAGTCGTTGGACTTTTCGTTGCTAATCACTCCAGAAACATGAGTAACTCAGGTGCCCTTGGGCTATTGACTTGCTTACTCCCAGGAGTTACTTGGGCGCGCGTGCACACACACGTTCTGCTGGCTCAGCTGGGTTAAGTATCCTCTGAACCCCAGGCATAAACAGTGTCAGGCTAGTTGCCAGGGATGGGAGAGTTGTGTTTGGCTGAAATACTAATCTAAAGATATCTTTAACCATGTAGCATGTATTATCCATCCCTGTATTCATATTTCCCTGTCCATAGCTATGTATCTATCTGCCTAGATCCATCCATCCCTGGGGGATACTCTTAGATTTAGAACACGGACTGGATTTTCCAGCATACTATGTGAATTCTTCTAAATTTAGCGACTATGCCTGTTGCCTTAAATCTGACCTATATTTAGATTTCATTGACTCGTAGCATATTTGTGTAAAATTGTAACTGTCTTGTACAAATAAAACTAATTTGAACTTCATTTGACATTTTCATATTTTATCCCAATGTGGTGGGATTAATTAAGAATGTTAGTCTGTGCACAAGAATGTTGTGTTTTCATATTATTTGTGTATTTTTGGAGGACCAATTGAGAGTAACTTTCAGACATCATCGTCCTTCGTCCCTAAATATTCTAGTTGTATTTCTTGAGAGCAGGGTTTTCTCTAGGCAAGATACAATGATCAAATTCAGAGCATTTGACATTGTTGCAGTGGTACTATCCAATGCACACTATTAAAATTTTGCCAAATGTCTCAATAATGTGATTGTCCGCAGATTTATTTTCCTTCGTGTTAGGAGCATATGTTGTATTTAGTTATATGTCTTTAGTCTCTTTAAACCCAGAACAGTCACGCAACCTTTCTTTGTCTTCTGTGATACTGATGTTTTAACAAAATTTAGGTTGTGTTGTAGAATAGGTTTACTGGTGGTTTTGCAGGATCCTAGTTTTGGAAGGAATATGATGTAACTGATGTGTCTTAATGCATCACACTGGGAAGCACGTGATGTCTGCTCATCTCACGGTTGCTGGCATTCCTGTGTGGTCTCTGTCAGAGTTGGAGGGCTAAGTAAGTTTTAGCGATAAATAAGTAATCATCTTAAACAATCTTATTAATTCATATTGAGATTTTAGGGTAAATTTTACCACCTGTAAAAATGATAATTTCCACCAAGCCCAAATTTTTAATTTTATTTTTATTTTGTGTAGAAGAACTAGGGGGCAGGCCAGAGGTGTGGGGGAGGCAAGAGGATTCACCCAAGACAGAGTGGGGAGCAAAACAGGCGGATCCACTGAAATACACTGCTGAGAGCAGCAGCAGGTGACACAGGAGAGGTCTGTTGTACCATATGTGGGTCAGCTCCCTGGCTGGAGATCAAACTCAGGCCTTAGCAGTGACAGTGCTGAGACTTAACCCCGAGGCCACCAGGGAGGACCCCAAAACATATTTTAATTGACCTCAAAGACTTAAATTTTGTTGAGAATAAAAGCAGAAAGGCCAGCATTTATTGCAATTAGTTTTTCTACTTACAAACACGGCATCTGGGGCAATCTTATAACTCAGGTAGGGCAGGGATTTCACATAAAGGAAATGACACTGGCTGGCTCAGTTAACAAATGATGGAGTTGGAATTGACTATCATTCTCTTGAAAGCTTGGTTCTTTTTTTTTTTTTTTTTTTTTTTTAACCACATCATGGGTCAGTGAAAAGGCAAAGCAGGATGGAGAAGCAGGCCCCTGCAGGCAGAGAGGGTATTTATTAGCTTTGGACTCGAGCAATCCTGATGTACCTCTTATCATCTATGTCACGTTCAACAAAAAGGTGATTAATATCTCAGAAACTTAGTTTGTTCATCTGAAACATGGGACCATAATATTGATCAAAACTACCTGTGGGGTAGTTTTGGGATTTCACAGTTAATATATGGAAAGCACCCAAGAGAGTGATAGAATAAATGCTTGTTAATAACAGCTATTATTTTCTTTGGAAATTTGACCTGGTATTTTCACTACTACCACCCACTACTCCTGCCAACACCAACACTGTCATTGATACCTCAGCAATCAGTTATGGAGGATCTGTTTTGGGGGAGGTGATGGGACACAGAGGCTATGAAAAAGAATTTCATAATCACTGTTTTCAAGGAAGAGTCAAGAGTTCACCATCAACAGCTATATATAGTTCCTCAAAGCAAAAAGATTTAGAACTAGTCATGTATAATTATTAAGGGAGGTCAGTTTTCCCTCTTACCTTCCTAGAACTTCTACTTTCCAAAAAAATTACATAAAATATACATAATATAAAATTTACCATCTTAGCCATATTTAAATGGCATTAAATACATTCACATTATTGTGCAATTATCACTGGCAGCTCTAGAATGTTTTTTATCTTGCATGTCTTAAAGTCCATACCCGCTGAACACTAATTTTCTGTTTAGCCCTCTTCTCAGCCCCTCCTAACCACCATTCTATTTTTTTTTTTTTTGAAGAATTTGGCTACTCTAGGTACCTCATGTAAGTGGAATAATACAATATTTGGTTTTTTGTAATTGACATTTCACTAAGCATGTCCTTAAGGTTCATTCAAGTTATAAAGTGTCAGAATTTCCTCCTTTTTTAAGGCTGAATAATTAACATGAATTTATATTTATGTCTGTATCATAGCTATATCTATAGCTATATATAGAGTTTGTTTACCCATTTATCCATGAGTAATTGGGTTGTCTCAACATTTTGGCTATTGTGAATATTGTTACTATGAACAGGGGAGTACAAATATCTCTTCAATACTTTGCTTTCATTTCTTTTGCGTATATGCCTCCAATGGAAATTGCTGGATCACATAGTCATCCTGTTAATTTAAAAAATTTTTTTAGGAGTTGCCGTACTGTTTTCCCATGGTAATTGCACCATTCCATTTTACATTCCCATCACCAATGCACAAAAATTCTAATTTCTCCACATCGTTGCCCACACTTGTATTTTCTTTATCTTTCTTTTTTATGGTAGTCATCATAATGGGTGTGAGGTAGTATCTATTTCCGCCTTTAAAATTTTTATTTATTTATTTATCTGTGTCTTTTACATTACTGTATATTCCCCGTAGGTTTCCCACCACCAATTCACCCATGAACCATCACCACAGTCCCCTGTGCTCCCCTCTCCCCCGTTCTGAGCCCCAATCCTCCCCCCTCTCTCACTGGTTGACGCTCTTGTATTTGGTTCCCCTATATTCCTCTTATAAGTGAGACCATTTGATATTTTTCTTTTTCCTTTTGGCTTATTTCACTGAGCATGATCCCTTCTAGTTCCATCCATGTTGCTGCGAATTGCATGTGTTTATCTTTTTTGAATGCTGAATAGTATTCCATTGTGTGTATGTACCACATCTTCTTGATCCAGTCATCTATTTTTGGGCATCTGGGTTGTTTCCATATATTTCTGCTTTTTATAGAACCATTTCCTTCCTCTTCTAGTTTGCTGTGTTTTCTTTCTTTCTCCTTCTTTTTAATCATCTCAAATTCAACAAAAGATCTGGCTCTAATCAGATCTTTATATGAATTGAAGTCAGAAGGCTCTCTAGATATAAAGAAAAAAAAAAAACCAAGTTCTCCAAAAAAGGTAAGAAAAGAAACAGGAAACAAAAAAGCGGGGAAATAAGGAAAAAGACCAAAGTTTGGGGAGAGAAATGTAAATATATGAGTGATAGCAATAAATAAGATTAGATTAAATGCTCAGTTAACTGACAAAATTGTCAGAATATCAATTTTAGAAAATCTAGGTATAAGCCACGTATGAAAGACACATAAAAGCAAAAGGATATGGGAAAGCAGAAATCAAAAATATATAAAAAGATTTACCTGGTGGCAAATAATAACTAAAAGAAAGTTGATTAAATATAGTAGATTATACAAAATACAGAAAAGTATTACTAGGGGTAAAGATAGTCCCTGTAATGATACAAATTATATCACTATCACATAATAGTAAAAATTTTCATTCATTAGGAAGTTCTAAAAATTATAAATGTGTATCCACCTAATAACATGGCTTCAAAATATATAAAACAAAGCAGAAATAAAAATCTCTAAGGCAATTTAGACAACTCTTTAACTAGACCAGACTATTTTTAATGTACCACGGTTAGTATTTGACAGGTCTAACAGACAAAAATTGGTAAGGGAGCCATTAAGAGAGCTAACAATACAAATTTGGTTAAGTCATTGCAAAGAAGAGAAGTGTATAAAATATTTGGGATAAATATTGTAAAAGTTAACAGGATGACTTTCCCCCTTTGCTCAAGGAATAAATACATTTAGACTTTGAATCAATCAACTAGACAAAAATCCTAGAAAGTGTATGCTCTATTGAGTAAGGATTGAAATAGGTAAGTAATTACATATTTTCCCCTTGTTTTATACTATCAAAAATAAATGATCATCTACTTGTGAGAAAATACACAAAATCATCTCAAAGGATTTTCTACAAAATTACTGAGCAATACTCTTCAAAAGGGTTCAGGTTAGGACTGGAGGAGACTAAGCAGCTAAATGCAGCACGGGACTATGGATTGACTCCTGGGCCAGAAAAAGGATGTTTTGGAAAAAGCGATAAAATTTGAATAAAGTCTGTAGTTTAGTTAACAGTTTCATATCAGTGTTAATTTCCTGGTGTTAATAAATATACTTAAGTCATGTAAGTTACTAACTTTAGGGGAAGCTGGTTAAAGATTATACAGAGACTTTTAATTTTGCAAGTTTTGTAAACTTAAAATTATTTCAAAATAAACAAATGGAAAAGAAAATCATTTAATTCATTTGCATATCCAACTTTGTTTTAACTACAACTTAACTTCTCCTGGTATCTAGTTATTCTTCAACTTCCTACTTTAGAATGTAGCATGAGGGAAAACATTCAAAGGACAGGTAGGAGAGAAGAACTTTCTGAACATCAAAGAGAGCGAGTTTTTCTTTCCGTATTGCTAAGATTGTGTATCACTTAATGTTAACAAATACAGTGTGTAGTATATTTCTGACAATAATGAGTAATTTGGGTTGTATTTGAGCTGACTTGACTAATTATTAGGACTTTCTTTTTTCTCATGTTCAAGGACAACTTAAAAAATGTTAATTGAAAAAGGGAGTAACATTTGCTGCACTAGGAATTATTTATGCTATGTTTTTCACCCAAGTTTTTTTCTTTTTTTCCTTTGTTTTGCTTCCAATTCTTTCTCTTTGAAACTGGTGCTTTGGTGACTTTGATCTAAGGCAGAGAAGTACAAAGACATTGCTGAGATGGACCTTAGCACACTTTCTCTTACTAATGTGAGTACAACTCATTGGTGATAGCGCCTTTATTGGTATTTTTAGATAGTGCTGGAATAAAATGTTTTCAATATTGCTTATGCAAATAAATGAGTTATATTTCTAAAAATAAATATGAGTTATATTTCTGAGTAAAATACCTTACTTTTAATTGAATGAAATGAATCACCCTATGATTTTCCTCTTGAATATTCCCTTTTAATTTTGATGAAATGTATTTTTGAACATACCTAGGTCATCATAGTTTAACCTCAATGCAAAGGGAACAATTGAAAGGTCTGTAATGGTCCCGTTTCTCTAAGTCTCTTGTCCTTCAGGATATAAGAAATGGATAGCAGTAGAGGATACTTAAAAAGGATGTCTTGGTGTTGAACTCTTGTGAATGTTTGGAGTAAGCAAAAATGAAAAGTTGAGAGGAAATAAAACCAAAAATATTCTGCATAGTGAATCTTTTTTTTTAAATGCTTTCTTTTTTTTTTTTTTTAAAGATTTATTTATTTATACATACAAGCTGGGGTACAGACCAGAGGTGTGGGGCGGCGAGAGGGTTCACCGGAGACAGAGCGGGGAGCAGAACAGGCAGATCAGAAATACACTGCTGAGGGGAGCAGCGGGCAGGCAGGAGAGGTCTGCCTCACCATGTGGGAATCTCCGGGGCCGGGCTTCGAACTCGCATCGCTGCTGCCGACAGCTCCACAGCACAGTGCTTAACCGCTGCGCCACCAGGGAGGCCCTGCATAGTGAATCTTAAGGTAAATTCTTCGAATGTAAGAATCTCACTGGAAGGCAACTCTTTATCAAACAACCAGACTTGCAGACAGCAATAGTGAAGGTCAGAAAAGAATTCCATTTAGGGGAAATGATTGTTTCTGTATTTAACCAGGTGGATGAGGGACAATAGCACAGCAACTAAGAGCATGGACTTTGGAGTCAGACAGGCCTTGGTTTGAATTCTGATTGTGAATTCCATTCATTCTTTGTTCACTCTAAAGATATTTACTGATACCCAGTCACTGGGGACACGGTGCTTATGTGGATCTTGCTCTTACAGTGGGGGAAGTAGATTTAAGTAAATACTCATAAATAAATAATAGTTACTACCGGTCATAGCATGAAGGGTAAGTGTGGGTGCATTGAGAACAAATAACGCTGAAACCTAATTTAGACTAAGTGTCAGGGAAGCCCATTTAAGCCCCCAAAGTAGACCATGTGGCTGAGTTGTGTGAGCAAGACTAATGGAGGTTGGAGTTGAGATGGGAGAGGAGGGCAGGAGACAAGGGGGAGGAGTAAGAAAATGCTGTCGTGAGATCTGGTCAAATTCCTTATCCTTCAAACCTAAATTTCCTTTTTATATAATGTGGGAAGTGGTACCAGTCCCACATGGCTGCTATCAGGATTAGATGACATTGTAGTGGAATCATGCTTATTATAGAGCTCCTGTAATAAGAATTGCCTCCCTGGCGGCTAATAATAATAATACTCTTATGAAGTTTACATTCTGGTGAGGTAATAATATTTACCTTAAGAATGAATATAAACAAAGAGAGGCTGATAGTTGCTTAAAAATCTCAGAGAAAAATTCCACATTATGCTAACTTTAGAAATGAATTATTTGTTATAGTCACAACTGAGGGACAAGGCAAGACAAAACATCTTAATGTTTTCTGATTTTCAAGTGAATTTAAGTGACATATATCAGCGAGGTTGCAACGTAAAGATACTGAAGTTACAGAGAAGTGGATTAATGTAATTGCCCAGAAAGTACATCTAGTATGTAAAACCTTGAGATTAACTGTTGTACAGGCTGTGACAATAAGCTGAGAAGGATGAGTTAAAGAAATGATTGCAAATTTGTTAGCCAAGATATTTTCATAACAAGATTCAGAAAAACTATAAGTGAGATAGGAAGAAACCTTCACCCTAAAAGGATTAAGGGTTATAATTTTGATTCCCTCAAGGTAAGGGTTTCATAGATGTTTTCCACTTGTGCCCTTACCTAGCAAGATGTACATGAATAATTCTTGGTCTTTCCTCCCCTATGTTTCTTCGTCAAACTTCTATCCCCTACTGCTTCTAAAGCTCCTATTTCTATTTTTTATTTACAAGAGGTGGGTGGAATTTCACCTATACTTGTCCTAGTGGACCATTGTTTAGCAATAGTAACGTGCAATTAGAATTAAGTAAAGACGTTCAGCTAGATTTCTTTATCTTTGATATGCTAACCCCAGAGATGGGACCAGAGAGAAGACTTTCCATCCATCCATGGAAATATTCATTTATCCATTCATCATCCACCCATCATGTGTCCAGCCATTCATACTCCATCCATCAACTCATTCATTCATTCAGACATTGAATGGATATCCATTCAACAGACAGTTACGGGTATGCCCATTCTGGGCTAGCAAATGTGTTTGGGGCTAGGGTACAATATAATTGTCTTCAAAGTTTTGGTCTCCAGCTCACAATTTTGTAGTTGAACCATTCATTCATTTATTGATATTCAACATGTATTTTGTGCCTACTCTGTGCCTGGCACTGCTGTAGACACTGGGGGTACCGTGCTAAGTAATAGACACCAGGGCCTATTTTGCTGGCACTATGGCCACTGGTGACCCTGAACTGGAGTAAGACGAGTGAAAAATGAGTGAATGAATACAAAGTATTTGGGGTTTTCATTTAGAGGTTTGGTGATGTTTCTACTTTTGTTTGTGTCAATTAGCCTAGGGTCAAATTGGTTTTGCTATACTGTTTCACTTAAAGTCCCAGTTTCCAAGAACCCATTTGCTATGTTAAATGAGGACTTACTGTCTTTGATACTTGCTTCCCCCTATTTTTTTCTTTTTAAATTTTCTTTATTGCCATTTGCTTCCTTATTTTATTTTTTGTTTTGTTTTCCTTGGTTAAGGAATGAAACAGATATTTTGGAGGGAAAAATCTGTCAGTCTCTAAAATCTACATTCTCTAAAGATTATGGGACAAGTAGGAGGGGGGGAACTTCAGTTTATATTTCTTCTACAGTATAGAAAGTGATTAGTTGTTAGGAAGTCTGTTCCAGAATACCCAGGGAACCAAAAGGAAGATGCCTGTTCTCCTGTGCGGGCTTCTGGTTATGCAGGGTACCCACGATTTCAGGATTGTCAATGCTACCAGAGAGGCACAGGCTGAGAGGGGGTACACATGAGGTGTAGGGGGCTTGGGGGTGGGAGGAGTGGGGATCTGGAGGGCATTTGTGGACTTCCTGCACCAGCCCACCACCAGGTGAGGGCTTCAGTGTGAGCCAGCCAGCCCCAAGGCAGACGGCGTTTGGTCTAACAGAGGCGCAAGGACAAGACTATGGAGTGAGTCAGGTGAGAGGACTGAGATCCTAGGGAAAAGAGGCTCCATCCATTCAGTCACTTATTCTACAAGTAATTATCGAAGGTCCACACTGTGAAGGCCTGAGCAGGTGCTAAGTATGACTTAGTAGACACCACAGTCTTTTGAGGGAGACATAACATACTTAATTAAGCATGTGATTTATTCCTTTCCATTGTGTTGGGTGCAGTGAAGGAGAAGCTTGGTGTTTAGGAGAGAATGGCTGAAGGAGAGCAGTGTGGTGGGGAGTGTTGGTTGGTTGGCTGCTACAGAAAACTAGGCGGAGGAGGACTTAAATGGCAAGTGTGAGAAGGGGGAAGGGGTTGCTAGGAAGATGTATCTCGGGGCACTTTCCTGGCCCCTCTGACCTCTCACCTTCTGCAGCCACTGAAGCTCTTTATGTAGAGCCTGCGAGGAGGATGGAGTGAGGTTGAGCTCTGGCTGGAAAGAGATAGTTGGCGGTGCTTTTCTTTTAAAAAATTCTATTTTTTTAATCGAAGTAACCTTGGCTTACAACACTGGTTCTGATTTAAAGGACTCGGCTCACACCTCTTCAAGTGTATGTTACCACACCCACCAGCAAGGTGCCACAGCCTTTCGCTACACTCCATTGTGCCCCTTCCCCCCAAGGAAGGGCTCCCTCAAAACCAGCCTCCTCCCTTGAGTCTGCTCTGTGGGGTGCGCTGAGGACATCCTTATCTCTGTGATAAGAAATGAGAATTGCTAAGCACTACCGAGTAAGGTCTGAAATCAGAGTTAAATATGATTTATTTGGGGAACAAAAGGGATAGAAATTAATTATGAAAACTGTGATTCTTGCTTTTTCTTCCAAAGTTTCTTATAAGAAAGTTATTTTAATTTTTTTGGTAAGCAAGCTATTTAAATTCTATTACCTATAACTTCTTTTTAAACAATATTTTGATTTAACCAGTGTAGTATTAACTAGGAACTTGTGTCAAGGGCATAGATTTTACCAGTGTTGACAGTATATTTTCTTTCTTAAAAAAAATGTTTATTGACGTAACATCGGTTTATAGCATTATGTAGGTTGCGGGTGCACACAATATAATTTTTTTATACCTTCCTAAAGTGAAGAGAGTTTACATCTTGCTAGCTTCTCACCATCTTCACCTTTTTTTTTTTTTTTACCAAAATGGGCCTGTGTGGAGGCTTTACTGCTAGCAGAAGTTTGTATATACTGGACCTTGGAGTTGCCTTCTAACAAAAGAGAAATAACTAGAAATGATGAGGCAGCATCACTTTTTTATTGAGTTTTCTTTCGGCAGAACTAAGGGCACCTTGGAAGAGAAAGTAGGGACTTAATGCAACACAGAATTATTGAGGTAGTTTTCTACTCTGCTGGTTCTTTGTTAATTGGAGACTTTTTTATAGTTAATAAAAGGCATTAGAAATCATTCAATTCTTGTGTTAATCCTTGAAGGCATTTATTATTTTGGCTATAATACTATTTATATTCTGTTTCTTTTAATGGTGAACTTCCTGTCCCAAATGCATCCAAACATTGTAGTTGCAGAACAAATGCATTCCAGTAGTGCTGGAAATTCAGTGATTCTTCTTTCTGTTCTGCCGCCCTTGGGCACATCAAGGTTCAAGTTCAGGCTCTGCAGCCACTGAGGAATTCACAAATGTAGCACTGGGTGTCTAAGTCTGAACTATGGGAAGATTAGGGTGTGAAAACAGAGAACCCAGTGAGTTAGACTCTTTAGGGAGACTTTCAGTTGCTATTTACTTAAGAATTTAATTTTTGTACTAAAATTATCATTGCATTTCCTTTAAAAACTAGAGCATTACAAATAAAGCTACAGTTCCCTTTGTCAACCTGTGGTCTTCTTCCTCTCCTCCCTTCTCCAGAGGTAATTAGTACTGAAATTTGGTGAAAATCCTTCCTGGAAAAAAAAAACACATTAAAATACTTTCTGCAGTCATACTTATCTCTATGGAATATGTATTATTTTTAACATGTATTTTTAAAACATAATGGTATCATACCCTTACTTGTGTTCTCTAGTTTACTTATTTTAAAGACAGAATGTTTTTAAGATCTATTTATGTTCTTCCAAACAGATTTAGTTACGTTCTTTTAACTGTTTTCTAGCATCCCATTCTATTGATGTACTAGAGTTGACCATATATACATAAAAATGTATAAGCATATAGATTGTATTACATATAAACATATATGTGACAATACATAATACACATTATGTTAAAATGTATATAACACATAAGCTTAAATATTAATTATATATAACATAGAAGCACATGTAATATGTGTAATAAGCATTGAATATGTGTATATGTATAAACATACAAGCATTATATATAACATAAGTAATAAATATAAATAATAAATATAGAAATAAATGTATGCATATAAGAATTCTATATATAACATGTGCATAAACTTATATAACGTATAAAGAAATATATAACCTTAAAGCATTCTGATGTTTCAGAATTACATCAGGATTAGTACTTGAAGCAAACCCCAAAAGGTTTAGTATTTAAGTTTTTCTAACTGCAACGCCTCCCTATCCAATGAACATTAGACTCAGTTTCTTTTAGTAGATCAATAATGTTAAGAATATTTTGGAATATTTTATTTTTAATAAACATATTGAATTAGAAAGCTTTTTTATGTGAATAACAGTGTTACCTGGGAGAAAAGGAATGGGACAATAGTGTAAAAATAAAAGATCAGCTTTTTCACTAAACTTGATTTTATGCAGGAAATGTCTTTTGAATCTTTCCCCATTATCATTAAGAGATGGACATTCAGATTTATTTCTTGGATTCCACACTCACTATACTCTCCCCTGCAGACTGTTGTGAGCCCAGAAACTAAATACAGATATGAGAAGAAAGCAAAGCAGGAGAGGGAAGAAAGTCCTTCAAAGTTGGGAGAATGGATGAATGGTCCAAAATTGGCTGAAATATCAATTAGGTTGGCGAACTATAATTCGCAAGACTTAACTTATGCACTGTAAATTAGGGAAGCAGCTTTATTTGGTGGTAAGAATTTGGAGACTAGGGGAGAGGATCTTGAAGGATTGCTTATGGCCAGGCTGGAAGCTTGAAGGGGGAGGGTGGGGGAGGAGAGGGAAGTGAAAGCAGCATTCCACTATGGAAGGGCCTGGGCCAGACAACTGGGCTGCTGTATGGACTAATGCTGGAACAAAGGGGAGATCTGTTATGGGATAGAAAGATAAGAATGGATTTAGGAGCTTTTGTGTGTCAGTAGTAGGCAGTGATTTTCTTCTCATTTTTTTTTTTTTTTTTGTCCATGGGATAATAGGACAACTAAATCCCACGGTGGCAAGACTGGCCCAGCACAATTCCCAGGTCAGATAATGGTGCCCATTGTGTGCCAGATTATGAATAAGCGTGTCTCTTCTTTATGCTATTGAGCTTGAAACCATCTTTATTCTGAAAAGACTATGAGCTGCCCCATGAGGCAATTTCAATCATTATGATAATATCAGTAGCAGAATCAAATCATATGTAGTTTGCTTTCTAAAATTAATATAAAATTGCTTCCTGGGTTAGCTGAGAGATAACCTAATAACTTAGATTGTCACCTAATAACTTAGATTGTCTCCATGTGAGGACAAATGGATGAGTTTTTAATCTCGCCATTTTGAATAGGGTAAAATTAGTTTTTTAAAAGTTAAGATTCTTTAGTACTTATAGAAAAAAACGTAAAAGTTTTCAAAAAATTTTGTTAACTATAGGAGGGCTTACTAGAAAGGAGCAAACCCTAGGAAAGGTCTAATCACGTTGAATCCTCTAAGGTGGTTTCTTTACTTCATGTTCTTTGAAAACACCACATAGCGGGGTTTGTGATGTTTGTCTATCCTTGCCCTTACTCCTTTTTTAAAAATTTAAGGTGGGGTTGTTTATTCTGATTATGAAAGTAATACACGGTGATTGTAAGGGGTTTGGAAAATATAGAAATACATAATGAAGAAAATAAAATCTAATCCTATAACTAAAAGATAACCACAGTTAACATTTTTTTATGGTACGAGAATCACAGCAGCAACAGGAGCCTTTAACTTGCTGCTCTCAGTTCATGATGGAGTTGAAGGAGGAACGTTAGGGAAGCTGATGCGTCTCACTGAAATCATGAGCAGCTAGAACTGATTGATACACGTGGAGTTTCAAGACCAGAAAACAAACATGAGACCTTTTCTCGATACCTTTTTTTTAAGTGTCCATGGGACATTCATAAAATTGAGCTTTCACAAAAGCCTCCATAAATTCCTCAAAGTCAATATAATAGTCAAGAATGACGGCGAAAATGCATGATGACTGGTCCAGCGAGGGCACCTTCCAGGCTGGATGGACCCGATGACGAATGGATGCAGGATGACTACACGCACACCCCGGTGAATATCGACCCTGAGCGACCTTCTCTGAGTGCAGTGCAAGAATGTGAAATCCATAATAAATCCAGAAAACAGGGCACAGCTCAGGTGAAAGAAAAAAAAAAAAAGAAAAAATCCAAGAAAGGAAAAAAAAAATCCAAGCCAAGTTGAAGACTGTCTGGAAGGAATACCACATGGACCCCCAGGGCAGCAGCAGGGGGACCAAGAGGAGAAGCTCAGCCATAAATGAAGTTATGTGTTCTTCTTCCTCATTGTCTTTCCGTGTCCCTGTAATCCCCTCACATGTGGTTGTCTATTTTTTCTCATCAAGCTATTGCAGTCTTGAAGGAATGGATTTCCATGGTGCACTGGGCCCCTCCTTATTACAGTGCCATATCACTTTATAAAGAGACTTTATACGATGTATGTTTAGATAAATAACACATACAAAGAGATTCATGATATAAAATTGGCTCCTGTGATAATGGAGTTTGAGCTGTCCCGAGGTCTGCAGTCGGCAGCTGGAGAGAACCAGGGCAGCTCTTGGTGGGAGTTCCGGGGTGAGTCTGCGCCAGGCAGGAGAAGACAGTTCCAGCTCAAAGAGGTCAGCCAGAAGCAGCAAACTGCCTTCCTGTACCCTTTGTTCTATCTAGGTCTTCCGTGCATGAGGCCACCTACCCCGGGGAGGGCAATCTGCTGCTCTCGGCCTACCGACCCTGCGTTAATCTCACACGGCACCCCCTCAGTCATGCGGAGTATTATTTAATTAGGTATCTGGACTCTGATCCAGTCGAGCTGTGACACGTCACAGCTACTAAATCATAGAAGAATTCCTGGCCAGTGGGTGAAAAGAGATCTCAGTTGGAAGACTTAACATTCAGAAGATGTCAATTCTCCTTAACTTTATAAAATTAATAAAGCCACAGGATTTTTTTGGGAATTTGATAAGCTAATTCTAAATTTCATAGGGTGCATTCTAAAATGCACAAGTAGGGCCTCCCTGGTGGCACAAGGGGTTAAGTCTCGGCACTGTGAAGCTATCCAGAGCCATTGCAGCAAGAGCTTCCCACAGGGCACAGCAGACCTCTCCTGTCTCCCCACTGCACCCCTCAGCACTGTATTTCAATCTGCCTGTTCTGCTCCCCACTCTGTCTCTGGTGAATCCTCTCACCTACCCCCCTACACCTCTGGTCTACACCCCAGCTCTTGTATGCATAAAGAAATAAATCTTAAAAAAATAAAATGCACAAGAAAAGTCAGAAATACTCTGAAAAAGTAAATCCTATCAGGTACCACCAGGTCCTGCCGGCTACTAAAAATACATTAATAAGCTCACAGCTGCCACCACTGTTGTTTGCCCATGTTGGTGCCTCAGATCCATGCTTTCTCTTTGATTCTTGGTCACACAGGGTGCGTTTCTGCCACAGGACCTTTGCCAGATCTTTTGCTTTTTGAATGATGTGTCTCGCTCCTGCTTCAATGCCTCTTGCCTATTTAATTCCTATTTAATCATAATCAGGGAAATCTTTCTTTCCCACTTCCCTAATCTTAAGTCCGTTTCTTTTGTTATCTTTCTTTACTTTCATTTATTTCAGTTTGTGATTGTGCAGTTATTATTATGGTTGTTTGATAAATGCTTTTTCTTATTAGCCTGGAAGTTTAGTGCCTGACCTTGATAAATATTTGTTGATGAATTATCTGCAGTCTGCTGAACTTAAGAGTGTGATTTAGACCTAACAACTGTCTTCTAATTTCTGCCACAGGCTTACTGACCTAAGCCTGCTCCAGTGTCAGAAGTAGTGATATCTTAATGGGTAGTTTCTTTTACTCAATTTGAAGATGCTAATGCTTTTGATAGCATTCTCTTTTTTTGATAAGATTTATTTATTTATGCATACAAGCTGGGGTGAAGGCCAGAGGTGTGTATGGGGGCGGTGAGAGGATTCACCAGAGACAGAGTGGGGAGCAGAACAGGCAGATTGACTGAAATTCACTGCTGAGGGAGCTGTGGGCAAGGCAGAGAGGTCTGCTGCGCCATGTGGGAAGCTCCCGGGCCGAGTATCAAACTCGTGCTGCAGTGGCTCTGGATAGCTTCATAGTGCTGAGACTTAACCCATTGCACCACCAGGGAGGCCTGATAGCATTCTTGATTAGATTGTAACCTCCTAAAAAAAGACCCTCCCTTCCCCTCCCCTCCCCTCCTCTCTGCTCCACTGCCCTTCTGTCCCTTCCCGTTTCCTCCTCTCCTCTCCTTCCTCCATCCTCCCTCCCCCCTCTCTTTCTGCTTTCCTTCCTTCCCAAAGTCAGTTCTGAACAGTCCCATGTGACTTTTACTATTATGTCCAATGGACACAATATTTTTTCATAAAGGTCATGGTATGTCTGTCATTTCCTAGACCATGGTAATCATTGAAAGAAATTGTCATAGCCATCGGACCACACATTTCCCTGATGAATTTTATAGCATCATATACTATCCAGACCACAGTTCCAGCCTCTCATGCCAACATAGGTAGGTCTTGGTCTATTTTAGAAAGCACGGCCGAGGCAGCTCAGGTGCCAGGGTTCCTTCTGAACGCTGGAGCAGGCTGAACAACACTGGAGCAGGCTGAACAGGATGTGGTTCTTTAATTAGACCCAGTGAAATGTTTTATGCTTTCTCCCCAGTAGCACATCTCTACTGTCCTCTTGAATATGTTGTGACTGGCAACCACCACGGTTACTAAGCGCACCGAAGCTTTTGTTTGACTTTTTGTGGATTGAAACACACTTGTCTTGACAACACTTGTTGTAGAGTTAGGACTTTTAAGATGACTTCTGCATTCACGAGTATCTCCAAACAGTAGTCTTTGGCAGTTGAGTGGCTGGGCTGACATAAACAGGTTTTACTGGTCTGTTCCCTGGGGCCACTTGGATATTCCAGGAGGCCTTTCCTTATGTGACCCCTTTTATTGTCCTTCAGATATGAATCACATTCTTGTATGCCTTTCACAAGGACTGCAGGTCTGGACACTTCAAAGACGTGGGTAGAGGTCTGTCCAAGTTCGGGAGCGACTCTTAAAGGAGGCAGGACTGAGGGATGAACAGGACAGAGCCAACGGCAGAGGTCGCAGGCAGCCAAGCTCATCAAAGCCACCTACAGATGTTTGTGTGGCTCACACAGGGTTTCTTTTTTAAACACTTGACACCTGGGAATTGTTATTCAGAAAGTGTGGCTATAGGATATCTTGAAAAGCTGGATGACTTTAGCAGCTCTGGGATCCGTATTTCTGCACTGGCCATCATCCGTGGAGCCTCAAGCTCTTCCCTTCTGTGTGGACGAGGCTTCTGGACGCACCGTCACATGATCTTGCCCTTCTGGAGGGACCACCCTGCTATCTCGGTCTCGGGCATCCATCTGAGTCACCTCCAAGACTCCTGAGAGGTTGTGCAGTGAGAAGAAAGGGCACAGTGAAGAGTTAGGAAGGGGGCAGTCTCAGATTTAGTGCACGTGATCTCTGTGATAAACAACCCGAACACTCTTCCAAAGATGAGCTGATAAACTTTGTATCAGAAACAGAAGAATAGTGCAAACTGCCTCCTAATTCAGTCAGTGCCACCTCGCCCCTCTTTGTAGTTCTTTGTGAACTCCCAGGTCTGGGAAGAGGTCAGATTCCACTGGAGTTGGGGAGAAGGAAACCTCCTAGAGCAGCAGTCTCAAATGCTGCCCTGGGCGAATGCCTCTTCCACTCTGGGCCGCCTCAGGCTTCCCTTAGAATCTTGGGAATGAGGAAAATGACCTGAACAAAACCTTTTTATCTGGGTATTGTTTTTGACACCTTCAGATTACAAAAATGCTTCTGTACTTAATCTGACTTTGCACTGCTCTGTAGAAAAGACTGTTTATCACTTGTCTATAATTTTTGTCTTTTGGGGAAATCCTATCAGGAAACTCATGATCATCTTTTGGAAATCCCGGTCACTCGAGAGCAGTTAAATCACTATCGAAATGTGGCTGAAAACGCTCAAAGTGAAGTTGCAGCAATTTTGGTCAAATTTGAATGTGCCCAGTCGGAGGTAAGAGAAGCACTTTCGTAACTCAGACCTCTTGAGCTTGGAGATCGGAGTGGAGAATGAAGGTGGTTAGAAACAAGACAACAGAGAAACAAGGCAAAAGGCACAGATTTAACCCCTTTGGCAAAGCTTATCCTCATCCCCTCGCTGTGCCCGACCTCTAGTTATAGAGCATTCCCGAAAGTTACTCGCTTGCCCTGCTGGCCCCAACACAAGGTGTCGTGGGCTGGATTTAGATCTCAGAGGTGCTCCATGGCCTTGAGAGATCTGCGGGCACCTTAGGACTTAGGGTTGAAGTTCTCTGGGCTTTGGGGGGAACCTTTAGTATCTGAGCATTATCAGCCTATACTGGGGGTAGCTTGCTGTCTGGAGCTCTTAGGATGCAATTCTGAATTCCCTTCCTGCAGTTGTTTGGGGGAATTTCTAGGAAAATTGGGCTCCATCCACCTTCTGGATGGAATCAGGTCTAGAGCAGAATCTCTAAGTCTCTCTCTCTCCATCCGTTCTGCTTATTGCCTGCGGACTCGTGAGGCCCTGGCGTCCTACTTGTCTGTGAGGTAGCTAGTGGTTTTGTTGGGTTGCCAGGAATCTACTGAAAGATGAGCTGCTGACGTGTGTGTGTGTGTGTGTGTGTGTGTGTGTGTGTGTGTGTGTGTGTGCAAACAGGACTCACAGTTCCAGAGAAATCCATGCATCCAAAAAGTTTTCTTACAGGATGAACCAGACAGTTCAGTCTCACAGGGTATATACGTTGTTCAGCATTTTGATGCCCCAGAATTTATAAAAATAAAAATCATACAAAAATGAATTTTGTATAAGTCCAAAAGGAATTTTCCTCAGAAATATGAATGTTATTTTTTTTTGTCATGCACAGTAAAGATCCAGAAAATGAGTGGGAGAGACAGAGTGACGTAGTGAATAGCCTGGATTCCTTGGGATACAGCTGTGGTCATGAAATTGCAAAGACCATAGTTTGCAGGTTTCTCACTTCATTGTTTGTCAGCAGCAATATGGATATAGAAAATGGTTTGCCACTGCAAAATATTTCCTTGCTTTTTGCAAAATACTCCACAAATCTTTTGAGTGAGACTGTCACCGCAAGACAATGCTCAGTTGGCTTTGAAAAAGACAGACTATGACGTTTACTGTTTAGGCATAAGTTTCCATCTGGTAATACAGATACAAATATGAAAAAAAGGAAGTAACTTGGATTAAGTCATAAATAAAAAAGTGACATTTGAAATTATACCGTAAGGTTTCTTGAAGGGACTTCAAACTTTCTTCTTTTTACATCTTTTTCCACGTTAGCTTCGAGACCTACGGTCCAAGATGCTTTCTAAAGAAGTTTCCTTTCAGGAGTTGAAAGCAGAAATGGAGAACTATAAAGAAAATAATGCCAGAAAGTCATCTCTACTCACCTCCTTGAGAGACAGAGTTCAGGAGCTAGAAGAAGAGTCGACAGCGCTTTCTGCTTCTAAAATCAGAACAGAAATCACAGTTCATAATGCACTCAAGGAGAACCAGGACTTGAAGAAGAAAGTTGTTGAACTCTATGGGAAATTACAGTAAGGCCAATTCAATATATCTCTCAGTGGAGTTAGCGATAGAATCATAGATTCTGGTAGCAGGATGCACCTGTGAATACGCCGGCGTTCTGCATTATTTGGCCGTGAAACTCAATTTGGAAAAAAAAAATTATTGACCTCCAATATCTTTAGAGTCTTAAAATTTTTCAAGCTCAT
>PVIJ01000849.1:90731-110826 GCA_004024925.1 Scalopus aquaticus
TTGTTCCCACCCCTGCTTCCCCCCGCACCCCCCCCCCCGCCAGTTACCTAAATTCTGCCATCATATTTCTAGGCTTTGTTTACTTTTTTTCCATCCATATTCTACATGTAAGTGAAATCATCTGTTATTTGTCTTTCTCCTTCTGATTTTTTCACGTAGCATCTCCCCCTCCAGTTCTACCCCCAAGTTCATTTATAATGCTACCAAGAGTCTTAGAGAATTGACCCGAGCATGTTTGTGTCCCCTTGATTAGGGCTGAAATGCTAACATGTACAGTTTGGAAGATTTTTTTTCCAAGTATAGGTATAACAAGAGGTGATGGGGCAGTGCACAGAGGGAGCTTTTTTACTCAGAAACTAGTTATGAAAGTGATTCCAGAAGCCCAGACACCCAAGCACTCCTCATTATGTATTATTGCCAGTTTATGCAGAGAACTCAGGAAACCCAGGTTTTCCATACTAGTGCTGGCAAAGGTGGTTATTGAGACAAAATTGGCAATCTACTGTTCCTACCCCCTCTTTTTTAGCCTTAGAAGCCCCACTTTGTTTATTGGTGTCTGATAATTTTTAAGTACTTACTTTGTTGAATTGTTTGCTAAACAAATGTCAAGTATTAGAATTGCTTTAATACTCATCATTTCCTTAATGCCTTCTACTTTTCTGTAAATGGCAATATTTTATCTTTTCTTATTACTGAATATTATTCCATAGTCTGGATATATCACATCTTCTTAATCAATCTTTAATCATGGGTATCAGATTATTTCCTTGTTCTAGCTACTATAAATAATGCTGCAATAGACTTGCATAGCATTCAATTTTTTTTATTTGATGGTTTCGTGTTCATTGGATGACCCCTAGGAGTGGGACTGCAGGTATTTCCATTTTTAGAGTTTTAAGATAAATCTAGATCGCCTTCCAAAATGGTTGCACCGGTGTACATTCCTGTGAACAATGTAGTAGGGGTCTTCTTCTCTGAAAATTCACCAGCATTTGTTGGTGGTTTTTTTGAATATGTACCAATCTCATGGGTGTGAGGTGAGATCTCATTATGGTTTTAACCTACGCTTCCAGCCCTTTCATCTTGCATACATGAATATTTGATTATTATTCATCTTTCTGATTAGAATGTAAGTTCCATGAAACAAGGTTTTTAATATTTATTATTTAATCATTTTATGATTTACTGTACTTTTATCACCTTTAATAGGGCCTGGTACAGAGTACGTGCCCAGTTAATATTTGTTACATAAATGAGAGATATAATGATATCTACTCATTATAAAGAGCTTTTTTAAAATATGAGGAAGTGCCCAAAAATAAAATTTTTCAAAACCATTTGATTCTAGAAAAACTATAGTTCACATTATGTTGCATAGATTTTTAGATAGTTGTACACAAATGACACTAGGTAACAAACTATTTTCACTGAAAGTGCCTTGCAGACATTTTTGAAAGTCATTCACCATCTTTTTTAATGGTCCAAGATATTCCAGTGTGACTTATCACAATTTGCTTACCCTTTACAACTTCCTGTAGGCATTTGGGTTAGTTTATTAAAAAAAAATTATAAGCCAAGCTGCAGTGAATATCCAAGTGCTTTCATATTTTCACATATTTCAATTTATGTGAAATTGTTTCTTTAGGGGAGATTCCTGGAACTTTGTTGGGCCAAAGAGAAAAACAAATAGAAATGGAAGTAGTTTAGAGAGCATTGGAATGAAGAAGTTAGACTGCAATCTTTGGGTTAATGTATGGAACATATATATAAATCAATCAGAGACATAACATTCACTGTGCTATTCAGAGAGCCTGAATAAATATTACCTTTCATATGCTGAAAATAAGAACTTAGCAATATATTGATGTTGGTCTTTTATTGTTATACATTTTTCTAGATAAAAATACGATATGGTTTTGAGTCTGCAATTACATTCTTTGTTAATCTTTGAATGGAGTGAAAGAATTTGCAGTAAACACTCAACATGGTTAAAAGGGAAAGCAATAATCATGTTTATTATCTAGGGTACTGACAAAATGATACCAAATTACTGAAATGATTCTAATTTGCTGTTAAAGTATGTCTATCTTTTGATGATCTCTTAATCTCCAACCTTTAAAACATTAGAAATAGACCTTGCTATTTTAGCAAACCTTTCCAAGGTTTGAAATAAAATATTCATAGCAGAGCATAAACTACTACTGATTTTTCTTCATGGGCCTATTCCAGTGCTCTTGTAGAGCCAGTAACGATTTTTGCTGGGGAATGAGCACCTCTCTTTTCCAGAGGTGGGGCCATCCCCTGCTCCTGATGTATTTTTTATTATAGCTGTTTCTGTCCACAAAGCCATCAATGTCCTAACTAACGTTTACAGATCACTCTACAGTGTTTGGAAAGAAATCAAAGTGTGGCCCGCGAGAGCCAGTGCAGCTGTACTCGCCTCCTCTCCAAGGTTCCCACAGGTCCCACGGCTGTGTGGCTCACACAGTGCCTGGAGACCCACCTGCCAGTTCTGCAGATTCTACAAGGTCTGGGACAGAAGACCGGGAACGTGTCTCCCTTGCTATTCTAGGTGTAGGATATCAGGAAGATTCCCCTATGTTTCTGTGAAGTGTAGGTGCGCCCCAGAAATGTCTCCGCTTTTCTCCTTCCTTTATGGGGCTTGCTTGATAGTAATGTGCTCTGTGCCCGAGTTTCTGTGCGGTTAACACTTGCCTTATTTATTATTTGCCTGATAGAAAGTGTTTAACGGAAAACGAGGAGAATAAGAATCAAATATCAAAGAATTGCAGGAAGCATGAGGAATTTCTAGCTCAACTTCGAGACAGCTTAGATCCAGACAAGAAGAATGGTGAGGCCTCAGATGAAGACTTGATTCTAAAGGTATTTGTATGCAGATGAAAAAGACTCTAAATGCTTGGGCTTGTGCTGTGGAAGGCTCTTGCCTGGGTTTGGAGGTGGCAGGACAATGGGATCATCCCCCAGGGTGGCATTAATAGGTTTTCAATTAATTATTCATCTTCATAATGTGTTTTAGGAAGATTTTTTTGCAGAGAGAAACACACACACCTACACAGATACAAAGCCCAGACCAGGCTCTGTGTCCTTTTGGGGATTTTTATTATTAACTGTAAGATTGAGAGGAGTTTATATACTTTAAAATTTTTACACTGAAACCAGATAATAAAAATCCTTCTTACCTCTAAGATAGAAATGAATGACATTGCCCGAAAAATCACTTGGTGCCTAGTGATGAAAGCCTGGGAGAATGGCCCACATCTTTGCTCACCTACAAACCTTTGGATCTTGCTCCCTCATAGGTTTCCTTGCTGCCCGTCTTAAAAGCCACCTCCCCGTTAAGTGAGCTCCTCCAGGGGTCTCACTGAAAGCTACAAAACGATTTCATTTTACTTCCAGAAGTCCCGCCTCACTGATGGACTGGTCGTTCAGACCAGGGTCTGCCCGAATCTCTGGCGGGTGCTGGATGCACCGTCTGTTCCTCTCTGGGGCTAACACGTGACCAGGAGCCACTGGACAGTGTGTGTGTGGGGGGTTGTCTTTAAAGCCCAGGGAAAAGAAGAGGGACTCAAGAAGCTCCTTCCGGGGCACTCCCCACCCCCCATCAGAGGTGGTCTCCAGGGCCTCACTGGGGTATAGATACTCAGACCTTTTTATTTCCTGTTGTTCTAACTCTTTGACCCAGAGCCTGACATCCAGGGGAGATGGCCACGCCCAGAATGAGCTAATTAATTCCTGGAGGTGGTAAATGATTCCCCTGGGAGTGCCACTTTCCTTGCAAACCCAGCAACTCAGGGCCCACCCTCCAGCCACTTCTACTGGGCCCCTACACACCCCTCAGCCACCTGCCCTGCTCTCCCCAGCCAACCCCAGCCCTGCTGACCTCGCCTCACCATTTCCTTCCTGTGGGAAACACCCCTCCCCCTTGTCTTGTGCCCTCTTTGTCTCCTGACTAGCCCCGGGGCTTCCCCATGTGGCCATGCACTGCAGGGGTGCTCCTCCTCTTGGGCACTGAGAGTAACAGGTGATCTTTCCAAGGACCATGTCTCCTGCCCCATGCTCTCCCCACCCCTGAGAGGACCAACTTGTATTTGAAAACGGACCCTAGAGCCTCGGGCTGGCGCGCTCTGATCACCTGAGCAGGTCCTTAAGAAACATCATAGGCCAAGGGCAGGACGGCTGCTGTTCTGATGCCCACCTGCTAGGTGTCCCCCTGAGAACAGCTCTGCTGTAGACCAAAGCCACCCCCACCTTTCTAGCCCTCAGGACACGCATGCCTGCACCGCCCCTGGGCACCCCAGTGGGAAAGGAGGCTTTCCTAGGAACTTGTGGCCGTTCAGTCACCCCCTTCACGGGTATTTAGTGAATGGCTCCTGTGTGCCCCACTGTTCTGGGGGGGGGCGGGGACCCAGCCGTGAACAAGATTAAGACGAAGTCTGCTCTTCTAGAACTTTTATTACTGTGGGGGAAAGAGGATGAGGAACCATATATCCATTGTGGTCCCATGGAGGAAAAAAGCGCAGTGAAGAAAATCGAATCCAGCTGTAGGGACAGAGTGGGATGCTCCCTTAGGTCGGTGTCCCCTGCGTGGTGCTCAGCAGGGTGTGAAGGCTGTGGCCAGCGAGTGTGCAAGCGTGAGGACAGGGACCAGCGGTCGGGGGCAGGGATCCCGGCTCGTGAATGGCTGAGGTGGGAAGCTCTGTCACTTTCCCAGACAGTCCCCACACAGGAGCTGGCTCTGAGTGCAGCGTGGAGCTCAGGTCTTGCCCCAGGTGTCCTGGTGGCCTCAGAGAAGGTGCTGTCGCACGGCTGGTTTTCTGGGGCCATGGAGCCTGTCTGCTTTCAGTTTCCTTCCTCAGAGGTTTGACATGTCTTATAAAGGACCCCAGTTAACAACACAAGTGCACAGCACAGAGGTAGGGCGACCTGCTAACTCTGGCGATAACCATGCGGGAGCCTCTTATTGAGGATTTCGCTACGTTAATTGGAAGGTTTCGTTTTCTTTCTTTCTTTTTACATACATATAAAATATATATAGTGTATATATTATATATACATTTATATTATATACTATATATATTTATATATAGTATATATATATAAATATATAGTTGACATCATTGTTCATTTTTGCACAATATATACTTGTATGCTTTCTCCTTTCAAGTGTGTTCCCCGTAGGTTTCTCACCACCAATTCCCCGTGAACCATCACCCTAGTCCCTTATGCTCTTCTCTCCCATGTTTTGATCCCTCTCCCTTCTCCTCCCTAAAAGAGAGTCCAGTCTTCTCCGTGTTCACTTCTTCCTGCCCCCAATAGATAGCACTTGGGAGGCGGTTAGTACAAGCAGCGTGGCTGAATATGCTCTCTCCTGTCCTGTCCTCTCCTCTCCTCACCTGTGGTATCCCCTTGATTATTTAGGGGTGGGGGGCTTGCTGATGCTTGCTCAGCCTGGCAGCTTTGGGCTGAACTCTCTCGAGGTTACCTCAAAGCTATTTTTGATAGTTTTCATTTGACTGCCTGCATCTGCACAGAACAGAATCTAGAGTCAGCCTTTGAAAAGGTGATCTTTAGAGTTAGGGCAGAATAGAGCTTTTACTGTTTTCATATGATAATAGTCACTGGCGGGATTATAGATGCAGAGTTCCTTAGGGCTCTTGGGCTGAAACTTAATTTTTATAGGATAGCTGTCATTGCTTTCTCTCCAGCTTCGAGAGCTGTGCAAGGAAAATGCAGCCATGAATGGACAAATTGCTACTCTTGAAGAGACTATAAATGTCCATGAGATGGAGGCAAAAGCTAGCAGAGAAACAATCATGAGGCTGGTTTCAGAAGTAAACAGAGAGCAGAAAAAAGCTGCCTCCTGTCTTGAAGAGAAAGAGAAGCTGACCCAGGTACAGTGTGTGTCCGTCTGTGTTAATGAAGCGGAACGGGAGAACTGGGTGTGGAGGACCCGGAGCCTCACAGAGCACGTCTCAACAGGCTGCTCCCTGGAGCTTGGGGGGTGGGACAGAGGGAGGTATTGGGAGGCGGAGGGGAGGGGGACAGTGTGGGACTCAAGAACCTGAACTTACCATTTGATAGAGTGTTTTTTCTAATTAGAAAGAGAAATACACACCACTTCAAAGTAAAGACTGTCAAGAATATGTCTTGTTTTAGTTAAACTACAAAGATTTTAAAATTAAAAATTCATTTTTTAACACATAGGTAATACATCCACAAGCTACAGATTTCTGAATGGACACAGAGGTATATGGTGAAATCTTCCCCTACCCCTTTTCTGCAACCACTCAGCTGTTCTCCTCAGAGGGCACCCCTGTTTATAGTTTCTTATATACCCTTTTAGAAACATTCTGTACATGTGTATGCATATACATATACATTTTATTTACTTTTAACACAAAATGGTAATACTATTATAATCTTGTGTTATTTATTTATAATCTTGTGTTAACTATTTCTCATGTGTGAGAGTGTATCAGTGAGACAGAACCTAGAAGCAGACTTGCTCGTTCAAAGGACAGGGGGATTATAATTTTGAGAGATATGGTTGAAAGGGAGTGACTCTTAATTCTAAACTTTTATCTCTACCACGTGCTTGATCATTTTGAATAGCTGAATCTGTCCTGTAGGTTTTTAAGAACCCACCATATAATTATTTAATGATAAAATTTTCCTTGACGAGGAAATGAATTAGGAGATTCATGATGAATTTCCAAAAGCAAAAGTAAGCTAATACAATCAGTTAATAAAATACATAGGAGACAATGTATTTTATTTTTTATTTTTATTTTTTTTTAAAGAATTTTGTTTATTTATGTATACAAGCTGGAGTATAGGCCAGAGGCGCGGGGCGGCGAGAGGGTTCAGCAGAGACAGAGTGGGGAGCAGAACAGGCAGGTCAGAAATACACTGCTGAGGGGAGCAGCGGGCGAGGCAGGAGAGGTCTGCCGCACCATGTGGGATTCTCCCCTGCTGGGCGTGGAACCGGCATCGCTTGCGGCCGACAGCTCCACAGCGCAGCGCTCAACTACTGCACCACCCGGGAGGCCCAATGTATTTTATTAATGGTAAAGTAGGAGTTTAAATTTAGGTAATGAGGGCCTCCCCGGTGGCGCAGCGGTTAAGCGCTGCGCTGTGGAGCTGTCGGCAGCGGCAACACAAGTTCGACGCCCGGCTGGGGAGAATCCCACATGGCATGGCAGACCTCTCTTGCCTTGCCCGCTGCTCCCCTCAGCAGTGTATTTCTGATCTGCCTGTTCTGCTACCCGCTCCGTCTCTGGTGAACCCTCTCGCCGCCCCACGCCTCTGGCCTGTACCCCAGCTTGTATGTATAAATAAAAAATAAATCTTTAAAAAAAAAATCTAGGTAATGATCAATCCTGGAAAAAATACTCTGAGGTGTGCAAGTCCTGTGGTGTCCCACGAGCTGCAGAGGGGCTTCTGGAATTTGTGGGATATAATAGGAGTCATCTTTACGGGAACTTCTTGTGGGTCTTCCAAGTCTACAGCGACATCACAGCCAAATAGGGTGAGATGGAAACTGGAGTGCAGATGTGACTGATAGTCCTGATAATAATTTCTAACCCCCACCCCATTCCCTGTATCAAAAAATCCCCTCCTTACTACTGGGTTTCTTCTTTGGACACATAAACCTTACAAAAAGAATGAAAGTTTTATCATTATCTAATATCTGCAATCATTTCAACATCCTTGACTTAGTTTTCTGGAGTTATAACAAAGCACTCAGTCTGGGGGGCTTGCACAACAGAATTGTCTTTCTCATCATCTTGCAGACTGAGAAGTCCAACATCAGGTTCCTTTGAGAGCTCTCTTCCTGGTGGGCAGGTGGTCACCTACTTGGCAGGTCCTCACATGGCAGAAAGATCAGAGAGCTCTCTGGTGTTTGTTCTTACAAGGGCACTACTTGGAATATGGGCTCCCCCAGCCTCATGACTGCATCTAAACTTAATTACCATCCAGAGATCCCCTCTCAAATACCATCACACTGGGCATTAGGGCAGTAACAAATGAATTTTTAGGGGATGCAATTCAGTCCATAGCGATTCTAAATTATTTTTCTCCGAAACTTTTTATAAAAATATTCAAACATAGGGCCTCCCTGGTGGCGCAGTGGGTTAAGTCGCAGCACAATGATACTATCCAGAGCCACTGCAGCACGAGTTCAATCCCTGGCCAGGGAGCTTCCCACATGGCGGAGCAGACCTCTCCTACCTCTCCCACTGCTCCCCTCAGCAGTGTATTTTGGTCGATCTGCCTGTTCTGCTCCCCACTCTGTCTCTGGTGAATCCTCTCACCACCCCACACCTCTGACCTATACCCTGGCATTGTATGCATAAACAATAAATAAATCTTTAAAAAAAGTTAAAAAAATATTCAAACATGTAGAAAGGCAAAGGAACGCAATGAATACCTATCTATTATCCACCTAGATGGCAAGCTGTTGGCCTTTTGCTTTATCTGGTTTTATACTTTATACACACACGCACGCACGCGCACACACTCACACAAATACACACACTCACATAACTGCAGAATCACTTTCAGTAGGTTATAGACATCATATATATTGTCTCTGACATTACACAGACATTCCCTACACAATCCATAACCGTCGTCATCACATCTCAAAGTTAACATAGCGCCATACTATCATTGGTGATGGTTTTCAAGTCCACGAGTTTTATGGTACTCAACCCCTTGAGAGTTTAATTCCTCCCCGCCCTCCACCACCCTGGTGTGACTCACTTCCAGTGGATAGACTACATCAGATGTGTTGGATGCCACATTGAGACTGGGTTATAGAAAGATTGGGGTTTCTGTCCTAGGTGTGCTCTCCAGTCACTACTTTTGAGCGACCAGCTGCCATGTGGTGAGGACCCTCCGCAGCCTGTGGTGAGCCCACGTGGCCAGAAACGGAGCCTTCTCAGCTTCCACATGTGTGAGCCTGGCACGAGTCCTTAATAAAATGATAAATTGTCAAGGCTTGAAAATTAGGAAGAAATGAACATTGATTTATAAAAACGCATACCTGACAAAAAGCAGTCAGATATGAAGATGTGTTGCCAGAGTGTATTAAAAATACAGAACTTGCTTCTTTTCTTATACAAGTGTCTCTGCTTGTAGATGACTGATGAGGTGCTGCTCAGATTTTGAAACACATTTGTTTTGAGGTGAAGCTCCTGCCAAAAGAGCAAAAATCGCAAAAAAGATTGGGCAGTAAAAAACTTGAACCTCTCATGGGTTTTGATTCCAGAAATTTATGACTGTGAAGTGGCTTTACTGACACATTAATGGTGTCAGGAAGAGTATGGCAGTGTTTTCTAAAACTCTGTTTTTGAGGTAGGAAGCTTACTTGCCTAATCAAGTTCAGAATGACTGCAGAGGTAGAGGTGTCCAGTGTTCTCCCAGATTGGTTTTCTTAATGATTCTAAACAAATGAAAATTAGCTTAACTTAATTAATAAGCTTATTTAAGTTTATGAAACTTTACCAAATAAAACTCCAGATGATTAATTGTATTTAAAAAAAAATTATTTATTTATGCATACAAGCTGGGGTACAGGCCAGAGGCATGGGGTGGTGAGAGGGTTCACCAGAGACAGAGTGGGGAGCAAAACAGGCAGATCGATGGACACACAGTGCTGAGGGGAGCAGCGGGCGAGGCAGGAGAGGTCTGCCACACCACGTAGGGACCTCCCTGGCCGGGTGTCGAACGCGTCGCTGCGGCCGGCAGCTCCACAGCACAGCGCTCAACCGCTGCGCCACCGTGGAGGCCTATGATTTATTATATTGATGGAAAATAAATTACTCAAAAATCTGTTATCGTTGATATTTATGTATGTTTTGGCAGCCATCAAAGACTGGTGCCCTTTTTCTTGGTTCCCCTGAAATAATCCAACACCAAGAGATGTCATCACTTTTTCTGCACCAGCCACATACACATTTCGTAGAGGTGGCAGAAATTCAAACCAGTGGATCAGAAACTTACATATTGGATTTCACATGATTCTTGCCTTTCACACTGTTTGCATTTTCCTTGATGCTGTTGGCTACAATTGAAACTAGGTTTTGGAGTCAAGCAGGCCTGGGCTGAGAAGGATGCATCTTCTGTTCTCTTGGCTGCTTCTCTTGCAGTAGTGACTGGGAGAGGGAAGAAAAGACACACAAATGAGCAGAGGGACTAAGAGGCGGGGTTATTGTTCTGGCTCTCGAATCATTTGACTGCGTGATAGGACACATGGGCCTTGATGTCCTTGAACCTCAGTTTCTAGTCTATGAAATAGGAAAGCAATTTAAGGCTCTATCTCTTACAATTATGATAGTTAGAGGTGAACGACAGACTATATCTGAAATACTCGGCACATAGCACATCATTGATGCCCAAGTGTTTTCATCTCCTTTTTTTAATTATCTGCTTTTATTTAAGGATGAAAATCAACACAGGAGCATGGCATAAGAGCATGGGCATAGACTATTTCCTGGAAATGAGAAATTACTAGGCAGGATAAATTCCTAAAGAAATTAAAGATCTTTTCACAATCCTGGAATCACATTTTGGAAAGTTATCTTGAAGTCTTTTAGAATCTAGATTGCCTAACTATTGATATTTATGTGGAATAAGAGTTATCTTAAAGTGCCCCTGACTAGCTAGTGTCCAGCCTTTCCTTGAACTCCTCCAGAGACAGAGAACTCACTACTGTATAAGGAGGTTCATCTCTTCTTTACATGGTTCTAATGGTTTGGCATTTCTTACAGCATGTCAGGAGCAGAATCCTTATAATTCACACCCTGGTTCTATCTTGATGAAGCTTCACAAAATAAATGGAAATCCTTCTTATGGCCAACCTTCAAGCATGCGGAGACCTATGTCATGAATTTCTGAGATTTTTTTTTTTTTATAAAAACAGCCTAGATCTATCAAATTTTTCTAACATGAATTTTCTTTCTTACCATCTATGAAGTTTGGGAGAGTTCTAGTCTCTGGGTGAGGATGAAAATGAAAACAACCACTAAAATTACACACACACACACACACACACACACACACACACACACACACACATAAAACTATATGACTCTAAGGTAAAATTTAAAACCCTCTCTTCTACTTCTAGTCTAAGTCTTAAACTGTTGTTTTAACTTCTGGGAATTACAATTAAGATTTTAAAATAATTCACCAAACTGAGTAATACTTTTTTGACTCTCTCCTATGAAACATGAGGAATGTAAGGACTTCTGCTTTTTATTCCCCCTTTCTTTGCTGCATTATATTATTATTCTATTATATTACTGTATTTACATTATTGAGGCCTGTGACACTCACATTTTGTTCTGTAACTATAAAAACGTCTTCAATACACTAGTTTCAGTCTACAAATTTAAAATCAATTGGAGCAGCATTTAAAATAGCACGATTGGGCCTCCCCGGTGGCGCAGCGGTTGAGCGCTACACTGTGGAGCTGTCGGCAGCGGCGACGCGGGTTTGACGCCCGGCCGGGGAGAATCCCACATGGTGCGGCAGACCTCTCCTGCCTCACCCACTGCTCCCCTCAGCAGTGTACTTCTGATCTGCCTGTTCTGCTCCCCACTCTGTCTCTGGTGAACCCTCTCGCCGCCCCACGCCTCTGGCCTGTGTGCCCCAGCTTGTATGTTAAAAAAAAAAAAGAACTTAAAAAAAAATAAAAAATAAAATAGCACGATTACCTAAATACTTTTTCTTATGGGTCTAATCTTAGCATGCTCTCCTGACCCCATTCTATCTTCCCAGTGGCCCTCTTTAAAAAATGGCCAGCTGGGAACTGTCCATGGTCCTTCAGGCACAGGCTGACCAGTTCAGGGCAGAGTTTGCAGTCAGCACTCCAGCGAAGTGCGGGACATGGTGGCCTCGTGGGCAGCTCCATTCATTGTCATCTTGTATTGAGTTTGTCAATAATGAGAATTTTGAACTTAAGCTGAATTCCTATTTCCAAGGTTGATGATGCTACTGGGACAGCTCAGATGTGGGAAAAGTTTTCCTCATTTTGAAGTAAAATGGTACCTGCAGCTTTAGTCCATCAGGTCATGACCCCTGGCAGAAATAACCTACATTATTGTCTTTCAATTATTTGAAAACATCTGCAGGTTAAATGCTCTAGTTCTTTTAATATTACTTCTTAAAACATGGTTTCAGAATCATTGTCATCCCTTTTCCTACACTCCGAATTTACTCTAAAAATAGACATTGGAAGTTTGAACAAGGCACTGTGGTGTGAGTAACCTGTGGCACACCAGTGCTTGAGTGTGGCAGCTCTTAATAAAGTTCTTGTGATAACTAATGTTTTACTATCTCTTACAAGCAATGAGCGACATTGACATTTTTGGCTTACACACTTTAAATTTTATCTTCCTAAAAAGTTAATTTTTTAAGAGATTTATTTATGCATACAGGAGCTGGTTGGCAGGCCAGAGGTGGGGGCGGGGGGCGTGAGAGGATTCACCAGAGACAGAGTGGGGAGCAGAACAGGCAGATTGACCAAAGTACACTGCTGAGGGGAGCAGCGGGCGAGGCAGGAGAGGTCTGCTGCACCATGTGGGTCAGCTCCCTGGCCAGGGATCGAACTTGTGCTTCAATCGCTGTGGATACTTTCACAACACTGAGACTTAACCCCTTGCGCCAGGAGGGAGGCCCCTAAAAAGTTTATTGTAACAAACTAGAAACTTAAGCATTGTGTCTTCAATATCCTGTTTGTTGGAATTGTTTTCTTTGCTGCCCATTCCCCATCTGCCTTTATTTTTTTTAGCTTCCTTGCCCATTCACTTAAAAGCCAGTGTTCAAGTCCTGATTTCTAGGACAGCCCTTGAATCATTCTGGCTGCACCGTAACTCTGACCTCAAAATTAATGATTTTTAAATAAACGTTTTTATAATTCTAATTTGGGTTAATAAAGATTTTAAAAATATTTTCAGATTTTTAAATTATTAGACATACAAAAATATTAATAACTATTTTGTTTAGTATTGTTTTAATAGCACAATGTATTACTATTTGAAAACTGGATCCTTCTAAATTTGTGTTTTGTTGGAGTCTAGTAATACCACATATAGAGCTCTAGTTATAAATATTGTAAATTTTGTATCAATAATACAATAATACTTTTCTTTCCTAGCAACAAAATCATTCGCCATCATGCCAAAAAACCATTTATTTTTCAAGCAATCTGGAAGGGTCAATTTTTCTTTATTTCCAACCAATTGCTATCCAATATTTTTTAAAGCTCTAAAAATGAAGTGATAGAAAAAGTTATTTAAAAAGATATGTAAAGCACAAGTCTAAAATTTGGGTGCTAGAAACTACATACATAAAATTAAATTCAGAAAAAATATTATCAGAATAAAGATGGGGAAATAAGAGAATCACATAATAGTATAAGCTGTATATAAGTGAATTATATACATACTGCTAAACAAATATTTATTTTTCTTTGAAAATATGGTATAGGAATTAACATAGAGAATACTATTTTACTGATATTATAGTATATTAATATCTGAATAAAAAGTTATGACCAAAAAGTCCTATATTGATGTTCTCTAGCCTTGCTTCAAATGAACACCACTTATGTCAACATTTAAAGGTTTTTGTTTTTGGTGAATGAACTAGAGTCTTGCTTGCTGATATGTCATCTTGGTTGGACTGATGAAAATGCTATTTTCAGGGAATAATATATATTAAACTCTTCTTATGTTTCATTTTTAAAGCATTTGCAATAATAAACCAGTCTCACAGAGGTTTGTTGACCATAGAAGAGGTTTTAAAGCAATTTTAGCAAGGTCAAGATATTTGTAACTTATTTCCAAAATGAAACAAGTGTTTTCCAAAATCCTTTTTCAAATCTCTGTGTAGAGAGTTTTATCAATATATTTTTGAAAAGTATAGTTAAACAAATGATGTTTTGGTAGAAATTTAAATTAACTTTTAAAAAAAAATGGATTGTGGATTTTATATACTTTTCACTTTCCAATTCCAGCTAGCCAACTAACCTTAAACTACCACATGTTGGAACATATTCTTACTTGCACAACACAGATGTTCAGGCCACATGTCACCATATGAATTCAGCAGACTTGAAATTCAACCATACTTTGATTAAAAATTGAGGTTATTTTTCTCAGCCACAGAAAGTTACTTGATAATTCCTGAAGGTACATTTTCAATTACTTGCATTTCACCTAAATAATTAAACATCATAGGGTTAAACAAATTGTTACACTTAAATTGATGTCAAATTGCTACAAATAGGATTAAATTTTCACCCTTAATTTCTGCAATTATCTTGTTAGGATTGGGAACAGTTGCAGGAGAGGCACCAGACTGTAAATTAAGTTTTGAATACACTGGTCTGGGAGATTTTTATATTAAAATTTGAGCCCTGGAACAGAATTCCAGACTCCAGGTTTGTTCTAGTTCAAGGGAAATTCAGTCTCCCTTATCCTGGATACTTCCACTTATGCTGCCTAAAGATTAGTGTGTGTATGCATTCATATCACTATTAACTCAGCACTTTGTTTTTCATTTTTTTTTATTTTTTAAAGTTTAGCTATTTATTTTATTGAAATAATGGGTTGCAACATATATATGTTCTAGGGGTATAAAGTCACAGCCCTTCAACATATATATGTTGTAGGGGTATAAATTCACATTCCTTCAAGTGTCTGTTACTATACCACACCTAACACCAAAGCACATATAATCCTCAGCTATAGCTCATTGGGCCCCACACTCTCTTCATCCCCCACCCCATCCTTGCTTTCTGGTAGCCTCAGTTCTACAGCCAGATTTGTAGGTTACTGGCTTGGTTTTGTATGACTTTTTGTTTTGTTTCTCTATATTCCACTTATTAGTGACACTATCTGGTATGTCTTTCTCCTTCTGACTTATTTTGACTAGTGTAATCCCCTCTGGTTCCATCCATGTCGTCACTAATGTCAAGAGTTCATCTTTGTTCTATAGCTAAGGAATATTCCACTGTGTATGAACCACATCTTTTTAGGGTGTTTCCATTACTTGGCTTTTGTAAAAAGTGCTTAGTGAACATAGGAGTAAATATACCCCTTTGAAGTAGTGTATTTGCATTCTTCAAGTAGACCCTGCAAGTGGAATTGCTGGGTCGTACGGCAAATCTATTTTCAAACTTTCGAGAACCCGCCATGATGTTTTCATAGAAACTGGCCCAATCTACATCCCACCACTATTGGATGAGGGTTCCTTTTCCCCATATCCTTTCCAACACTTGTTTCCAGTGTTTCTGAGATGGTCCATTCTCACAGGTGCATTGTGGTTTTGATTTTCATTTCCCTGATGATAAGTGACGATGAACATTTTTCTCATGTGCCTATTTGGAGAAGTACTTCTGCTCATTCTTTTGATGGTTTTGTTGTTGTTGTTTGTGTACTTTGTAGACCTTGGATGTTAGTCACTTGTAAATGTATGACGTACGAATGTTTTCTCCCGCTCAGTAGGGTGTCTTTTTGTTTCAATGATAGTTTTTTTCACCGTGTAGAAGCTATTTATGTAATCCCAATTGTTTATTTTTGCTTTTGTTTTCCTTGCCATTGGAGTTGAGTCCTACAACCACTGTTGTGGTGTGTTTTGCCTGTTTTCTCTGTTAGGTTTCAGGTCTTGCATCTAAGTCTTTAATCTGTTTTGAGTTAACTGGTAGTGGATGTTGACTAGATGTTTTGTGGTGATCATTTAGCAATGCATACAAATATTGAATCATTATATTACATACCTGAAACTAATATGTTATTATTTCATGATTATATAGTATAAATATATGTAAATATGCTGTAATTATGGAATTATATATTTTACAATCATATTTATAACTACATTGTATAACACTATTATATTTAAAATTATATAACTATGTCACATGTTATGCTATATTATATACAATTATATATTTTATTTGATTATGTTATATATAATTATATTATAATCATAACTTATATATCAAAATAATTATATAATTATATTGCATAGTAATTACATACTATAACTTTATATTATATTGTAATTATATACTATGTAATATCTCAATAAAAAAACAAAAACCACACAAACTTTTGAATGGTTCTATTATTTAACAAAGACATGCATTTAACTGGAAAGCGAACTTGAATGCCTTAATCATATTATTTACAAATGTTTTGTTGAATTTAAGTCTGGAGGGGTCATTATTCATTTGCTGTGTAGTAGGACTGAATCTAAAGATTTGTTAATTAAAAAACTTTTTAGAATTAATCCTCACCACCATCTGTATGGGGCCTGACCTCATCTGCAAATGTGATTTCCTTGCGAAGGTCAGTCCTGATTTTGCTCCAGAGCTACTAGCTTCCTCTGCATGTCAGTGCGGTCTGACTGAGGTCCCAGGTCTCTGCCCACAATACCCATGTCATATTACTTCGGTATATCCTTGGGGTAACCATGCAACCAGACTCCACTCTGGCTGCTGGCTCCTGATAGCTGGGCAGGTAATTGCATTTGTAGTTTGAGGACATCTGTTTTCAGCAGATCATCCCAGTGTCCCTGAGTCCTGAAACACTTTATAGAGTGCCAGGGGAGCGGCTGTCCCCAAGGCCTCCTCACGGCCTCCTGAGTCTGAGTTTCATGGGAGAAACAGCATATGGTTCACTAGGCTGACCAGCTCCTACAGCCCACTGCCTCTACGATGACAAACGAATTTTCTGATTTTTACGAGACAGAAGTGCTGGTATCTGGACTTGTTAAAGGGGACTGTTTTGGTCCTTGTCTCTAAGGCAGCGAGACAACAGTCTGATGTAGGGGTGGAAAAATTCCTCACAGCTGAAATATTTTAATTGTGTTTCTTGGTCTCCTGGTGTAAACTGCCAGTTGATTAATTTACTCCAAACTGACAGGAACTCTGTGTGTCTGATAGATTTTTTGTGTATTTTGAACATTTTTGGGTAATTATGTGGTTAACAATAGTACTTTATTGGCTATGGAAACACCCCTGTTTTTTATTAGGGGTTTTCCCTCAATATGGGTTAGCCTACATATTATCTACAGGACTTTAGATTTGTTGAGGGTTAGGGTTCATTTTTATCCCTAACTATTAAATTTATGACATTAATTTTCAAACCACACATTAGATTGTGGGTTTGTTGTCACCAGGGCTGAAAGTGGTTACTCTAATTGAACTGCTATTGTGTTACTATCTGAAAAGAAATCTGTAAAGTGTTAAAATATTGTATTCGTAGTCAAGTCTCCTTGGCGGATCATACTTTAATTAGCAGCAGTAGAGGAACTTCTGTGCAAAGAGAACAGTTTGCTAAGAGAATGAGGAAATGAAGTTGTTGCAAGGACCTTGAGAAGCAAAGCATTTCAATAAAATAGGCACATTATAGTTTACTTAGTCCCTCTTTCCCTACCTATCCACTCCATGACTTTTCTTACAAATTGATATCTGAAACCTCCTGGATTAAAAAAATATCACCACAAGAAAAAAAGGGTAAGATACTTTCTTTTCTATAAAAAGTAGCATTTCAAGTTACACTTGTTGATCTCCAGGCTGTCGGTGGAAAGAATCCCTTTTAAAAGTCTAGTTCCAGTGCAAAAGGGATGGTTACATCTTAACTAGCCGCCTGAAATGTTACTGGCTAGTTTCAATGGGAGAATTTGTTATTTAAAGATATTGTTTCTTCTTAGGTATTTTTGCCCCTAACATTTTAATAAAGAACAAGATTTTTTTTTTTTTTTTGCCAATTAACTAGGTAGCATTACTATTGAAGTGCTGGTTAACCAACTGCTTAATGTTATTTGATGTGAATTCATGTATTTTGGAACTTGATGTCAACAAGTGGTTTTTTTTTAAATGAATGTTAAAGATGTCCCCTTTATTTCTCTTTGGACCATTTTAGATTATGATAAATAGAATTAGGTGCACAGGCAATACCCTTCCTGTGCTCTTCATTATTTGAAGAAATTAATAATACATATTCTATTCTTTAAAATTGTTATTTTCAGTATGGCACTTTATTCCCTCTACTTTGAATCCTCCACCCACCAAATGACTAGATATTTCTGTCTCTTTTCTTCAGAAACTATCAATATTAGTGTTGTAGTTACCAGACAAGAGGATACACAATCAATGACTATTTAAAGAAAACTCTGATTCTCTTCTATGCAATGATTTTTAAAAAAGAGAATACTACTCTGTTGTTTTAAATATTATTGAGGCATCTTAATTCAAATAATTTTTAGTGCCTAGTTTTGCTACTGTTTATTCAAAATCAGTTTCTATGTATATCAAAATCAAGATCAGATAGACTATGTGTGGGTTGAGTCTACTAGTATGTCAGCCAAAGATTTGTTGTCATTAACTCTTTTCACAGGTCTACAGAGAAACGGCTTCTATGTTTTTTATTTTATTTTTTTTAGTCCAGATTTCATATCGTTTCTCTTACCTAGACGCCAAAACTCACCTGACACAGCCTTTGCAATTTAATAACTTTATGAAGAGACAAGGTGATTTAGAGTTAAAACTGGAGTGCACATTCAATGTTAATCCTTAAGTTACTGAGGGAAGGAAAAGCGCACAAAATGGAATAGAAAAGAACACAAGGGACCATGGAGATGGATCACGGGTGAATTGGTGGTGGGCTACCCAAGGGGAATACAAAATGTAAAAGACATAAATAACAATAAAAATATATATTAAAAAAAAGTTACTGGTTAGTAAGGGACATGAAGTTGGTGCAGGTGTCTTTCACTGGCTGCTAATCTCTTGCTTTCCTTAATCGTTCTAGGATTTGCTCCATGCTGTAGAGGCAAAAGAAGCTCTGGAGAGGGAGGTTACAAATTTCAGAGACAGGCTGGTGGCCGGCCAGCGGGCCTGGGATGCCTCGAAGCAGGAGCTGAACCTCTTGAAGAAAGGCTCCTGTGACCTGGAGAAGAGTTTGAAGTCCAGCCTGGAGGCAGCCACAGCTTCGCAAAGCCAGTATTCCTCATTTAAGGCGAAAATCGCAGCCCTCCTTATGGGCGGCTTGGGCGTGGCTGGGTCCTCGGAGGACACCATTTTGGAGAGGATCCGGGAATTGGGCGTCCAGGAAGAAAAGAGGAAAAAGGTGAGTGGCAAGCCGGTGGCTCCTTACGAACTTTTAAAGAGCAGTATACACATTTATTTAGCATATGCCACAAATGGCTTGTCTGAGCTATTTAAAAGTGTCATTAAAATGTGTTCTTGTTACTTTTGGTGATATATTTAAGACATCCGGGGAGTCCCTCAGGTCACAGTGGTATAAATTCTGGAGTCACACCCGCCTGGGCGAAGCTGTCTCCACTATATACTCACTCTCTTCCGTGGGACTGTGGGTCGGTTCCTCAGACGACAGCCTCTGAGATTTGGTTTCCTGACTGGCCATACAGGGGCAGGCCAGAGGCCACTCCTGTTATGTGCAAAATTGGGAGTCAAAGTGGTTTTGAATTCAGAATTTTTCCGGGCTTAGAAAGATAAATAGCACACAGAAAAGTCACAGGGAAAGCAGTCTCACACATTACTCTGCAGTGGGGTCTGGGCAACACCCCTTCATCAGCCACATGCATCATTCTGCAACCTCACCCCTGAGTAGCCACACCAACCGGGGTTCCCAAGACAAGTGACCTTTGATCACATCTGGTCAAGGTTGGCAGCTAAAATCCACCGGGTCAGGCTTTCCGTGCAAGTGAGTTACAGGAAAGACGGTCAGTGTTCCGATCCTTCTGGATTTGGGGATTGCAGATAAGGGTTCGGAGACCTGTAACAGTGTCTGCCCTGCAGGGTTATTGCTTGCTGTGAGCATTAAATGAAAAAAAGTTACGAAGTTCTTAATATACTGTCTGGCAAATAACAATGAATGTTAACTGTTGCTGTCCTTACTTCTCCTCCTTGTTCCTCTCCTCTTTCTCTCCTCCTCTTTATACTGTGTGGTGCATAGATCTTTCGGGGACCTATTTAACCCTTTGCACTCCGAACCATTCTGGACATTGGCTACCAGCTACTCGATGCCACTTT